>JAZGUH010000461.1:317500-320000 GCA_037893225.1 Hippasteria phrygiana | reverse complement strand
ACGTTGAACACACCGGTTCTTGTCCGATCACCGAAGTTAAGCAATGTCGGGCTTGGTTAGTACTTGGATGGGAGACTGCCTGGGAATACCAGGTGCCGTAGGTCTTTCTTTTCTTTTGGTAATTCCTTCATCTAATCTAAAGCTGATAGTGTGTACATAACGTATACAAATCTGAAAACTACATATGCACTCGCCTACGGCCATACCACGTTGAACACACCATTTCTCGTCCGATCACCGAAGTTAAGCAACGTCGGGCTTGGTTAGTACTTCGATGGGAGACTGCCTGGGAATACCTGGTGTCGTAGGTCTTTCTTTTCTTTTGGTAATTCCTCCATCTAATCTAAAGCTGATAGTGTGTACATAACGTATAAGAATCTGAAAACTACATATCCACTCGCCAACGGCCATACCACGTTGAACACACCGGTTCTCGTCCGATCACCGAAGTTAAGCAACGTCGGGCTTGGTTAGTACTTGGATGGGAGACTGCCTTGGAATACCAGGTGCCGTAGGTCTTACTTTTCTTTTGGTAATTTCTCCATCTAATCTAAAGCTGATAGTGTGTACATAACGTATAAGAATCTGAAAACTACATATCGAGTCGCCTACGCTCATACCACGTTGAACACACCGGTTCTTGTCCGATCACCGAAGTTAAGCAATGTCGGGCTTGGTTAGTACTTGGAATGGGAGACTGCCTGGGAATACCAGGTGCCATAGGTCTTTCTTTTCTTTTGGTAATTCCTTCATCTAATCTAAAGCTGATAGTGTGTACATAACGTATAAAAATCTGAAAACTACATATGCACTCGCCTACGGCCATACCACGTTTAACACACCGGTTCTCGTCCGATCACCGAAATTAAGCAACGTCGGGCTTGGTTAGTACTTGAATGGCAGACTGCCTGGGAATACCAGGTGCCGTAGGTCATTCTTTTCTTTTGGTAATTCCTCTATCTAATCTAAAGCTGATAGTGTGTACATAACGTATAAGAATCTGAAAACTACATATCCACTCGCCTACGGCCATACCACGTTGAACACACCGGTTCTCGTCCGATCACCGAAGTTAAGCAACGTCGGGCTTGGTTAGTACTTCGATGGGAGACTGCCTGGGAATACCAGGTGCCGTAGGTCTTTCTTTTCTTTTGGTAATTCCTCCATCTAATCTAAAGCTGATAGTGTGTACATAACGTATAAGAATCTGAAAACTACATATCCACTCGCCAACGGCCATACCACGTTGAACACACCGGTTCTCGTCCGATCACCGAAGTTAAGCAACGTCGGGCTTGGTTAGTACTTGGATGGGAGACTGCCTGGGAATACCAGGTGCCGTAGGTCTTACTTTTCTTTTGGTAATTTCTCCATCTAATCTAAAGCTGATAGTGTGTACATAACGTATAAGAATCTGAAAACTACATATCCACTCGCCTACGGCCATACCACGTTGAACACACCGGTTGTCGTCCGATCACCGAAGTTAAGCAACGTCGGGCTTGGTTAGTACTTGGATGGGAGACTGCCTGGGAATACCAGGTGCCGTAGGTCTTTCTTTTCTTTTGGTAATTCCTCCATCTAATCTAAAGCTGATAGTGTGTACATACCTTATAAGAATCTGAAAACTACATATCCAGTCGCCTACGGTCATACCACGTTGAACACACCGGTTCTTGTCCGATCACCGAAGTTAAGCAACGTCGGGCTTGGTTAGTACTTGGATGGGAGACTGCCTGGGAATACCAGGTGCCGTAGGTCTTTCTTTTCTTTTGGTAATTCCTTCATCTAATCTAAAGCTGATAGTGTGTACATAACTTATAAGAATCTGAAAACTACATATCCAGTCGCCTACGCTCATACCACGTTGAACACACCGGTTCTTGTCCGATCACCGAAGTTAAGCAACGTCGGGCTTGGTTAGTACTTGGATGGGATACTGCCTGGGAATACCAGGTGTCGTAGGTCTTTCTTTTCTTTTGGTAATTCCTTCATCTAATCTAAAGCTGATAGTGTGTACATAACGTATACAAATCTGAAAACTACATATGCACTCGCCTACGGCCATACCACGTTGAACACACCGGTTCTCGTCCGATCACCGAAGTTAAGCAACGTCGGGCTTGGTTAGTACTTCGATGGGAGACTGCCTGGGAATACCAGGTGCCGTAGGTCTTTCTTTTCTTTTGGTAATTCCTCCATCTAATCTAAAGCTGATAGTGTGTACATAACGTATAAGAATCTGAAAACTACGTATCCACTCGCCAACGGCCATACCACGTTGAACACACCGGTTCTCGTCCGATCACCGAAGTTAAGCAACGTCGGGCTTGGTTAGTACTTGGATGGGAGACTACCTGGGAATACAAGGTGCCGTAGGTCTTTCTTTTCTTTTGGTAATTCCTCCCTCTAATCTAAAGCTGATAGTGTGTACATACCTTATAAGAATCTGAAAACTACATATGCACTCGCCTACGGCCATATCACGTTGAACACACCG
>JAZGUH010000461.1:312500-315000 GCA_037893225.1 Hippasteria phrygiana | reverse complement strand
CGAAGTTAAGCAACGTCGGGCTTGGTTAGTACTTCGATGGGAGATTGCCTGGGAATACCAGGTGTCGTAGGTCTTTCTTTTCTTTTGGTAATTCCTCCATCTAATCTAAAGCTGATAGTGTGTACATAACGTATAAGAATCTGAAAACTACATATCCACTCGCCAACGGCCATACCACGTTGAACACACCGGTTCTCGTCCGATCACCGAAGTTAAGCAACGTCGGGCTTGGTTAGTACTTGGATGGGAGACTGCCTGGGAATTCCAGGTGCCGTAGGTCTTACTTTTCTTTTGGTAATTTCTCCATCTAATCTAAAGCTGATAGTGTGTACATAACGTATAAGAATCTGAAAACTACATATCCACTCGCCTACGGCCATACCACGTTGAACACACCGGTTCTCGTCCGATCACCGAAGTTAAGCAACGTCGGGCTTGGTTAGTACTTGGATGGGAGACTGCCTGGGAATACCAGGTGCCGTAGGTCTTTCTTTTCTTTTGGTAATTCCTCCATCTAATCTAAAGCTGATAGTGTGTACATACCTTATAAGAATCTGAAAACTACATATCCAGTCGCCTACGGTCATACCACGTTGAACACACCGGTTCTTGTCCGATCACCGAAGTTAAGCAACGTCGGGCTTGGTTAGTACTTGGATGGGAGACTGCCTGGGAATACCAGGTGCCGTAGGTCTTTCTTTTCTTTTGGTAATTCCTTCATCTAATCTAAAGCTGATAGTGTGTACATAACTTATAAGAATCTGAAAACTACATATCCAGTCGCCTACGCTCATACCACGTTGAACACACCGGTTCTTGCCCGATCACCGAAGTTAAGCAACGTCGGGCTTGGTTAGTACATGGATGGGATACTGCCTGGGAATACCAGGTGTCGTAGGTCTTTCTTTTCTTTTGGTAATTCCTTCATCTAATCTAAAGCTGATAGTGTGTACATAACGTATAAGAATCTGAAAACTACATATCCACTCGCCTACGGCCATACCACGTTGAACACACCGGTTCTCGTCCGATCACCGAAGTTAAGCAACGTCGGGCTTGGTTAGTACTTGGATGGGAGACTGCCTGGGAATACCAGGTGCCGTAGGTCTTTCTTTTCTTTTGGTAATTCCTCCATCTAATCTAAAGCTGATAGTGTGTACATAACGTATAAGAATCTGAAAACTACATATCCACTCGCCAACGGCCATACCACGTTGAACAAACCGGTTCTCGTCCGATCACCGAAGTTAAGCAACGTCGGGCTTGGTTAGTACTTGGATGGGAGACTACCTGGGAATACAAGGTGCCGTAGGTCTTTCTTTTCTTTTGGTAATTCCTCCCTCTAATCTAAAGCTGATAGTGTGTACATAACGTATAAGAATCTGAAAACTACATATGCACTCGCCTACGGCCATACCACGTTGAACACACCGGTTCTCGTCCGATCACCGAAGTTAAGCAACGTCGGGCTTGGTTAGTACTTGGATGGGAGACTGCCTGGGAATACCAGGTGCCGTAGGTCTTACTGTTCTTTTGGTAATTTCTCCATCTAATCTAAAGCTGATAGTGTGTACATAACGTATAAGAATCTGAAAACTACATATCCACTCGCCTACGGCCATACCACGTTGAACACACCGGTTCTCGTCCGATCACCGAAGTTAAGCAACGTCGGGCTTGGTTAGTACTTGGATGGGAGACTGCCTGGGAATACCAGGTTCCGTAGGTCTTTCGTTTCTTTTGGTAATTCCTTCATCTAATCTAAAGCTGATAGTGTGTACATAACTTATACGAATCTGAAAACTACATATCCACTCGCCTACGGCCATACCATGTTGAACACACCGGTTTTCGTCCGATCACTCAAGTTAAGCAACGTCGGGCTTGGTTAGTACTTGGATGGGAGACTTCCTGCGAATACCAGGTGCCGTAGGTCATTATTTTCTTTTGGTATTTTCTCCATCTAATCTAAAGCTGATAGTGTGTACATAACGTATAAGAATCTGAAAACTACATATCCACTCGCCTACAGCCAAACCACGTTGAACACACCGGTTCTCGTCCGATCACCGAAGTTAAGCAACGTCGGGCTTGGTTAGTACTTGGATGGGAGACTGCCTGGGAATACCAGGTGCCGTATGTCTTACTTTTCTTTTGGTAATTTCTCCATCTAATCTAAAGCTGATAGCGTGTACATAACGTATACTAATCTGAAAACTACATATCCACTCTCCAACGGCCATACCACGATGAACACACCGGTTCTCGTCCGATCACCGAAGTTAAGCAACGTCGGGCTTGGTTAGTACTTGGATGGGAGACTGCCTGGGAATACCAGCTGCCGTAGGTCTTTCTTTTCTTTTGGTTATTCCTCCACCTAATCTAAAGCTGATAGTGTGTACATAACGTATAAGAATCTGAAAACTACATATGCACTCTCCCACGGCCATACCACGTTGAACACACCGGTTCTTGTCCGATCACCGAAGTTAAGCAACGT
>JAZGUH010000461.1:300000-310000 GCA_037893225.1 Hippasteria phrygiana | reverse complement strand
TTGGATGGGAGACTGCCTGGGAATACCAGGTGCCGTAGGTCTTTCTTTTCTTTTGGTAATTCCTTCATCTAATCTAAAGCTGATAGTGTGTACATAACTTATAAGAATCTGAAAACTACATATCCAGTCGCCTACGCTCATACCACGTTGAACACACCGGTTCTTGCCCGATCACCGAAGTTAAGCAACGTCGGGCTTGGTTAGTACATGGATGGGATACTGCCTGGGAATACCAGGTGTCGTAGGTCTTTCTTTTCTTTTGGTAATTCCTTCATCTAATCTAAAGCTGATAGTGTGTACATAACGTATAAGAATCTGAAAACTACATATCCACTCGCCTACGGCCATACCACGTTGAACACACCGGTTCTCGTCCGATCACCGAAGTTAAGCAACGTCGGGCTTGGTTAGTACTTGGATGGGAGACTGCCTGGGAATACCAGGTGCCGTAGGTCTTTCTTTTCTTTTGGTAATTCCTCCATCTAATCTAAAGCTGATAGTGTGTACATAACGTATAAGAATCTGAAAACTACATATCCACTCGCCAACGGCCATACCACGTTGAACAAACCGGTTCTCGTCCGATCACCGAAGTTAAGCAACGTCGGGCTTGGTTAGTACTTGGATGGGAGACTACCTGGGAATACAAGGTGCCGTAGGTCTTTCTTTTCTTTTGGTAATTCCTCCCTCTAATCTAAAGCTGATAGTGTGTACATAACGTATAAGAATCTGAAAACTACATATGCACTCGCCTACGGCCATACCACGTTGAACACACCGGTTCTCGTCCGATCACCGAAGTTAAGCAACGTCGGGCTTGGTTAGTACTTGGATGGGAGACTGCCTGGGAATACCAGGTGCCGTAGGTCTTACTGTTCTTTTGGTAATTTCTCCATCTAATCTAAAGCTGATAGTGTGTACATAACGTATAAGAATCTGAAAACTACATATCCACTCGCCTACGGCCATACCACGTTGAACACACCGGTTCTCGTCCGATCACCGAAGTTAAGCAACGTCGGGCTTGGTTAGTACTTGGATGGGAGACTGCCTGGGAATACCAGGTTCCGTAGGTCTTTCGTTTCTTTTGGTAATTCCTTCATCTAATCTAAAGCTGATAGTGTGTACATAACTTATACGAATCTGAAAACTACATATCCACTCGCCTACGGCCATACCATGTTGAACACACCGGTTTTCGTCCGATCACTCAAGTTAAGCAACGTCGGGCTTGGTTAGTACTTGGATGGGAGACTTCCTGCGAATACCAGGTGCCGTAGGTCATTATTTTCTTTTGGTATTTTCTCCATCTAATCTAAAGCTGATAGTGTGTACATAACGTATAAGAATCTGAAAACTACATATCCACTCGCCTACAGCCAAACCACGTTGAACACACCGGTTCTCGTCCGATCACCGAAGTTAAGCAACGTCGGGCTTGGTTAGTACTTGGATGGGAGACTGCCTGGGAATACCAGGTGCCGTATGTCTTACTTTTCTTTTGGTAATTTCTCCATCTAATCTAAAGCTGATAGCGTGTACATAACGTATACTAATCTGAAAACTACATATCCACTCTCCAACGGCCATACCACGATGAACACACCGGTTCTCGTCCGATCACCGAAGTTAAGCAACGTCGGGCTTGGTTAGTACTTGGATGGGAGACTGCCTGGGAATACCAGCTGCCGTAGGTCTTTCTTTTCTTTTGGTTATTCCTCCACCTAATCTAAAGCTGATAGTGTGTACATAACGTATAAGAATCTGAAAACTACATATGCACTCTCCCACGGCCATACCACGTTGAACACACCGGTTCTTGTCCGATCACCGAAGTTAAGCAACGTCGGGCTTGGTTAGTACTTGGATGGGAGACTGCCTGGGAATACCAGGTGCCGTAGGTCTTACTTTTCTTTTGGAAATGTCTCCATCTAATCTAAAGCTGATAGCGTGTACATAACGTATAATAATCTGAAAACTACATATCCACTCGCCTACGGCCATACCACGTTGAACACACCGGTTCTCGTCCGATCACCGAAGTTAAGCAACGTCGGGCTTGGTTAGTACTTGGATGGGAGACTGCCTGGGAATACCAGGTGCCGTAGGTCTTTCTTTTCTTTTGGAAATTTCTCCATCTAATCTAAAGCTGATAGCGTGTACATAACGTATAATAATCTGAAAACTACATATCCACTCGCCTACGGCCATACCACGTTGAACACACCGGTTCTCGTCCGATCACCGAAGTTAAGCAACGTCGGGCTTGGTTAGTACTTGGATGGGAGACTGCCTGGGAATACCAGGTGCCGTAGGTCTTTCTTTTCTGTTGGTAATTCCTCCCTCTAATCCAAAGCTGATATTGTGTACATACCTTATAAGAATCTGAAAACTACATATCCAGTCGCCTACGGTCATACCACGTTGAACACACCGGTTCTTGACCGATCACCGAAGTTAAGCAACGTCGGGCTTGGTTAGTACTTGGATGGGAGACTGCCTGGGAATACCAGGTGCCGTAGGTCTTTCTTTTCTTTTGGTAATTCCTTCATCTAATCTAAAGCTGATAGTGTGTACATAACTTATAAGAATCTGAAAACTACATATCCAGTCGCCTACGGCCATACCACGTTGAACACACCGGTTCTTGTCCGATCACCGAAGTTAAGCAATGTCGGGCTTGGTTAGTACTTGGATGGGAGACTGCCTGGGAATACCAGGTGCCGTAGGTCTTTCTTTTCTTTTGGTAATTCCTTCATCTAATCTAAAGCTGATAGTGTGTACATAACGTATAAGAATCTGAAAACTACATATCCACTCGCCTACGGCAATACCACGTTGAACACACCGGTTCTCGTCCGATCACCGAAGTTAAGCAACGTCGGGCTTGGTTAGTACTTCGATGGGAGACTGCCTGGGAATACCAGGTGCCGTAGGTCTTTCTTTTCTTTTGGTAATTCCTCCATCTAATCTAAAGCTGATAGTGTGTACATAACGTATAAGAATCTGAAAACTACATATCCACTCGCCAACGGCCATACCACGTTGAACACACCGGTTCTCGTCCGATCACCGAAGTTAAGCAACGTCGGGCTTGGTTAGTACTTGGATGGGAGACTGCCTGGGAATACCAGGTGCCGTAGGTCTTACTTTTCTTTTGGTAATTTCTCCATCTAATCTAAAGCTGATAGTGTGTACATAACGTATAAGAATCTGAAAACTACATATCCACTCGCCTACGGCCATACCACGTTGAACACACCGGTTCTCGTCCGATCACCGAAGTTAAGCAACGTCGGGCTTGGTTAGTACTTGGATGGGAGACTGCCTGGGAATACCAGGTGCCGTAGGTCTTTCTTTTCTTTTGGTAATTCCTCCATCTAATCTAAAGCTGATAGTGTGTACATACCTTATAAGAATCTGAAAACTACATATCCAGTCGCCTACGGTCATACCACGTTGAACACACCGGTTCTTGTCCGATCACCGAAGTTAAGCAACGTCGGGCTTGGTTAGTACTTGGATGGGAGACTGCCTGGGAATACCAGGTGCCGTAGGTCTTTCTTTTCTTTTGGTAATTCCTTCATCTAATCTAAAGCTGATAGTGTGTACATAACTTATAAGAATCTGAAAACTACATATCCAGTCGCCTACGCTCATACCACGTTGAACACACCGGTTCTTGCCCGATCACCGAAGTTAAGCAACGTCGGGCTTGGTTAGTACATGGATGGGATACTGCCTGGGAATACCAGGTGTCGTAGGTCTTTCTTTTCTTTTGGTAATTCCTTCATCTAATCTAAAGCTGATAGTGTGTACATAACGTATAAGAATCTGAAAACTACATATCCACTCGCCTACGGCCATACCACGTTGAACACACCGGTTCTCGTCCGATCACCGAAGTTAAGCAACGTCGGGCTTGGTTAGTACTTGGATGGGAGACTGCCTGGGAATACCAGGTGCCGTAGGTCTTTCTTTTCTTTTGGTAATTCCTCCATCTAATCTAAAGCTGATAGTGTGTACATAACGTATAAGAATCTGAAAACTACATATCCACTCGCCAACGGCCATACCACGTTGAACAAACCGGTTCTCGTCCGATCACCGAAGTTAAGCAACGTCGGGCTTGGTTAGTACTTGGATGGGAGACTACCTGGGAATACAAGGTGCCGTAGGTCTTTCTTTTCTTTTGGTAATTCCTCCCTCTAATCTAAAGCTGATAGTGTGTACATAACGTATAAGAATCTGAAAACTACATATGCACTCGCCTACGGCCATACCACGTTGAACACACCGGTTCTCGTCCGATCACCGAAGTTAAGCAACGTCGGGCTTGGTTAGTACTTGGATGGGAGACTGCCTGGGAATACCAGGTGCCGTAGGTCTTACTGTTCTTTTGGTAATTTCTCCATCTAATCTAAAGCTGATAGTGTGTACATAACGTATAAGAATCTGAAAACTACATATCCACTCGCCTACGGCCATACCACGTTGAACACACCGGTTCTCGTCCGATCACCGAAGTTAAGCAACGTCGGGCTTGGTTAGTACTTGGATGGGAGACTGCCTGGGAATACCAGGTTCCGTAGGTCTTTCGTTTCTTTTGGTAATTCCTTCATCTAATCTAAAGCTGATAGTGTGTACATAACTTATACGAATCTGAAAACTACATATCCACTCGCCTACGGCCATACCATGTTGAACACACCGGTTTTCGTCCGATCACTCAAGTTAAGCAACGTCGGGCTTGGTTAGTACTTGGATGGGAGACTTCCTGCGAATACCAGGTGCCGTAGGTCATTATTTTCTTTTGGTATTTTCTCCATCTAATCTAAAGCTGATAGTGTGTACATAACGTATAAGAATCTGAAAACTACATATCCACTCGCCTACAGCCAAACCACGTTGAACACACCGGTTCTCGTCCGATCACCGAAGTTAAGCAACGTCGGGCTTGGTTAGTACTTGGATGGGAGACTGCCTGGGAATACCAGGTGCCGTATGTCTTACTTTTCTTTTGGTAATTTCTCCATCTAATCTAAAGCTGATAGCGTGTACATAACGTATACTAATCTGAAAACTACATATCCACTCTCCAACGGCCATACCACGATGAACACACCGGTTCTCGTCCGATCACCGAAGTTAAGCAACGTCGGGCTTGGTTAGTACTTGGATGGGAGACTGCCTGGGAATACCAGCTGCCGTAGGTCTTTCTTTTCTTTTGGTAATTCCTCCACCTAATCTAAAGCTGATAGTGTGTACATAACGTATAAGAATCTGAAAACTACATATGCACTCTCCCACGGCCATACCACGTTGAACACACCGGTTCTTGTCCGATCACCGAAGTTAAGCAACGTCGGGCTTGGTTAGTACTTGGATGGGAGACTGCCTGGGAATACCAGGTGCCGTAGGTCTTACTTTTCTTTTGGAAATGTCTCCATCTAATCTAAAGCTGATAGCGTGTACATAACGTATAATAATCTGAAAACTACATATCCACTCGCCTACGGCCATACCACGTTGAACACACCGGTTCTCGTCCGATCACCGAAGTTAAGCAACGTCGGGCTTGGTTAGTACTTGGATGGGAGACTGCCTGGGAATACCAGGTGCCGTAGGTCTTTCTTTTCTTTTGGAAATTTCTCCATCTAATCTAAAGCTGATAGCGTGTACATAACGTATAATAATCTGAAAACTACATATCCACTCGCCTACGGCCATACCACGTTGAACACACCGGTTCTCGTCCGATCACCGAAGTTAAGCAACGTCGGGCTTGGTTAGTACTTGGATGGGAGACTGCCTGGGAATACCAGGTGCCGTAGGTCTTTCTTTTCTGTTGGTAATTCCTCCCTCTAATCCAAAGCTGATATTGTGTACATACCTTATAAGAATCTGAAAACTACATATCCAGTCGCCTACGGTCATACCACGTTGAACACACCGGTTCTTGACCGATCACCGAAGTTAAGCAACGTCGGGCTTGGTTAGTACTTGGATGGGAGACTGCCTGGGAATACCAGGTGCCGTAGGTCTTTCTTTTCTTTTGGTAATTCCTTCATCTAATCTAAAGCTGATAGTGTGTACATAACTTATAAGAATCTGAAAACTACATATCCAGTCGCCTACGGCCATACCACGTTGAACACACCGGTTCTTGTCCGATCACCGAAGTTAAGCAATGTCGGGCTTGGTTAGTACTTGGATGGGAGACTGCCTGGGAATACCAGGTGCCGTAGGTCTTTCTTTTCTTTTGGTAATTCCTTCATCTAATCTAAAGCTGATAGTGTGTACATAACGTATACAAATCTGAAAACTACATATGCACTCGCCTACGGCCATACCACGTTGAACACACCATTTCTCGTCCGATCACCGAAGTTAAGCAACGTCGGGCTTGGTTAGTACTTCGATGGGAGACTGCCTGGGAATACCTGGTGTCGTAGGTCTTTCTTTTCTTTTGGTAATTCCTCCATCTAATCTAAAGCTGATAGTGTGTACATAACGTATAAGAATCTGAAAACTACATATCCACTCGCCAACGGCCATACCACGTTGAACACACCGGTTCTCGTCCGATCACCGAAGTTAAGCAACGTCGGGCTTGGTTAGTACTTGGATGGGAGACTGCCTGGGAATACCAGGTGCCGTAGGTCTTACTTTTCTTTTGGTAATTTCTCCATCTAATCTAAAGCTGATAGTGTGTACATAACGTATAAGAATCTGAAAACTACATATCGAGTCGCCTACGCTCATACCACGTTGAACACACCGGTTCTTGTCCGATCACCGAAGTTAAGCAATGTCGGGCTTGGTTAGTACTTGGATGGGAGACTGCCTGGGAATACCAGGTGCCATAGGTCTTTCTTTTCTTTTGGTAATTCCTTCATCTAATCTAAAGCTGATAGTGTGTACATAACGTATACAAATCTGAAAACTACATATGCACTCGCCTACGGCCATACCACGTTGAACACACCGGTTCTCGTCCGATCACCGAAATTAAGCAACGTCGGGCTTGGTTAGTACTTGGATGGCAGACTGCCTGGGAATACCAGGTGCCGTAGGTCATTCTTTTCTTTTGGTAATTCCTCTATCTAATCTAAAGCTGATAGTGTGTACATAACGTATAAGAATCTGAAAACTACATATCCACTCGCCTACGGCCATACCACGTTGAACACACCGGTTCTCGTCCGATCACCGAAGTTAAGCAACGTCGGGCTTGGTTAGTACTTCGATGGGAGACTGCCTGGGAATACCAGGTGCCGTAGGTCTTTCTTTTCTTTTGGTAATTCCTCCATCTAATCTAAAGCTGATAGTGTGTACATAACGTATAAGAATCTGAAAACTACATATCCACTCGCCAACGGCCATACCACGTTGAACACACCGGTTCTCGTCCGATCACCGAAGTTAAGCAACGTCGGGCTTGGTTAGTACTTGGATGGGAGACTGCCTGGGAATACCATTTGCCGTAGGTCTTACTTTTCTTTTGGTAATTTCTCCATCTAATCTAAAGCTGATAGTGTGTACATAACGTATAAGAATCTGAAAACTACATATCCACTCGCCTACGGCCATACCACGTTGAACACACCGGTTGTCGTCCGATCACCGAAGTTAAGCAACGTCGGGCTTGGTTAGTACTTGGATGGGAGACTGCCTGGGAATACCAGGTGCCGTAGGTCTTTCTTTTCTTTTGGTAATTCCTTCATCTAATCTAAAGCTGATAGTGTGTACATAACTTATAAGAATCTGAAAACTACATATCCAGTCGCCTACGCTCATACCACGTTGAACACACCGGTTCTTGTCCGATCACCGAAGTTAAGCAACGTCGGGCTTGGTTAGTACTTGGATGGGATACTGCCTGGGAATACCAGGTGTCGTAGGTCTTTCTTTTCTTTTGGTAATTCCTTCATCTAATCTAAAGCTGATAGTGTGTACATAACGTATACAAATCTGAAAACTACATATGCACTCGCCTACGGCCATACCACGTTGAACACACCGGTTCTCGTCCGATCACCGAAATTAAGCAACGTCGGGCTTGGTTAGTACTTGGATGGCAGACTGCCTGGGAATACCAGATGCCGTAGGTCATTCTTTTCTTTTCGTAATTCCTCCATCTAATCTAAAGCTGATAGTGTGTACATAACGTATAAGAATCTGAAAACTACATATGCACTCGCCAACGGCCATACCACGTTGAACACACCGGTTCTCGTCCGATCACCGAAGTTAAGCAACGTCGGGCTTGGTTAGTACTTGGATGGGAGACTGCCTGGGAATACCAGGTGCCGTAGGTCTTACTTTTCTTTTGGTAATTTCTCCATCTAATCTAAAGCTGATAGTGTGTACATAACGTATAAGAATCTGAAAACTACATATCCACTCGCCTACGGCCATACCACGTTGAACACACCGGTTCTCGTCCGATCACCGAAGTTAAGCAACGTCGGGCTTGGTTAGTACTTGGATGGGAGACTGCCTGGGAATACCAGGTGCCGTAGGTCTTTCTTTTCTTTTGGTAATTCCTCCATCTAATCTAAAGCTGATAGTGTGTACATACCTTATAAGAATCTGAAAACTACATATCCAGTCGCCTACGGTCATACCACGTTGAACACACCGGTTCTTGTCCGATCACCGAAGTTAAGCAACGTCGGGCTTGGTTAGTACTTGGATGGGAGACTACCTGGGAATACCAGGTGCCGTAGGTCTTTCTTTTCTTTTGGTAATTCCTTCATCTAATCTAAAGCTGATAGTGTGTACATAACTTATAAGAATCTGAAAACTACATATCCAGTCGCCTACGCTCATACCACGTTGAACACACCGGTTCTTGTCCGATCACCGAAGTTAAGCAACGTCGGGCTTGGTTAGTACATGGATGGGATACTGCCTGGGAATACCAGGTGTCGTAGGTCTTTCTTTTCTTTTGGTAATTCCTTCATCTAATCTAAAGCTGATAGTGTGTACATAACGTATACAAATCTGAAAACTACATATGCACTCGACTACGGCCATACCACGTTGAACACACCAGTTCTCGTCCGATCACCGAAATTAAGCAACGTCGGGCTTGGTTAGTACTTGGATGGCAGACTGCCTGGGAATACCAGATGCCGTAGGTCATTCTTTTCTTTTGGTAATTCCTCCATCTAATCTAAAGCTGATAGTGTGTACATAACGTATAGGAATCTGAAAACTACATATCCACTCGCCTACGGCCATACCACGTTGAACACACCGGTTCTCGTCCGATCACCGAAGTTAAGCAACGTCGGGCTTGGTTAGTACTTCGATGGGAGACTGCCTGGGAATACCAGGTGCCGTAGGTCTTTCTTTTCTTTTGGTAATTCCTCCATCTAATCTAAAGCTGATAGTGTGTACATAACGTATAAGAATCTGAAAACTACATATCCACTCGCCAACGGCCATACCACGTTGAACACACCGGTTCTCGTCCGATCACCGAAGTTAAGCAACGTCGGGCTTGGTTAGTACTTGGATGGGAGACTACCTGGGAATACAAGGTGCCGTAGGTCTTTCTTTTCTTTTGGTAATTCCTCCCTCTAATCTAAAGCTGATAGTGTGTACATACCTTATAAGAATCTGAAAACTACATATGCACTCGCCTACGGCCATACCACGTTGAACACACCGGTTCTCGTCCGATCACCGAAGTTAAGCAACGTCGGGCTTGGTTAGTACTTGGATGGGAGACTGCCTGGGAATACCAGATGCCGTAGGTCATTCTTTTCTTTTGGTAATTCCTCCATCTAATCTAAAGCTGATAGTGTGTACATAACGTATAAGAATCTGAAAACTACATATCCACTCGCCAACGGCCATACCACGTTGAACACACCGGTTCTCGTCCGATCACCGAAGTTAAGCAACGTCGGGCTTGGTTAGTACTTGGATGGGAGACTACCTGGGAATACAAGGTGCCGTAGGTCTTTCTTTTCTTTTGGTAATTCCT
>JAZGUH010000461.1:285000-287500 GCA_037893225.1 Hippasteria phrygiana | reverse complement strand
CGGTTCTCGTCGGATCACCGAAATTAAGCAACGTCGGGCTTGGTTAGTACTTGGATGGCAGACTGCCTGGGAATACCAGGTGCCGTAGGTCATTCTTTTCTTTTGGTAATTCCTCCATCTAATCTAAAGCTGATAGTGTGTACATAACGTATAAGAATCTGAAAACTACATATCCACTCGCCTACGGCCATACCACGTTGAACACACCGGTTCTCGTCCGATCACCGAAGTTAAGCAACGTCGGGCTTGGTTAGTACTTCGATGGGAGACTGCCTGGGAATACCAGGTGCCGTAGGTCTTTCTTTTCTTTGGGTAATTCCTCCATCTAATCTAAAGCTGATAGTGTGTACATAACGTATAAGAATCTGAAAACTACATATCCACTCGCCAACGGCCATACCACGTTGAACACACCGGTTCTCGTCCGATCACCGAAGTTAAGCAACGTCGGGCTTGGTTAGTACTTGGATGGGAGACTACCTGGGAATACAAGGTGCCGTAGGTCTTTCTTTTCTTTTGGTAATTCCTCCCTCTAATCTAAAGCTGATAGTGTGTACATAACGTATAAGAATCTGAAAACTACATATGCACTCGCCTACGGCCATACCACGTTGAACACACCGGTTCTCGTCCGATCACCGAAGTTAAGCAACGTCGGGCTTGGTTAGTACTTGGATGGGAGACTGCCTGGGAATACCAGGTGCCGTAGGTCTTTCGTTTCTTTTGGTAATTCCTTCATCTAATCTAAAGCTGATAGTGTGTACATAACTTATAAGAATCTGAAAACTACATATCCACTCGCCTACGGCCATACCATGTTGAACACACCGGCTTTCGTCCGATCACTGAAGTCTAGCAACGTCGGGCTTGGTTAGTACTTGGATGGGAGACTTCCTGCGAATACCAGGTGCCGTAGGTCATTATTTTCTCCATCTAATCTAAAGCTGATAGTGTGTACATAACGTATAAGAATCTGAAAACTACATATCCACTCGCCTACAGCCATACCACGTTGAACACACCGGTTCTCGTCCGATCACCGAAGTTAAGCAACGTCGGGCTTGGTTAGTACTTGGATGGGATACTGCCTGGGAATACCAGGTGTCGTAGGTCTTTCTTTTCTTTTGGTAATTCCTTCATCTAATCTAAAGCTGATAGTGTGTACATAACGTATACAAATCTGAAAACTACATATGCACTCGCCTACGGCCATACCACGTTGAACACACCGGTTCTCGTCCGATCACCGAAATTAAGCAACGTCGGGCTTGGTTAGTACTTCGATGGGAGACTGCCTGGGAATACCAGGTGCCGTAGGTCTTTCTTTTCTTTTGGTAATTCCTCCATCTAATCTAAAGCTGATAGTGTGTACATAACGTATAAGAATCTGAAAACTACATATCCACTCGCCAACGGCCATACCACGTTGAACACACCGGTTCTCGTCCGATCACCGAAGTTAAGCAACGTCGGGCTTGGTTAGTACTTGGATGGGAGACTGCCTGGGAATACCAGGTGCCGTAGGTCTTTCTTTTCTTTTGGTAATTCCTCCATCTAATCTAAAGCTGATAGTGTGTACATAACGCATAAGAATCTGAAAACTACATATCCACTCGCCAACGGCCATACCACGTTGAACACACCGGTTCTCGTCCGATCACCGAAGTTAAGCAACGTCGGGCTTGGTTAGTACTTGGATGGGAGACTGCCTGGGAATACCAGGTGCCGTAGGTCTTTCTTTTCTTTTGGTAATTCCTTCATCTAATCTAAAGCTGATAGTGTGAACATAACTTATAATAATCTGAAAACTACATATCCAGTCGCCTACGGTCATACCACGTTGAACACACCGGTTCTTGTCCGATCACCGAAGTTAAGCAACGTCGGGCTTGGTTAGTACTTGGATGGGAGACTGCCTGGGAATACCAGGTGCAGTAGGTCTTTCTTTTCTTTTGGTAATTCCTTCATCTAATCTAAAGCTGATAGTGTGTACATAACGTATACAAATCTGAAAACTACATATGCACTCGCCTACGGCCATACCACGTTGAACACACCGGTTCTCGTCCGATCACCGAAATTAAGCAACGTCGGGCTTGGTTAGTACTTGGATGGCAGACTGCCTGGGAATACCAGGTGCCGTAGGTCATTATTTTCTTTTGGTAATTCCTCCATCTAATCTAAAGCTGATAGTGTGTACATAACGTATAAGAATCTGAAAACTACATATGCACTCGCCTACTGCCATACCACGTTGAACACACCGGTTCTCGTCCGATCACCGAAGTTAAGCAACGTCGGGCTTGGTTAGTACTTGGATGGGAGACTGCCTGGGAATACCAGGTGCCGTAGGTCTTTCTTTTCTTTTGGTAATTCCTTCATCTAATCTAAAGCTGATAGTGTGTACATAACTTATAAGAATCTGAAAACTACATATTCAGTCGCCTACGGTCATACCACGTTGAACACACCGGTTCTTGTCCGATCACCGAAGTTAAGC
>JAZGUH010000461.1:275000-277500 GCA_037893225.1 Hippasteria phrygiana | reverse complement strand
CTTTCTTTTCTTTTGGTAATTCCTCCCTCTAATCTAAAGCTGATAGTGTGTACATAACGTATAAGAATCTGAAAACTACATATGCACTCGCCTACGGCCATACCACGTTGAACACACCGGTTCTCGTCCGATCACCGAAGTTAAGCAACGTCGGGCTTGGTTAGTACTTGGATGGGAGACTGCCTGGGAATACCAGGTGCCGTAGGTCTTTCGTTTCTTTTGGTAATTCCTTCATCTAATCTAAAGCTGATAGTGTGTACATAACTTATAAGAATCTGAAAACTACATATCCACTCGCCTACGGCCATACCATGTTGAACACACCGGCTTTCGTCCGATCACTGAAGTCTAGCAACGTCGGGCTTGGTTAGTACTTGGATGGGAGACTTCCTGCGAATACCAGGTGCCGTAGGTCATTATTTTCTCCATCTAATCTAAAGCTGATAGTGTGTACATAACGTATAAGAATCTGAAAACTACATATCCACTCGCCTACAGCCATACCACGTTGAACACACCGGTTCTCGTCCGATCACCGAAGTTAAGCAACGTCGGGCTTGGTTAGTACTTGGATGGGATACTGCCTGGGAATACCAGGTGTCGTAGGTCTTTCTTTTCTTTTGGTAATTCCTTCATCTAATCTAAAGCTGATAGTGTGTACATAACGTATACAAATCTGAAAACTACATATGCACTCGCCTACGGCCATACCACGTTGAACACACCGGTTCTCGTCCGATCACCGAAATTAAGCAACGTCGGGCTTGGTTAGTACTTCGATGGGAGACTGCCTGGGAATACCAGGTGCCGTAGGTCTTTCTTTTCTTTTGGTAATTCCTCCATCTAATCTAAAGCTGATAGTGTGTACATAACGTATAAGAATCTGAAAACTACATATCCACTCGCCAACGGCCATACCACGTTGAACACACCGGTTCTCGTCCGATCACCGAAGTTAAGCAACGTCGGGCTTGGTTAGTACTTGGATGGGAGACTGCCTGGGAATACCAGGTGCCGTAGGTCTTTCTTTTCTTTTGGTAATTCCTCCATCTAATCTAAAGCTGATAGTGTGTACATAACGCATAAGAATCTGAAAACTACATATCCACTCGCCAACGGCCATACCACGTTGAACACACCGGTTCTCGTCCGATCACCGAAGTTAAGCAACGTCGGGCTTGGTTAGTACTTGGATGGGAGACTGCCTGGGAATACCAGGTGCCGTAGGTCTTTCTTTTCTTTTGGTAATTCCTTCATCTAATCTAAAGCTGATAGTGTGAACATAACTTATAATAATCTGAAAACTACATATCCAGTCGCCTACGGTCATACCACGTTGAACACACCGGTTCTTGTCCGATCACCGAAGTTAAGCAACGTCGGGCTTGGTTAGTACTTGGATGGGAGACTGCCTGGGAATACCAGGTGCAGTAGGTCTTTCTTTTCTTTTGGTAATTCCTTCATCTAATCTAAAGCTGATAGTGTGTACATAACGTATACAAATCTGAAAACTACATATGCACTCGCCTACGGCCATACCACGTTGAACACACCGGTTCTCGTCCGATCACCGAAATTAAGCAACGTCGGGCTTGGTTAGTACTTGGATGGCAGACTGCCTGGGAATACCAGGTGCCGTAGGTCATTATTTTCTTTTGGTAATTCCTCCATCTAATCTAAAGCTGATAGTGTGTACATAACGTATAAGAATCTGAAAACTACATATGCACTCGCCTACTGCCATACCACGTTGAACACACCGGTTCTCGTCCGATCACCGAAGTTAAGCAACGTCGGGCTTGGTTAGTACTTGGATGGGAGACTGCCTGGGAATACCAGGTGCCGTAGGTCTTTCTTTTCTTTTGGTAATTCCTTCATCTAATCTAAAGCTGATAGTGTGTACATAACTTATAAGAATCTGAAAACTACATATTCAGTCGCCTACGGTCATACCACGTTGAACACACCGGTTCTTGTCCGATCACCGAAGTTAAGCAACGTCGGGCTTGGTTAGTACTTGGATGGGAGACTGCCTGGGAATACCAGGTGCCGTAGGTCTTTCTTTTCTTTTGGTAATTCCTTCATCTAATCTAAAGCTGATAGTGTGTACATAACTTATAAGAATCTGAAAACTACATATCCAGTCGCCTACAGCCATACCACGTTTAACACACCGGTTCTCGTACGATCACCGAAGTTAAGCAACGTCGGGCTTGGTTAGTACTTGGATGGGAGACTTCCTGCGAATACCAGGTGCCGTAGGTAATTCTTTTCTTTTGGTAATTTCTCCATCTAATCTAAAGCTGATAGTGTGTACATAACGTATAAGAATCTGAAAACTACATATCCACTCGCCTACAGCCATACCACGTTGAACACACCGGTTCTCGTCCGATCACCGAAGTTAAGCAACGTCGGGCTTGGTTAGTACTTGGATGGGAGACTGCCTGGGAATACCAGGTGCCGTAGGTCTTTCTTTTCTTTTGGTAATTCCTCCATC
>JAZGUH010000461.1:267500-270000 GCA_037893225.1 Hippasteria phrygiana | reverse complement strand
AAGAATCTGAAAACTACATATCCACTCGCCCACGGCCATACCACGTTGAACACACCGGTTCTCGTCCGATCACCGAAGTTAAGCAATGTCGGGCTTGGTTAGTACTTGGGTGGGAGACTGCCTGGGAATACCAGGCGCCGTAGGTTATTTGTTTCTTTTGGTAATTCCTCCATCTAATCTAAAGCTGATAGTGTGTACATAACGTAAACAAATCTGAAAACTACATTTCCATTCGCCTACGGCCATACCACGTTGAACAAACCGGTTCTCGTCCAATCACCGAAGTTAAGCAACGTCGGGCTTGGTTAGTACTTGGATGGGAGACTGCCTGGGAATACCAGGTGCCGTAGGTCTTTATTTTCTTTTGGTAATTTCTCCATCTAATCTAAAGCTGATAGTGTGTACATAACGTATAAGAATCTGAAAACTACATATCCTCTCGCCTACGGCCATACCACGTTGAACACACCGGTTCTCGTCCGATCACCGAAGTTAGGCAACGTCGGGCTTGGTTAGTACTTGGATGGGAGACTGCCTGGGAATACCAGGTGCCGTAGGTCTTTCTTTTCTTTTGGTAATTCCTCCCTCTAATCTAAAGCTGATAGTGTGTACATAACGTATAATAATCTGAAAACTACATATGCACTCGCCTACGGCCATACCACGTTGAACACACCGGTTCTCGTCCGATCACCGAAGTTAAGCAACGTCGGGCTTGGTTAGTACTTGGATGGGAGACTGCCTGGGAATACCAGGTGCCGTAGGTCTTTCTTTTCCTTTGGTAATTCCTTCATCTAATCTAAAGCTGAAAGTGTGTACATAACGTATAAGAATCTGAACACTACATATCCACTCGCCTACGGCCATACCACGTTGAACACACCGGTTCTCGTCCGATCACCGACGTTAAGCAACGTCGGGCTTGGTTAGTACTTGGGTGGGAGACTGCCTGGGAATACCAGGTGCCGTAGGTCATTTGTTTCTTTTGGTAATTCCTCCATCTAATCTAAAGCTGATAGTGTGTACATAACGTAAAGGAATCTGAAAACTACATTTCCATTCTCCTACGGCCATACCACGTTGAACACACCGGTTCTCGTCCGATCACCGAAGTTAAGCAACGTCGGGCTTGGTTAGTACTTGGATGGGAGACTTCCTGCGAATACCATATGCCGTAGGTCATTCTTTCTTTTGGTAATTTATCCATCTAATCTAAAGCTGATAGTGTGTACATAACGTATAAGAATCTGAAAACTACATATCCACTCGCCTACAGCCATACCACGTTGAACACACCGGTTCTCGTCCGATCACCGAAGTTAAGCAACGTCGGGCTTGGTTAGTACTTGGGTTGGAGACTGCCTGGGAATACCAGGTGCCGTAGGTCATTTGTTTCTTTTGGTAATTCCTCCATCTAATCTAAAGCTGATAGTGTGTACATAACGTATACGAATCTGAAAACTACATATCCACTCGCCTACAGCCATACCACGTTGAACACACCGGTTCTCGTCCGATCACCGGAGTTAAGCAACGTCGGGCTTGGTTAGTACTCGGATGGGAGACTTCCTGCGAATACCAGGTGCCGTAGGTAATTCTTTTCTTTTGGTAATTTCTCCATCTAATCTAAAGCTGATAGTGTGTACATAACGTATACGAATCTGAAAACTACATATCCTCTCGCCTACGGCCATACCACGTTGAACACACCGGTTCTCGTCCGATCACCGAAGTTAAGCAACGTCGGGCTTGGTTAGTACTTGGGTTGTAGACTGCCTGGGAATACCAGGTGCCGTAGGTCATTTGTTTCTTTTGGTAATTCCTCCATCTAATCTAAAGCTGATAGTGTGTACATAACGTATACGAATCTGAAAACTACATATCCACTCGCCTACAGCCATACCACGTTGAACACACCGGTTCTCGTCCGATCACCGGAGTTAAGCAACGTCGGGCTTGGTTAGTACTTGGATGGGAGACTTCCTGCGAATACCAGGTGCCGTAGGTAATTCTTTTCTTTTGGTAATTTCTCCATCTAATCTAAAGCTGATAGTGTGTACATAACGTATAAGAATCTGAAAACTACATATCCACTCGCCTACAGCCATACCACGTTGAACACACCGGTTCTCGTCCGATCACCGAAGTTAAGCAACGTCGGGCTTGGTTAGTACTTGGATGGGAGACTGCCTGGGAATACCAGGTGCCGTAGGTCTTTCTTTTCTTTTGGTAATTCCTTCATCTAATCTAAAGCTGATAGTGTGTACATAACTTATAAGAATCTGAAAACTACATATCCAGTCGCCTACAGCCATACCACGTTTAACACACCGGTTCTCGTACGATCACCGAAGTTAAGCAACGTCGGGCTTGGTTAGTACTTGGATGGGAGACTTCCTGCGAATACCAGGTGCCGTAGGTAATTCTTTTCTTTTGGTAATTTCTCCATCTAATCTAAAGCTGATAGTGTGTACATAACGTATAAGAATCTGAAAACTAC
>JAZGUH010000461.1:235000-255000 GCA_037893225.1 Hippasteria phrygiana | reverse complement strand
TCACCGAAGTTAAGCAACGTCGGGCTTGGTTAGTACTTGGATGGGAGACTTCCTGGGAATACCAGGTGCCGTAGGTCTTACTTTTCTTATGGTAATTTCTCCATCTAATCTAAAGCTGATAGCGTGTACATAACGTATAATCATCTGAAAACTACATATCCACTCGCCTACGGCCATACCACGTTGAACACACCGGTTCTCGTCCGATCACCGAAGTTAAGCAACGTCGGGCTTGGTTAGTACTTGGATGGGAGACTGCCTGGGAATACCAGGTGCAGTAGGTCTTTCTTTTCTTTTGGTAATTTCTCCATCTAATCTAAAGCTGATAGTGTGTACATAACGTATAAGAATCTGAAAACTACATATCCACTCGCCTACAGCCATACCACGTTGAACACACCGGTTCTCGTCCGATCACCGAAGTTAAGCAACGTCGGGCTTGGTTAGTACTTGGATGGGAGACTGCCTGGGAATACCAGGTGCCGTAGGTCTTACTTTTCTTATGGTAATTTCTCCATCTAATCTAAAGCTGATAGCGTGTACATAACGTATAATAATCTGAAAACTACATATCCACTCGCCTACGGCCATACCACGTTGAACACACCGGTTCTCGTCCGATCACCGAAGTTAAGCAACGTCGGGCTTGGTTAGTACTTGGATGGGAGACTGCCTGGGAATACCAGGTGCCGTAGGTCTTTCTTTTCTTTTGGTAATTCCTCCATCTAATCTAAAGCTGATAGTGTGTACATAACGCATACGAATCTGAAAACTACATATCCACTCGCCTACGGCCATACCACGTTGAACACACCGGTTCTCGTCCGATCACCGAAGTTAAGCAACGTCGGGCTTGGTTAGTACTTGGGTGGGAGACTGCCTGGGAATACCAGGCGCCGTAGGTTATTTGTTTCTTTTGGTAATTCCTCCATCTAATCTAAAGCTGATAGTGTGTACATAATGTAAACAAATCTGAAAACTACATTTCCATTCTCCTACGGCCATACCACGTTGAACACACCGGTTCTCGTCCAATCACCGAAGTTAAGCAACGTCGGGCTTGGTTAGTACTTGGATGGGAGACTGCCTGGGAATACCAGGTGCCGTAGGTCTTTATTTTCTTTTGGTAATTTCTCCATCTAATCTAAAGCTGATAGTGTGTACATAACGTATAAGAATCTGAAAACTACATATCCTCTCGCCTACGGCCATACCACGTTGAACACACCGGTTCTCGTCCGATCACCGAAGTTAAGCAACGTCGGGCTTGGTTAGTACTCGGATGGGAGACTGCCTGGGAATACAAGGTGCCGTAGGTCTTTCTTTTCTTTTGGTAATTCATCCCTCTAATCTAAAGCTGATAGCGTGTACATAACGTATAATAATCTGAAAACTACATATCCACTCGCCTACGGCCATACCACGTTGAACACACCGGTTCTCGTCCGATCACCGAAGTTAAGCAACGTCGGGCTTGGTTAGTACTTGGATGGGAGACTGCCTGGGAATACCAGGTGCCGTAGGTCTTTCTTTTCTTTTGGTAATTCCTCCCTCTAATCTAAAGCTGATAGTATGTACATAACGTATAGGAATCTGAAAACTACATATGCACTCGCCTACGGCCATACCACGTTGAACACACCGGTTCTCGTCCGATCACCGAAGTTAAGCAACGTCGGCCGTGGTTACTACTTGGATGGGAGAATTCCTGGGAATACCAGGTGCCATAGGTCTTTCTTTTCTTTTGGTAATTCCTCCCTCTAATCTAAAGCTGATAGTGTGTACATAACGTATAAGAATCTGAAAACTACATATGCACTCGGCTACGGCCATACCACGTTGGGCCATACCACGTTGAACACACCGGTTCTCGTCCGATCACCGAAGTTAAGCAACGTCGGGCTTGGTTAGTACTTGGATGGGAGACTGCCTGGGAATACCAGGTGCCGTAGGTCTTTCTTTTCTTTTGGTAATTCCTCCATCTAATCTAAAGCTGATAGTGTGTACATAACGCATAAGAATCTGAAAACTACATATCCACTCGCCTACGGCCATACCACGTTGAACACACCGGTTCTTGTCCGATCACCGAAGTTAAGCAACGTCGGGCTTGGTTAGTACTTGGATGGGAGACTGCCTGGGAATACCAGGTGCCGTAGGTCTTACTTTTCTTTTGGTAATTTCTCCATCTAATCTAAAGCTGATATCGTGTACATAACGTATAATAATCTGAAAACTACATATCCACTCGCCTACGGCCATACCACGTTGAACACACCGGTTCTCGTCCGATCACCGAAGTTAAGCAACGTCGGGCTTGGTTAGTACTTGGATGGGAGACTGCCTGGGAATACCAGGTGCCGTAGGTCATTTGTTTCTTTTGGTAATTCCTCCATCTAATCTAAAGCTGATAGTGTGTACATAACGTAAAGGAATCTGAAAACTACATTTCCATTCTCCTACGGCCATACCACGTTGAACACACCGGTTCTCGTCCGATCACCGAAGTTAAGCAACGTCGGGCTTGGTTAGTACTTGGATGGGAGACTTCCTGGGAATACCAGGTGCCGTAGGTCTTACTTTTCTTATGGTAATTTCTCCATCTAATCTAAAGCTGATAGCGTGTACATAACGTATAATCATCTGAAAACTACATATCCACTCGCCTACGGCCATACCACGTTGAACACACCGGTTCTCGTCCGATCACCGAAGTTAAGCAACGTCGGGCTTGGTTAGTACTTGGATGGGAGACTGCCTGGGAATACCAGGTGCAGTAGGTCTTTCTTTTCTTTTGGTAATTTCTCCATCTAATCTAAAGCTGATAGTGTGTACATAACGTATAAGAATCTGAAAACTACATATCCACTCGCCTACAGCCATACCACGTTGAACACACCGGTTCTCGTCCGATCACCGAAGTTAAGCAACGTCGGGCTTGGTTAGTACTTGGATGGGAGACTGCCTGGGAATACCAGGTGCCGTAGGTCTTACTTTTCTTATGGTAATTTCTCCATCTAATCTAAAGCTGATAGCGTGTACATAACGTATAATAATCTGAAAACTACATATCCACTCGCCTACGGCCATACCACGTTGAACACACCGGTTCTCGTCCGATCACCGAAGTTAAGCAACGTCGGGCTTGGTTAGTACTTGGATGGGAGACTGCCTGGGAATACCAGGTGCCGTAGGTCTTTCTTTTCTTTTGGTAATTCCTCCATCTAATCTAAAGCTGATAGTGTGTACATAACGCATACGAATCTGAAAACTACATATCCACTCGCCTACGGCCATACCACGTTGAACACACCGGTTCTCGTCCGATCACCGAAGTTAAGCAACGTCGGGCTTGGTTAGTACTTGGGTGGGAGACTGCCTGGGAATACCAGGCGCCGTAGGTTATTTGTTTCTTTTGGTAATTCCTCCATCTAATCTAAAGCTGATAGTGTGTACATAATGTAAACAAATCTGAAAACTACATTTCCATTCTCCTACGGCCATACCACGTTGAACACACCGGTTCTCGTCCAATCACCGAAGTTAAGCAACGTCGGGCTTGGTTAGTACTTGGATGGGAGACTGCCTGGGAATACCAGGTGCCGTAGGTCTTTATTTTCTTTTGGTAATTTCTCCATCTAATCTAAAGCTGATAGTGTGTACATAACGTATAAGAATCTGAAAACTACATATCCTCTCGCCTACGGCCATACCACGTTGAACACACCGGTTCTCGTCCGATCACCGAAGTTAAGCAACGTCGGGCTTGGTTAGTACTCGGATGGGAGACTGCCTGGGAATACAAGGTGCCGTAGGTCTTTCTTTTCTTTTGGTAATTCATCCCTCTAATCTAAAGCTGATAGCGTGTACATAACGTATAATAATCTGAAAACTACATATCCACTCGCCTACGGCCATACCACGTTGAACACACCGGTTCTCGTCCGATCACCGAAGTTAAGCAACGTCGGGCTTGGTTAGTACTTGGATGGGAGACTGCCTGGGAATACCAGGTGCCGTAGGTCTTTCTTTTCTTTTGGTAATTCCTCCCTCTAATCTAAAGCTGATAGTATGTACATAACGTATAGGAATCTGAAAACTACATATGCACTCGCCTACGGCCATACCACGTTGAACACACCGGTTCTCGTCCGATCACCGAAGTTAAGCAACGTCGGCCGTGGTTACTACTTGGATGGGAGAATTCCTGGGAATACCAGGTGCCATAGGTCTTTCTTTTCTTTTGGTAATTCCTCCCTCTAATCTAAAGCTGATAGTGTGTACATAACGTATAAGAATCTGAAAACTACATATGCACTCGGCTACGGCCATACCACGTTGGGCCATACCACGTTGAACACACCGGTTCTCGTCCGATCACCGAAGTTAAGCAACGTCGGGCTTGGTTAGTACTTGGATGGGAGACTGCCTGGGAATACCAGGTGCCGTAGGTCTTTCTTTTCTTTTGGTAATTCCTCCATCTAATCTAAAGCTGATAGTGTGTACATAACGCATAAGAATCTGAAAACTACATATCCACTCGCCTACGGCCATACCACGTTGAACACACCGGTTCTTGTCCGATCACCGAAGTTAAGCAACGTCGGGCTTGGTTAGTACTTGGATGGGAGACTGCCTGGGAATACCAGGTGCCGTAGGTCTTACTTTTCTTTTGGTAATTTCTCCATCTAATCTAAAGCTGATATCGTGTACATAACGTATAATAATCTGAACACTACATATCCACTCGCCTACGGCCATACCACGTTGAACACACCGGTTCTCGTCCGATCACCGACGTTAAGCAACGTCGGGCTTGGTTAGTACTTGGGTGGGAGACTGCCTGGGAATACCAGGTGCCGTAGGTCATTTGTTTCTTTTGGTAATTCCTCCATCTAATCTAAAGCTGATAGTGTGTACATAACGTAAAGGAATCTGAAAACTACATTTCCATTCTCCTACGGCCATACCACGTTGAACACACCGGTTCTCGTCCGATCACCGAAGTTAAGCAACGTCGGGCTTGGTTAGTACTTGGATGGGAGACTTCCTGGGAATACCAGGTGCCGTAGGTCTTACTTTTCTTATGGTAATTTCTCCATCTAATCTAAAGCTGATAGCGTGTACATAACGTATAATCATCTGAAAACTACATATCCACTCGCCTACGGCCATACCACGTTGAACACACCGGTTCTCGTCCGATCACCGAAGTTAAGCAACGTCGGGCTTGGTTAGTACTTGGATGGGAGACTGCCTGGGAATACCAGGTGCAGTAGGTCTTTCTTTTCTTTTGGTAATTTCTCCATCTAATCTAAAGCTGATAGTGTGTACATAACGTATAAGAATCTGAAAACTACATATCCACTCGCCTACAGCCATACCACGTTGAACACACCGGTTCTCGTCCGATCACCGAAGTTAAGCAACGTCGGGCTTGGTTAGTACTTGGATGGGAGACTGCCTGGGAATACCAGGTGCCGTAGGTCTTACTTTTCTTATGGTAATTTCTCCATCTAATCTAAAGCTGATAGCGTGTACATAACGTATAATAATCTGAAAACTACATATCCACTCGCCTACGGCCATACCACGTTGAACACACCGGTTCTCGTCCGATCACCGAAGTTAAGCAACGTCGGGCTTGGTTAGTACTTGGATGGGAGACTGCCTGGGAATACCAGGTGCCGTAGGTCTTTCTTTTCTTTTGGTAATTCCTCCATCTAATCTAAAGCTGATAGTGTGTACATAACGCATACGAATCTGAAAACTACATATCCACTCGCCTACGGCCATACCACGTTGAACACACCGGTTCTCGTCCGATCACCGAAGTTAAGCAACGTCGGGCTTGGTTAGTACTTGGGTGGGAGACTGCCTGGGAATACCAGGCGCCGTAGGTTATTTGTTTCTTTTGGTAATTCCTCCATCTAATCTAAAGCTGATAGTGTGTACATAATGTAAACAAATCTGAAAACTACATTTCCATTCTCCTACGGCCATACCACGTTGAACACACCGGTTCTCGTCCAATCACCGAAGTTAAGCAACGTCGGGCTTGGTTAGTACTTGGATGGGAGACTGCCTGGGAATACCAGGTGCCGTAGGTCTTTATTTTCTTTTGGTAATTTCTCCATCTAATCTAAAGCTGATAGTGTGTACATAACGTATAAGAATCTGAAAACTACATATCCTCTCGCCTACGGCCATACCACGTTGAACACACCGGTTCTCGTCCGATCACCGAAGTTAAGCAACGTCGGGCTTGGTTAGTACTCGGATGGGAGACTGCCTGGGAATACAAGGTGCCGTAGGTCTTTCTTTTCTTTTGGTAATTCATCCCTCTAATCTAAAGCTGATAGCGTGTACATAACGTATAATAATCTGAAAACTACATATCCACTCGCCTACGGCCATACCACGTTGAACACACCGGTTCTCGTCCGATCACCGAAGTTAAGCAACGTCGGGCTTGGTTAGTACTTGGATGGGAGACTGCCTGGGAATACCAGGTGCCGTAGGTCTTTCTTTTCTTTTGGTAATTCCTCCCTCTAATCTAAAGCTGATAGTATGTACATAACGTATAGGAATCTGAAAACTACATATGCACTCGCCTACGGCCATACCACGTTGAACACACCGGTTCTCGTCCGATCACCGAAGTTAAGCAACGTCGGCCGTGGTTACTACTTGGATGGGAGAATTCCTGGGAATACCAGGTGCCATAGGTCTTTCTTTTCTTTTGGTAATTCCTCCCTCTAATCTAAAGCTGATAGTGTGTACATAACGTATAAGAATCTGAAAACTACATATGCACTCGGCTACGGCCATACCACGTTGGGCCATACCACGTTGAACACACCGGTTCTCGTCCGATCACCGAAGTTAAGCAACGTCGGGCTTGGTTAGTACTTGGATGGGAGACTGCCTGGGAATACCAGGTGCCGTAGGTCTTTCTTTTCTTTTGGTAATTCCTCCATCTAATCTAAAGCTGATAGTGTGTACATAACGCATAAGAATCTGAAAACTACATATCCACTCGCCTACGGCCATACCACGTTGAACACACCGGTTCTTGTCCGATCACCGAAGTTAAGCAACGTCGGGCTTGGTTAGTACTTGGATGGGAGACTGCCTGGGAATACCAGGTGCCGTAGGTCTTACTTTTCTTTTGGTAATTTCTCCATCTAATCTAAAGCTGATATCGTGTACATAACGTATAATAATCTGAAAACTACATATCCACTCGCCTACGGCCATACCACGTTGAACACACCGGTTCTCGTCCGATCACCGAAGTTAAGCAACGTCGGGCTTGGTTAGTACTTGGATGGGAGACTGCCTGGGAATACCAGGTGCCGTAGGTCGTTCTCTTCTTTTGGTAATTCCTTCATCTAATCTAAAGCTGAAAGTGTGTACATAACGTATAATAATCTGAAAACTACATATCCACTCGCCTACGGCCATACCACGTTGAACACACCGGTTCTCGTCCGATCACCGAAGTTAAGCAACGTCGGGCTTGGTTAGTACTTGGATGGGAGACTGCCTGGGAATACCAGGTGCCGTAGGTCTTTCTTTTCTTTTGGTAATTCCTTCATCTAATCTAAAGCTGAAAGTGTGTACATAACGTATAAGAATCTGAAAACTACATATCCACTCGCCTACGGCCATACCACGTTGAACACACCGGTTCTCGTCCGATCACCGAAGTTAAGCAACGTCGGGCTTGGTTAGTACTTGGATGGGAGACTGCCTGGGAATACCAGGTGCCGTAGGTCTTTCTTTTCTTTTGGTAATTCCTCCATCTAATCTAAAGCTGATAGTGTGTACATAACGTATAAGAATCTGAAAACTACATATCCTCTCGCCTACGGCCGTACCACGTTGAACACACCGGTTCTCGTCCGATCACCGAAGTTAAGCAACGTCGGGCTTGGTTAGTACTTGGATGGGAGACTGCCTGGGAATACCAGGTGCCGTAGGTCTTTCTTTTCTTTTGGTAATTCCTCCATCTAATCTAAAGCTGATAGTGTGTACATAACGTATAAGAATCTGAAAACTACATATGCACTCGCCTACGGCCATACCACGTTGGGCCATACCACGTTGAACACACCGGTTCTCGTCCGATCACCGAAGTTAAGCAACGTCGGGCTTGGTTAGTACTTGGATGGGAGACTTCCTGGGAATACCAGGTGCCGTAGGTCTTTCTTTTCTTTTGGTAATTCCTCCATCTAATCTAAAGCTGATAGTGTGTACATAACGCATAAGAATCTGAAAACTACATATCCACTCGCCTACGGCCATACCACGTTGAACACACCGGTTCTCGTCCGATCACCGAAGTTAAGCAACGTCGGGCTTGGTTAGTACTTGGATGGGAGACTGCCTGGGAATACCAGGTGCCGTAGGTCTTTCTTTTCTTTTGGTAATTCCTCCATCTAATCTAAAGCTGATAGTGTGTACATAACGCATAAGAATCTGAAAACTACATATCCACTCGCCTACGGCCATACCACGTTGAACACACCGGTTCGCGTCCGATCACCGAAGTTAAGCAACGTCGGGCTTGGTTAGTACTTGGATGGGAGACTGCCTGGGAATACCAGGTGCCGTAGGTCTTTCTTTTCTTTTGGTAATTCCTCCATCTAATCTAAAGCTGATAGTGTGTACATAACGCATAAGAATCTGAAAACTACATATCCACTCGCCTACGGCCATACCACGTTGAACACACCGGTTCTCGTCCGATCACCGAAGTTAAGCAACGTCGTGCTTGGTTAGTACTTGGATGGGAGACTGCCTGGGAATACCAGGTGCCGTAGGTCTTTCTTTTCTTTTGGTAATTCCTCCATCTAATCTAAAACTGATAGTGTGTACATAACGTATAAGAATCTGAAAACTACATATCCAGTCGCCTACGGTCATACCACGTTGAACACACCGGTTCTTGTCCGATCACCGAAGTTAAGCAACGTCGGGCTTGGTTAGTACTTGGATGGGAGACTGCCTGGGAATACCATTTGCCGTAGGTCTTACTTTTCTTTTGGTAATTTCTCCATCTAATCTAAAGCTGATAGCGTGTAGATAACGTATAATAATCTGAAAACTACATATCCACTCGCCTACGGCTATACCACGTTGAACACACCGGTTCTCGTCCGATCACCGAAGTTAAGCAACGTCGGGCTTGGTTAGTACTTGGATGGGAGACTGCCTGGGAATACCAGGTGCCGTAGGTCGTTCTCTTCTTTTGGTAATTCCTTCATCTAATCTAAAGCTGAAAGTGTGTACATAACGTATACAAATCTGAAAACTACATATCCACTCGCCTACGGCCATACCACGTTGAACACACCGGTTCTCGTCCGATCACCGAAGTTAAGCAACGTCGGGCTTGGTTAGTACTTGGGTGGGAGACTGCCTGGGAATACCAGGTGCCGTAGGTCATTTGTTTCTTTTGGTAATTCCTCCATCTAATCTAAAGCTGATAGTGTGTACATAACGTATACGAATCTGAAAACTACACATCCACTCGCCTACGGCCATACCACGTTGAACACACCGGTTCTCGTCCGATCACCGAAGTTAAGCAACGTCGGGCTTGGTTAGTACTTGGATGGGAGACTGCCTGGGAATACCAGGTGCCGTAGGTCGTTCTCTTCTTTTGGTAATTCCTTCATCTAATCTAAAGCTGAAAGTGTGTACATAACGTATAAGAATCTGAAAACTACATATCCACTCGCCTACGGCCATACCACGTTGAACACACCGGTTCTCGTCCGATCACCGAAGTTAAGCAACGTCGGGCTTGGTTAGTACTTGGGTGGGAGACTGCCTGGGAATACCAGGTGCCGTAGGTTATTTGTTTCTTTTGGTAATTCCTCCATCTAATCTAAAGCTGATAGTGTGTACATAACGTAAACAAATCTGAAAACTACATTTCCATTCTCCTACGGCCATACCACGTTGAACACACCGGTTCTCGTCCAATCACCGAAGTTAAGCAACGTCGGGCTTGGTTAGTACTTGGATGGGAGACTGCCTGGGAATACCAGGTGCCGTAGGTCTTTATTTTCTTTTGGTAATTTCTCCATCTAATCTAAAGCTGATAGTGTGTACATAACGTATAAGAATCTGAAAACTATATCCTCTCGCCTACGGCCATACCACGTTGAACACACCGGTTCTCGTCCGATCACCGAAGTTAAGCAACGTCGGGCTTGGTTAGTACTTGGGTGGGAGACTGCCTGGGAATACCAGGCGCCGTAGGTTATTTGTTTCTTTTGGTAATTCCTCCATCTAATCTAAAGCTGATAGTGTGTACATAACGTAAACAAATCTGAAAACTACATTTCCATTCTCCTACGGCCATACCACGTTGAACACACCGGTTCTTGTCCAATCACCGAAGTTAAGCAACGTCGGGCTTGGTTAGTACTTTGATGGGAGACTGCCTGGGAATACCAGGTGCCGTAGGTCTTTATTTTCTTTTGGTAATTTCTCCATCTAATCTAAAGCTGATAGTGTGTACATAACGTATAAGAATCTGAAAACTACATATCCTCTCGCCTACGGCCATACCACGTTGAACACACCGGTTCTCGTCCGATCACCGAAGTTAAGCAACGTCGGGCTTGGTTAGTACTCGGATGGGAGACTGCCTGGGAATACAAGGTGCCGTAGGTCTTTCTTTTCTTTTGGTAATTCATCCCTCTAATCTAAAGCTGATAGCGTGTACATAACGTATAATAATCTGAAAACTACATATCCACTCGCCTACGGCCATACCACGTTGAACACACCGGTTCTCGTCCGATCACCGAAGTTAAGCAACGTCGGGCTTGGTTAGTACTTGGATGGGAGACTGCCTGGGAATACCAGGTGCCGTAGGTCTTTCTTTTCTTTTGGTAATTCCTCCCTCTAATCTAAAGCTGATAGTGTGTACATAACGTATAGGAATCTGAAAACTACATATGCACTCGCCTACGGCCATACCACGTTGAACACACCGGTTCTCGTCCGATCACCGAAGTTAAGCAACGTCGGCCGTGGTTACTACTTGGATGGGAGAATTCCTGGGAATACCAGGTGCCATAGGTCTTTCTTTTCTTTTGGTAATTCCTCCCTCTAATCTAAAGCTGATAGTGTGTACATAACGTATAAGAATCTGAAAACTACATATGCACTCGCCTACGGCCATACCACGTTGGGCCATACCACGTTGAACACACCGGTTCTCGTCCGATCACCGAAGTTAAGCAACGTCGGGCTTGGTTAGTACTTGGATGGGAGACTGCCTGGGAATACCAGGTGCCGTAGGTCTTTCTTTTCTTTTGGTAATTCCTCCATCTAATCTAAAGCTGATAGTGTGTACATAACGCATAAGAATCTGAAAACTACATATCCACTCGCCTACGGCCATACCACGTTGAACACACCGGTTCTTGTCCGATCACCGAAGTTAAGCAACGTCGGGCTTGGTTAGTACTTGGATGGGAGACTGCCTGGGAATACCAGGTGCCGTAGGTCTTACTTTTCTTTTGGTAATTTCTCCAACTAATCTAAAGCTGATATCGTGTACATAACGTATAATAATCTGAAAACTACATATCCACTCGCCTACGGCCATACCACGTTGAACACACCGGTTCTCGTCCGATCACCGAAGTTAAGCAACGTCGGGCTTGGTTAGTACTTGGATGGGAGACTGCCTGGGAATACCAGGTGCCGTAGGTCGTTCTCTTCTTTTGGTAATTCCTTCATCTAATCTAAAGCTGAAAGTGTGTACATAACGTATAATAATCTGAAAACTACATATCCACTCGCCTACGGCCATACCACGTTGAACACACCGGTTCTCGTCCGATCACCGAAGTTAAGCAACGTCGGGCTTGGTTAGTACTTGGATGGGAGACTGCCTGGGAATACCAGGTGCCGTAGGTCTTTCTTTTCTTTTGGTAATTCCTTCATCTAATCTAAAGCTGAAAGTGTGTACATAACGTATAAGAATCTGAAAACTACATATCCACTCGCCTACGGCCATACCACGTTGAACACACCGGTTCTCGTCCGATCACCGAAGTTAAGCAACGTCGGGCTTGGTTAGTACTTGGATGGGAGACTGCCTGGGAATACCAGGTGCCGTAGGTCTTTCTTTTCTTTTGGTAATTCCTCCATCTAATCTAAAACAGATAGTGTGTACATAACGTATAAGAATCTGAAAACTACATATCCTCTCGCCTACGGCCGTACCACGTTGAACACACCGGTTCTCGTCCGATCACCGAAGTTAAGCAACGTCGGGCTTGGTTAGTACTTGGATGGGAGACTGCCTGGGAATACCAGGTGCCGTAGGTCTTTCTTTTCTTTTGGTAATTCCTCCGTCTAATCTAAAGCTGATAGTGTGTACATAACGTATAAGAATCTGAAAACTACATATGCACTCGCCTACGGCCATACCACGTTGGGCCATACCACGTTGAACACACCGGTTCTCGTCCGATCACCGAAGTTAAGCAACGTCGGGCTTGGTTAGTACTTGGATGGGAGACTTCCTGGGAATACCAGGTGCCGTAGGTCTTTCTTTTCTTTTGGTAATTCCTCCATCTAATCTAAAGCTGATAGTGTGTACATAACGCATAATAATCTGAAAACTACATATCCACTCGCCTACGGCCATACCACGTTGAACACACCGGTTCGCGTCCGATCACCGAAGTTAAGCAACGTCGGGCTTGGTTAGTACTTGGATGGGAGACTGCCTGGGAATACCAGGTGCCGTAGGTCTTTCTTTTCTTTTGGTAATTCCTAAATCTAATCTAAAGCTGATAGTGTGTACATAACGCATAAGAATCTGAAAACTACATATCCACTCGCCTACGGCCATACCACGTTGAACACACCGGTTCTCGTCCGATCACCGAAGTTAAGCAACGTCGTGCTTGGTTAGTACTTGGATGGGAGACTGCCTGGGAATACCAGGTGCCGTAGGTCTTTCTTTTCTTTTGGTAATTCCTCCATCTTATCTAAAACTGATAGTGTGTACATAACGTATAAGAATCTGAAAACTACATATCCAGTCGCCTACGGTCATACCACGTTGAACACACCGGTTCTTGTCCGATCACCGAAGTTAAGCAACGTCGGGCTTGGTTAGTACTTGGATGGGAGACTGCCTGGGAATACCATTTGCCGTAGGTCTTACTTTTCTTTAGGTAATTTCTCCATCTAATCTAAAGCTGATAGCGTGTACATAACGTATAATAATCTGAAAACTACATATCCACTCGCCTACGGCTATACCACGTTGAACACACCGGTTCTCGTCCGATCACCGAAGTTAAGCAACGTCGGGCTTGGTTAGTACTTGGATGGGAGACTGCCTGGGAATACCAGGTGCCGTAGGTCGTTCTCTTCTTTTGGTAATTCCTTCATCTAATCTAAAGCTGAAAGTGTGTACATAACGTATACAAATCTGAAAACTACATATCCACTCGCCTACGGCCATACCACGTTGAACACACCGGTTCTCGTCCGATCACCGAAGTTAAGCAACGTCGGGCTTGGTTAGTACTTGGGTGGGAGACTGCCTGGGAATACCAGGTGCCGTAGGTCATTTGTTTCTTTTGGTAATTCCTCCATCTAATCTAAAGCTGATAGTGTGTACATAACGTATACGAATCTGAAAACTACACATCCACTCGCCTACGGCCATACCACGTTGAACACACCGGTTCTCGTCCGATCACCGAAGTTAAGCAACGTCGGGCTTGGTTAGTACTTGGATGGGAGACTGCCTGGGAATACCAGGTGCCGTAGGTCGTTCTCTTCTTTTGGTAATTCCTTCATCTAATCTAAAGCTGAAAGTGTGTACATAACGTATAAGAATCTGAAAACTACATATCCACTCGCCTACGGCCATACCACGTTGAACACACCGGTTCTCGTCCGATCACCGAAGTTAAGCAACGTCGGGCTTGGTTAGTACTTGGGTGGGAGACTTCCTGGGAATACCAGGTGCCGTAGGTTATTTGTTTCTTTTGGTAATTCCTCCATCTAATCTAAAGCTGATAGTGTGTACATAACGTAAACAAATCTGAAAACTACATTTCCATTCTCCTACGGCCATACCACGTTGAAAACACCGGTTCTCGTCCAATCACCGAAGTTAAGCAACGTCGGGCTTGGTTAGTACTTGGATGGGAGACTGCCTGGGAATACCAGGTGCCGTAGGTCTTTATGTTCTTTTGGTAATTTCTCCATCTAATCTAAAGCTGATAGTGTGTACATAACGTATAAGAATCTGAAAACTACATATCCTCTCGCCTACGGCCATACCGCGTTGAACACACCGGTTCTCGTCCGATCACCGAAGTTAAGCAACGTCGGGCTTGGTTAGTACTCGGATGGGAGACTGCCTGGGAATACAAGGTGCCGTAGGTCTTTCTTTTCTTTTGGTAATTCCTCCCTCTAATCTAAAGCTGATAGTGTGTACATAACGTATAGGAATCTGAAAACTACATATGCACTCGCCTACGGCCATACCACGTTGAACACACCGGTTCTCGTCCGATCACCGAAGTTAAGCAACGTCGGCCGTGGTTACTACTTGGATGGGAGAATTCCTGGGAATACCAGGTGCCATAGGTCTTTCTTTTCTTTTGGTAATTCCTCCCTCTAATCTAAAGCTGATAGTGTGTACATAACGTATAAGAATCTGAAAACTACATATGCACTCGCCTACGGCCATACCACGTTGAACACACCGGTTCTCGTCCGATCACCGAAGTTAAGCAACGTCGGGCTTGGTTAGTACTTGGATGGGAGACTGCCTGGGAATACCATTTGCCGTAGGTCTTACTTTTCTTTTGGTAATTTCTCCATCTAATCTAAAGCTGATAGCGTGTACATAACGTATAATAATCTGAAAACTACATATCCACTCGCCTACGGCTATACCACGTTGAACACACCGGTTCTCGTCCGATCACCGAAGTTAAGCAACGTCGGGCTTGGTTAGTACTTGGATGGGAGACTGCCTGGGAATACCAGGTGCCGTAGGTCGTTCTCTTCTTTTGGTAATTCCTTCATCTAATCTAAAGCTGATAGTGTGTACATAACGTATACAAATCTGAAAACTACATATCCACTCGCCTACGGCCATACCACGTTGAACACACCGGTTCTCGTCCGATCACCGAAGTTAAGCAACGTCGGGCTTGGTTAGTACTTGGGTGGGAGACTGCCTGGGAATACCAGGTGCCGTAGGTCATTTGTTTCTTTTGGTAATTCCTCCATCTAATCTAAAGCTGATAGTGTGTACATAACGTATACGAATCTGAAAACTACACATCCACTCGCCTACGGCCATACCACGTTGAACACACCGGTTCTCGTCCGATCACCGAAGTTAAGCAACGTCGGGCTTGGTTAGTACTTGGATGGGAGACTGCCTGGGAATACCAGGTGCCGTAGGTCGTTCTCTTCTTTTGGTAATTCCTTCATCTAATCTAAAGCTGAAAGTGTGTACATAACGTATAAGAATCTGAAAACTACATATCCACTCGCCTACGGCCATACCACGTTGAACACACCGGTTCTCGTCCGATCACCGAAGTTAAGCAACGTCGGGCTTGGTTAGTACTTGGGTGGGAGACTGCCTGGGAATACCAGGTGCCGTAGGTTATTTGTTTCTTTTGGTAATTCCTCCATCTAATCTAAAGCTGATAGTGTGTACATAACGTAAACAAATCTGAAAACTACATTTCCATTCTCCTACGGCCATACCACGTTGAACACACCGGTTCTCGTCCAATCACCGAAGTTAAGCAACGTCGGGCTTGGTTAGTACTTGGATGGGAGACTGCCTGGGAATACCAGGTGCCGTAGGTCTTTATTTTCTTTTGGTAATTTCTCCATCTAATCTAAAGCTGATAGTGTGTACATAACGTATAAGAATCTGAAAACTACATATCCTCTCGCCTACGGCCATACCACGTTGAACACACCGGTTCTCGTCCGATCACCGAAGTTAAGCAACGTCGGGCTTGGTTAGTACTCGGATGGGAGACTGCCTGGGAATACAAGGTGCCGTAGGTCTTTCTTTTCTTTTGGTAATTCCTCCCTCTAATCTAAAGCTGATAGTGTGTACATAACGTATAGGAATCTGAAAACTACATATGCACTCGCCTACGGCCATACCACGTTGAACACACCGGTTCTCGTCCGATCACCGAAGTTAAGCAACGTCGGGCTTGGTTAGTACTTGGATGGGAGACTGCCTGGGAATACCAGGTGCCGTAGGTCGTTCTCTTCTTTCGGTAATTCCTTCATCTAATCTAAAGCTGAAAGTGTGTACATAACGTATACAAATCTGAAAACTACATATCCACTCGCCTACGGCCATACCACGTTGAACACACCGGTTCTCGTCCGATCACCGAAGTTAAGCAACGTCGGGCTTGGTTAGTACTTGGGTGGGAGACTGCCTGGGAATACCAGGTGCCGTAGGTCATTTGTTTCTTTTGGTAATTCCTCCATCTAATCTAAAGCTGATAGTGTGTACATAACGTATACGAATCTGAAAACTACACATCCACTCGCCTACGGCCATACCACGTTGAACACACCGGTTCTCGTCCGATCACCGAAGTTAAGCAACGTCGGGCTTGGTTAGTACTTGGATGGGAGACTGCCTGGGAATACCAGGTGCCGTAGGTCGTTCTCTTCTTTTGGTAATTCCTTCATCTAATCTAAAGCTGAAAGTGTGTACATAACGTATAAGAATCTGAAAACTACATATCCACTCGCCTACGGCCATACCACGTTGAACACACCGGTTCTCGTCCGATCACCGAAGTTAAGCAACGTCGGGCTTGGTTAGTACTTGGATGGGAGACTGCCTGGGAATACCAGGTGCCGTAGGTTATTTGTTTCTTTTGGTAATTCCTCCATCTAATCTAAAGCTGATAGTGTGTACATAACGTAAACAAATCTGAAAACTACATTTCCATTCTCCTACGGCCATACCACGTTGAACACACCGGTTCTCGTCCAATCACCGAAGTTAAGCAACGTCGGGCTTGGTTAGTACTTGGATGGGAGACTGCCTGGGAATACCAGGTGCCGTAGGTCTTTATTTTCTTTTGGTAATTTCTCCATCTAATCTAAAGCTGATAGTGTGTACATAACGTATAAGAATCTGAAAACTACATATCCTCTCGCCTACGGCCATACCACGTTGAACACACCGGTTCTCGTCCGATCACCGAAGTTAAGCAACGTCGGGCTTGGTTAGTACTCGGATGGGAGACTGCCTGGGAATACAAGGTGCCGTAGGTCTTTCTTTTCTTTTGGTAATTCCTCCCTCTAATCTAAAGCTGATAGTGTGTACATAACGTATAGGAATCTGAAAACTACATATGCACTCGCCTACGGCCATACCACGTTGAACACACCGGTTCTCGTCCGATCACCGAAGTTAAGCAACGTCGGGCTTGGTTAGTACTTGGATGGGAGACTGCCTGGGAATACCATTTGCCGTAGGTCTTACTTTTCTTTTGGTAATTTATCCATCTAATCTAAAGCTGATAGTGTGTACATAACGTAAACAAATCTGAAAACTACATTTCCATTCTCCTACGGCCATACCACGTTGAACACACCGGTTCTCGTCCAATCACCGAAGTTAAGCAACGTCGGGCTTGGTTAGTACTTGGATGGGAGACTGCCTGGGAATACCAGGTGCCGTAGGTCTTTATTTTCTTTTGGTAATTTCTCCATCTAATCTAAAGCTGATAGTGTGTACATAACGTATAAGAATCTGAAAACTACATATCCTCTCGCCTACGGCCATACCACGTTGAACACACCGGTTCTCGTCCGATCACCGAAGTTAAGCAACGTCGGGCTTGGTTAGTACTCGGATGGGAGACTGCCTGGGAATACAAGGTGCCGTAGGTCTTTCTTTTCTTTTGGTAATTCCTCCCTCTAATCTAAAGCTGATAGTGTGTACATAACGTATAGGAATCTGAAAACTACATATGCACTCGCCTACGGTCATACCACGTTGAACACACCGGTTCTCGTCCGATCACCGAAGTTAAGCAACGTCGGCCGTGGTTACTACTTGGATGGGAGAATTCCTGGGAATACCAGGTGCCATAGGTCTTTCTTTTCTTTTGGTAATTCCTCCCTCTAATCTAAAGCTGATAGTGTGTACATAACGTATAAGAATCTGAAAACTACATATGCACTCGCCTACGGCCATACCACGTTGAACACACCGGTTCTCGTCCGATCACCGAAGTTAAGCAACGTCGGGCTTGGTTAGTACTTGGATGGGAGACTGCCTGGGAATACCATTTGCCGTAGGTCTTACTTTTCTTTTGGTAATTTCTCCATCTAATCTAAAGCTGATAGTGTGTACATAACGTATAAGAATCTGAAAACTACATATCCTCTCGCCTACGGCCATACCACGTTGAACACACCGGTTCTCGTCCGATCACCGAAGTTAAGCAACGTCGGGCTTGGTTAGTACTCGGATGGGAGACTGCCTGGGAATACAAGGTGCCGTAGGTCTTTCTTTTCTTTTGGTAATTCCTCCCTCTAATCTAAAGCTGATAGTGTGTACATAACGTATAGGAATCTGAAAACTACATATGCACTCGCCTACGGCCATACCACGTTGAACACACCGGTTCTCGTCCGATCACCGAAGTTAAGCAACGTCGGCCGTGGTTACTACTTGGATGGGAGAATTCCTGGGAATACCAGGTGCCATAGGTCTTTCTTTTCTTTTGGTAATTCCTCCCTCTAATCTAAAGCTGATAGTGTGTACATAACGTATAAGAATCTGAAAACTACATATGCACTCGCCTACGGCCATACCACGTTGAACACACCGGTTCTCGTCCGATCACCGAAGTTAAGCAACGTCGGGCTTGGTTAGTACTTGGATGGGAGACTGCCTGGGAATACCATTTGCCGTAGGTCTTACTTTTCTTTTGGTAATTTCTCCATCTAATCTAAAGCTGATAGCGTGTACATAACGTATAATAATCTGAAAACTACATATCCACTCGCCTACGGCTATACCACGTTGAACACACCGGTTCTCGTCCGATCACCGAAGTTAAGCAACGTCGGGCTTGGTTAGTACTTGGATGGGAGACTGCCTGGGAATACCAGGTGCCGTAGGTCGTTCTCTTCTTTTGGTAATTCCTTCATCTAATCTAAAGCTGAAAGTGTGTACATAACGTATACAAATCTGAAAACTACATATCCACTCGCCTACGGCCATACCACGTTGAACACACCGGTTCTCGTCCGATCACCGAAGTTAAGCAACGTCGGGCTTGGTTAGTACTTGGGTGGGAGACTGCCTGGGAATACCAGGTGCCGTAGGTCATTTGTTTCTTTTGGTAATTCCTCCATCTAATCTAAAGCTGATAGTGTGTACATAACGTATACGAATCTGAAAACTACACATCCACTCGCCTACGGCCATACCACGTTGAACACACCGGTTCTCGTCCGATCACCGAAGTTAAGCAACGTCGGGCTTGGTTAGTACTTGGATGGGAGACTGCCTGGGAATACCAGGTGCCGTAGGTCGTTCTCTTCTTTTGGTAATTCCTTCATCTAATCTAAAGCTGAAAGTGTGTACATAACGTATAAGAATCTGAAAACTACATATCCACTCGCCTACGGCCATACCACGTTGAACACACCGGTTCTCGTCCGATCACCGAAGTTAAGCAACGTCGGGCTTGGTTAGTACTTGGACGGGAGACTGCCTGGGAATACCAGGTGCCGTAGGTTATTTGTTTCTTTTGGTAATTCCTCCATCTAATCTAAAGCTGATAGTGTGTACATAACGTAAACAAATCTGAAAACTACATTTCCATTCTCCTACGGCCATACCACGTTGAACACACCGGTTCTCGTCCAATCACCGAAGTTAAGCAACGTCGGGCTTGGTTAGTACTTGG
>JAZGUH010000461.1:212500-225000 GCA_037893225.1 Hippasteria phrygiana | reverse complement strand
TTTCTTTTCTTTTGGTAATTCCTCCATCTAATCTAAAGCTGATAGTGTGTACATAACGCATAATAATCTGAAAACTACATATCCACTCGCCTACGGCCATACCACGTTGAACACACCGGTTCGCGTCCGATCACCGAAGTTAAGCAACGTCGGGCTTGGTTAGTACTTGGATGGGAGACTGCCTGGGAATACCAGGTGCCGTAGGTCTTTCTTTTCTTTTGGTAATTCCTAAATCTAATCTAAAGCTGATAGTGTGTACATAACGCATAAGAATCTGAAAACTACATATCCACTCGCCTACGGCCATACCACGTTGAACACACCGGTTCTCGTCCGATCACCGAAGTTAAGCAACGTCGTGCTTGGTTAGTACTTGGATGGGAGACTGCCTGGGAATACCAGGTGCCGTAGGTCTTTCTTTTCTTTTGGTAATTCCTCCATCTTATCTAAAACTGATAGTGTGTACATAACGTATAAGAATCTGAAAACTACATATCCAGTCGCCTACGGTCATACCACGTTGAACACACCGGTTCTTGTCCGATCACCGAAGTTAAGCAACGTCGGGCTTGGTTAGTACTTGGATGGGAGACTGCCTGGGAATACCATTTGCCGTAGGTCTTACTTTTCTTTAGGTAATTTCTCCATCTAATCTAAAGCTGATAGCGTGTACATAACGTATAATAATCTGAAAACTACATATCCACTCGCCTACGGCTATACCACGTTGAACACACCGGTTCTCGTCCGATCACCGAAGTTAAGCAACGTCGGGCTTGGTTAGTACTTGGATGGGAGACTGCCTGGGAATACCAGGTGCCGTAGGTCGTTCTCTTCTTTTGGTAATTCCTTCATCTAATCTAAAGCTGAAAGTGTGTACATAACGTATACAAATCTGAAAACTACATATCCACTCGCCTACGGCCATACCACGTTGAACACACCGGTTCTCGTCCGATCACCGAAGTTAAGCAACGTCGGGCTTGGTTAGTACTTGGGTGGGAGACTGCCTGGGAATACCAGGTGCCGTAGGTCATTTGTTTCTTTTGGTAATTCCTCCATCTAATCTAAAGCTGATAGTGTGTACATAACGTATACGAATCTGAAAACTACACATCCACTCGCCTACGGCCATACCACGTTGAACACACCGGTTCTCGTCCGATCACCGAAGTTAAGCAACGTCGGGCTTGGTTAGTACTTGGATGGGAGACTGCCTGGGAATACCAGGTGCCGTAGGTCGTTCTCTTCTTTTGGTAATTCCTTCATCTAATCTAAAGCTGAAAGTGTGTACATAACGTATAAGAATCTGAAAACTACATATCCACTCGCCTACGGCCATACCACGTTGAACACACCGGTTCTCGTCCGATCACCGAAGTTAAGCAACGTCGGGCTTGGTTAGTACTTGGGTGGGAGACTGCCTGGGAATACCAGGTGCCGTAGGTTATTTGTTTCTTTTGGTAATTCCTCCATCTAATCTAAAGCTGATAGTGTGTACATAACGTAAACAAATCTGAAAACTACATTTCCATTCTCCTACGGCCATACCACGTTGAACACACCGGTTCTCGTCCAATCACCGAAGTTAAGCAACGTCGGGCTTGGTTAGTACTTGGATGGGAGACTGCCTGGGAATACCAGGTGCCGTAGGTCTTTATGTTCTTTTGGTAATTTCTCCATCTAATCTAAAGCTGATAGTGTGTACATAACGTATAAGAATCTGAAAACTACATATCCTCTCGCCTACGGCCATACCGCGTTGAACACACCGGTTCTCGTCCGATCACCGAAGTTAAGCAACGTCGGGCTTGGTTAGTACTCGGATGGGAGACTGCCTGGGAATACAAGGTGCCGTAGGTCTTTCTTTTCTTTTGGTAATTCCTCCCTCTAATCTAAAGCTGATAGTGTGTACATAACGTATAGGAATCTGAAAACTACATATGCACTCGCCTACGGCCATACCACGTTGAACACACCGGTTCTCGTCCGATCACCGAAGTTAAGCAACGTCGGCCGTGGTTACTACTTGGATGGGAGAATTCCTGGGAATACCAGGTGCCATAGGTCTTTCTTTTCTTTTGGTAATTCCTCCCTCTAATCTAAAGCTGATAGTGTGTACATAACGTATAAGAATCTGAAAACTACATATGCACTCGCCTACGGCCATACCACGTTGAACACACCGGTTCTCGTCCGATCACCGAAGTTAAGCAACGTCGGGCTTGGTTAGTACTTGGATGGGAGACTGCCTGGGAATACCATTTGCCGTAGGTCTTACTTTTCTTTTGGTAATTTCTCCATCTAATCTAAAGCTGATAGCGTGTACATAACGTATAATAATCTGAAAACTACATATCCACTCGCCTACGGCTATACCACGTTGAACACACCGGTTCTCGTCCGATCACCGAAGTTAAGCAACGTCGGGCTTGGTTAGTACTTGGATGGGAGACTGCCTGGGAATACCAGGTGCCGTAGGTCGTTCTCTTCTTTTGGTAATTCCTTCATCTAATCTAAAGCTGATAGTGTGTACATAACGTATACAAATCTGAAAACTACATATCCACTCGCCTACGGCCATACCACGTTGAACACACCGGTTCTCGTCCGATCACCGAAGTTAAGCAACGTCGGGCTTGGTTAGTACTTGGGTGGGAGACTGCCTGGGAATACCAGGTGCCGTAGGTCATTTGTTTCTTTTGGTAATTCCTCCATCTAATCTAAAGCTGATAGTGTGTACATAACGTATACGAATCTGAAAACTACACATCCACTCGCCTACGGCCATACCACGTTGAACACACCGGTTCTCGTCCGATCACCGAAGTTAAGCAACGTCGGGCTTGGTTAGTACTTGGATGGGAGACTGCCTGGGAATACCAGGTGCCGTAGGTCGTTCTCTTCTTTTGGTAATTCCTTCATCTAATCTAAAGCTGAAAGTGTGTACATAACGTATAAGAATCTGAAAACTACATATCCACTCGCCTACGGCCATACCACGTTGAACACACCGGTTCTCGTCCGATCACCGAAGTTAAGCAACGTCGGGCTTGGTTAGTACTTGGGTGGGAGACTGCCTGGGAATACCAGGTGCCGTAGGTTATTTGTTTCTTTTGGTAATTCCTCCATCTAATCTAAAGCTGATAGTGTGTACATAACGTAAACAAATCTGAAAACTACATTTCCATTCTCCTACGGCCATACCACGTTGAACACACCGGTTCTCGTCCAATCACCGAAGTTAAGCAACGTCGGGCTTGGTTAGTACTTGGATGGGAGACTGCCTGGGAATACCAGGTGCCGTAGGTCTTTATTTTCTTTTGGTAATTTCTCCATCTAATCTAAAGCTGATAGTGTGTACATAACGTATAAGAATCTGAAAACTACATATCCTCTCGCCTACGGCCATACCACGTTGAACACACCGGTTCTCGTCCGATCACCGAAGTTAAGCAACGTCGGGCTTGGTTAGTACTCGGATGGGAGACTGCCTGGGAATACAAGGTGCCGTAGGTCTTTCTTTTCTTTTGGTAATTCCTCCCTCTAATCTAAAGCTGATAGTGTGTACATAACGTATAGGAATCTGAAAACTACATATGCACTCGCCTACGGCCATACCACGTTGAACACACCGGTTCTCGTCCGATCACCGAAGTTAAGCAACGTCGGGCTTGGTTAGTACTTGGATGGGAGACTGCCTGGGAATACCAGGTGCCGTAGGTCGTTCTCTTCTTTCGGTAATTCCTTCATCTAATCTAAAGCTGAAAGTGTGTACATAACGTATACAAATCTGAAAACTACATATCCACTCGCCTACGGCCATACCACGTTGAACACACCGGTTCTCGTCCGATCACCGAAGTTAAGCAACGTCGGGCTTGGTTAGTACTTGGGTGGGAGACTGCCTGGGAATACCAGGTGCCGTAGGTCATTTGTTTCTTTTGGTAATTCCTCCATCTAATCTAAAGCTGATAGTGTGTACATAACGTATACGAATCTGAAAACTACACATCCACTCGCCTACGGCCATACCACGTTGAACACACCGGTTCTCGTCCGATCACCGAAGTTAAGCAACGTCGGGCTTGGTTAGTACTTGGATGGGAGACTGCCTGGGAATACCAGGTGCCGTAGGTCGTTCTCTTCTTTTGGTAATTCCTTCATCTAATCTAAAGCTGAAAGTGTGTACATAACGTATAAGAATCTGAAAACTACATATCCACTCGCCTACGGCCATACCACGTTGAACACACCGGTTCTCGTCCGATCACCGAAGTTAAGCAACGTCGGGCTTGGTTAGTACTTGGATGGGAGACTGCCTGGGAATACCAGGTGCCGTAGGTTATTTGTTTCTTTTGGTAATTCCTCCATCTAATCTAAAGCTGATAGTGTGTACATAACGTAAACAAATCTGAAAACTACATTTCCATTCTCCTACGGCCATACCACGTTGAACACACCGGTTCTCGTCCAATCACCGAAGTTAAGCAACGTCGGGCTTGGTTAGTACTTGGATGGGAGACTGCCTGGGAATACCAGGTGCCGTAGGTCTTTATTTTCTTTTGGTAATTTCTCCATCTAATCTAAAGCTGATAGTGTGTACATAACGTATAAGAATCTGAAAACTACATATCCTCTCGCCTACGGCCATACCACGTTGAACACACCGGTTCTCGTCCGATCACCGAAGTTAAGCAACGTCGGGCTTGGTTAGTACTCGGATGGGAGACTGCCTGGGAATACAAGGTGCCGTAGGTCTTTCTTTTCTTTTGGTAATTCCTCCCTCTAATCTAAAGCTGATAGTGTGTACATAACGTATAGGAATCTGAAAACTACATATGCACTCGCCTACGGCCATACCACGTTGAACACACCGGTTCTCGTCCGATCACCGAAGTTAAGCAACGTCGGGCTTGGTTAGTACTTGGATGGGAGACTGCCTGGGAATACCATTTGCCGTAGGTCTTACTTTTCTTTTGGTAATTTATCCATCTAATCTAAAGCTGATAGTGTGTACATAACGTAAACAAATCTGAAAACTACATTTCCATTCTCCTACGGCCATACCACGTTGAACACACCGGTTCTCGTCCAATCACCGAAGTTAAGCAACGTCGGGCTTGGTTAGTACTTGGATGGGAGACTGCCTGGGAATACCAGGTGCCGTAGGTCTTTATTTTCTTTTGGTAATTTCTCCATCTAATCTAAAGCTGATAGTGTGTACATAACGTATAAGAATCTGAAAACTACATATCCTCTCGCCTACGGCCATACCACGTTGAACACACCGGTTCTCGTCCGATCACCGAAGTTAAGCAACGTCGGGCTTGGTTAGTACTCGGATGGGAGACTGCCTGGGAATACAAGGTGCCGTAGGTCTTTCTTTTCTTTTGGTAATTCCTCCCTCTAATCTAAAGCTGATAGTGTGTACATAACGTATAGGAATCTGAAAACTACATATGCACTCGCCTACGGTCATACCACGTTGAACACACCGGTTCTCGTCCGATCACCGAAGTTAAGCAACGTCGGCCGTGGTTACTACTTGGATGGGAGAATTCCTGGGAATACCAGGTGCCATAGGTCTTTCTTTTCTTTTGGTAATTCCTCCCTCTAATCTAAAGCTGATAGTGTGTACATAACGTATAAGAATCTGAAAACTACATATGCACTCGCCTACGGCCATACCACGTTGAACACACCGGTTCTCGTCCGATCACCGAAGTTAAGCAACGTCGGGCTTGGTTAGTACTTGGATGGGAGACTGCCTGGGAATACCATTTGCCGTAGGTCTTACTTTTCTTTTGGTAATTTCTCCATCTAATCTAAAGCTGATAGTGTGTACATAACGTATAAGAATCTGAAAACTACATATCCTCTCGCCTACGGCCATACCACGTTGAACACACCGGTTCTCGTCCGATCACCGAAGTTAAGCAACGTCGGGCTTGGTTAGTACTCGGATGGGAGACTGCCTGGGAATACAAGGTGCCGTAGGTCTTTCTTTTCTTTTGGTAATTCCTCCCTCTAATCTAAAGCTGATAGTGTGTACATAACGTATAGGAATCTGAAAACTACATATGCACTCGCCTACGGCCATACCACGTTGAACACACCGGTTCTCGTCCGATCACCGAAGTTAAGCAACGTCGGCCGTGGTTACTACTTGGATGGGAGAATTCCTGGGAATACCAGGTGCCATAGGTCTTTCTTTTCTTTTGGTAATTCCTCCCTCTAATCTAAAGCTGATAGTGTGTACATAACGTATAAGAATCTGAAAACTACATATGCACTCGCCTACGGCCATACCACGTTGAACACACCGGTTCTCGTCCGATCACCGAAGTTAAGCAACGTCGGGCTTGGTTAGTACTTGGATGGGAGACTGCCTGGGAATACCATTTGCCGTAGGTCTTACTTTTCTTTTGGTAATTTCTCCATCTAATCTAAAGCTGATAGCGTGTACATAACGTATAATAATCTGAAAACTACATATCCACTCGCCTACGGCTATACCACGTTGAACACACCGGTTCTCGTCCGATCACCGAAGTTAAGCAACGTCGGGCTTGGTTAGTACTTGGATGGGAGACTGCCTGGGAATACCAGGTGCCGTAGGTCGTTCTCTTCTTTTGGTAATTCCTTCATCTAATCTAAAGCTGAAAGTGTGTACATAACGTATACAAATCTGAAAACTACATATCCACTCGCCTACGGCCATACCACGTTGAACACACCGGTTCTCGTCCGATCACCGAAGTTAAGCAACGTCGGGCTTGGTTAGTACTTGGGTGGGAGACTGCCTGGGAATACCAGGTGCCGTAGGTCATTTGTTTCTTTTGGTAATTCCTCCATCTAATCTAAAGCTGATAGTGTGTACATAACGTATACGAATCTGAAAACTACACATCCACTCGCCTACGGCCATACCACGTTGAACACACCGGTTCTCGTCCGATCACCGAAGTTAAGCAACGTCGGGCTTGGTTAGTACTTGGATGGGAGACTGCCTGGGAATACCAGGTGCCGTAGGTCGTTCTCTTCTTTTGGTAATTCCTTCATCTAATCTAAAGCTGAAAGTGTGTACATAACGTATAAGAATCTGAAAACTACATATCCACTCGCCTACGGCCATACCACGTTGAACACACCGGTTCTCGTCCGATCACCGAAGTTAAGCAACGTCGGGCTTGGTTAGTACTTGGACGGGAGACTGCCTGGGAATACCAGGTGCCGTAGGTTATTTGTTTCTTTTGGTAATTCCTCCATCTAATCTAAAGCTGATAGTGTGTACATAACGTAAACAAATCTGAAAACTACATTTCCATTCTCCTACGGCCATACCACGTTGAACACACCGGTTCTCGTCCAATCACCGAAGTTAAGCAACGTCGGGCTTGGTTAGTACTTGGATGGGAGACTGCCTGGGAATACCAGGTGCCGTAGGTCTTTATTTTCTGTTGGTAATTTCTCCATCTAATCTAAAGCTGATAGTGTGTACATAACGTATAAGAATCTGAAAACTACATATCCTCTCGCCTACGGCCATACCACGTTGAACACACCGGTTCTCGTCCGATCACCGAAGTTAAGCAACGTCGGGCTTGGTTAGTACTCGGATGGGAGACTGCCTGGGAATACAAGGTGCCGTAGGTCTTTCTTTTCTTTTGGTAATTCCTCCCTCTAATCTAAAGCTGATAGTGTGTACATAACGTATAGGAATCTGAAAACTACATATGCACTCGCCTACGGCCATACCACGTTGAACACACCGGTTCTCGTCCGATCACCGAAGTTAAGCAACGTCGGGCTTGGTTAGTACTTGGATGGGAGACTGCCTGGGAATACCATTTGCCGTAGGTCTTACTTTTCTTTTGGTAATTTATCCATCTAATCTAAAGCTGATAGCGTGTACATAACGTATAATAATCTGAAAACTACATATCCACTCGCCTACGGCTATACCACGTTGAACACACCGGTTCTCGTCCGATCACCGAAGTTAAGCAACGTCGGGCTTGGTTAGTACTTGGATGGGAGACTGCCTGGGAATACCAGGTGCCGTAGGTCGTTCTCTTCTTTTGGTAATTCCTTCATCTAATCTAAAGCTGAAAGTGTGTACATAACGTATACAAATCTGAAAACTACATATCCACTCGCCTACGGCCATACCACGTTGAACACACCGGTTCTCGTCCGATCACCGAAGTTAAGCAACGTCGGGCTTGGTTAGTACTTGGGTGGGAGACTGCCTGGGAATACCAGGTGCCGTAGGTCATTTGTTTCTTTTGGTAATTCCTCCATCTAATCTAAAGCTGATAGTGTGTACATAACGTATACGAATCTGAAAACTACACATCCACTCGCCTACGGCCATACCACGTTGAACACACCGGTTCTCGTCCGATCACCGAAGTTAAGCAACGTCGGGCTTGGTTAGTACTTGGATGGGAGACTGCCTGGGAATACCAGGTGCCGTAGGTCGTTCTCTTCTTTTGGTAATTCCTTCATCTAATCTAAAGCTGAAAGTGTGTACATAACGTATAAGAATCTGAAAACTACATATCCACTCGCCTACGGCCATACCACGTTGAACACTCCGGTTCTCGTCCGATCACCGAAGTTAAGCAACGTCGGGCTTGGTTAGTACTTGGATGGGAGACTGCCTGGGAATACCAGGTGCCGTAGGTCTTTATTTTCTTTTGGGAATTTCTCCATCTAATCTAAAGCTGATAGTGTGTACATAACGTATAAGAATCTGAAAACTACATATCCTCTCGCCTACGGCCATACCACGTTGAACACACCGGTTCTCGTCCGATCACCGAAGTTAAGCAACGTCGGGCTTGGTTAGTACTCGGATGGGAGACTGCCTGGGAATACAAGGTGCCGTAGGTCTTTCTTTTCTTTTGGTAATTCCTCCCTCTAATCTAAAGCTGATAGTGTGTACATAACGTATAGGAATCTGAAAACTACATATGCACTCGCCTACGGCCATACCACGTTGAACACACCGGTTCTCGTCCGATCACCGAAGTTAAGCAACGTCGGGCTTGGTTAGTACTTGGATGGGAGACTGCCTGGGAATACCAGGTGCCGTAGGTCTTTCTTTTCCTTTGGTAATTCCTTCATCTAATCTAAAGCTGAAAGTGTGTACATAACGTATACGAATCTGAAAACTACATATCCACTCGCCTACGGCCATACCACGTTGAACACACCGGTTCTCGTCCGATCACCGACGTTAAGCAACGTCGGGCTTGGTTAGTACTTGGGTGGGAGACTGCCTGGGAATACCAGGTGCCGTAGGTCATTTGTTTCTATTGGTAATTCCTCCATCTAATCTAAAGCTGATAGTGTGTACATAACGTAAAAGAATCTGAAAACTACATTTCCATTCTCCTACGGCCATACCACGTTGAACACACCGGTTCTCGTCCGATCACCGAAGTTAAGCAACGTCGGGCTTGGTTAGTACTTGGATGGAAGACTTCCTGCGAATACCATATGCCGTAGGTCATTCTTTCTTTTGGTAATTTATCCATCTAATCTAAAGCTGATAGTGTGTACATAACGTATAAGAATCTGAAAACTACATATCCACTCGCCTACAGCCATACCACGTTGAACACACCGGTTCTCGTCCGATCACCGAAGTTAAGCAACGTCGGGCTTGGTTAGTACTTGGGTTGGAGACTGCCTGGGAATAAAAGGTGCCGTAGGTCATTTGTTTCTTTTGGTAATTCCTCCATCTAATCTAAAGCTGATAGTGTGTACATAACGTATACGAATCTGAAAACTACATATCCACTCGCCTACAGCCATACCACGTTGAACACACCGGTTCTCGTACGATCACCGAAGTTAAGCAACGTCGGGCTTGGTTAGTACTTAGATGGGAGACTTCCTGCGAATACCAGGTGCCGTAGGTAATTCTTTTCTTTTGGTAATTTCTCCATCTAATCTAAAGCTGATAGTGTGTACATAACGTATAAGAATCTGAAAACTACATATCCACTCGCCTACAGCCATACCACGTTGAACACACCGGTTCTCGTCCGATCACCGAAGTTAAGCAACGTCGGGCTTGGTTAGTACTTGGATGGGAGACTGCCTGGGAATACCAGGTGCCGTAGGTCTTTCTTTTCTTTTGGTAATTCCTCCATCTAATCTAAAGCTGATAGTGTGTACATAACGCATAAGAATCTGAAAACTACATATCCACTCGCCTACGGCCATACCACGTTGAACACACCGGTTCGCGTCCGATCACCGAAGTTAAGCAACGTCGGGCTTGGTTAGTACTTGGATGGGAGACTGCTTGGGAATACCAGGTGCCGTAGGTCTTTCTTTTCTTTTGGTAATTCCTCCATCTAATCTAAAGCTGATAGTGTGTACATAACGCATAAGAATCTGAAAACTACATAACCACTCGCCTACGGCCATACCACGTTGAACACACCGGTTCTCGTCCGATCACCGAAGTTAAGCAACGTCGTGCTTGGTTAGTACTTGGATGGGAGACTGCCTGGGAATACCAGGTGCCGTAGGTCTTTCTTTTCTTTTGGTAATTCCTCCATCTAATCTAAAACTGATAGTGTGTACATAACGTATAAGAATCTGAAAACTACATATCCAGTCACCTACGGTCATACCACGTTGAACACACCGGTTCTTGTCCGATCACCGAAGTTAAGCAACGTCGGGCTTGGTTAGTACTTGGATGGGAGACTGCCTGGGAATACCATTTGCCGTAGGTCTTACTTTTCTTTTGGTAATTTCTCCATCTAATCTAAAGCTGATAGCGTGTACATAACGTATAATAATCTGAAAACTACATATCCACTCGCCTACGGCTATACCACGTTGAACACACCGGTTCTCGTCCGATCACCGAAGTTAAGCAACGTCGGGCTTGGTTAGTACTTGGATGGGAGACTGCCTGGGAATACCAGGTGCCGTAGGTCGTTCTCTTCTTTTGGTAATTCCTTCATCTAATCTAAAGCTGAAAGTGTGTACATAACGTATAAGAATCTGAAAACTACATATCCACTCGCCTACGGCAATACCACGTTGAACACACCGGTTCTCGTCCGATCACCGAAGTTAAGCAACGTCGGGCTTGGTTAGTACTTGGGTGGGAGACTGCCTGGGAATACCAGGTGCCGTAGGTCATTTGTTTCTTTTGGTAATTCCTCCATCTAATCTAAAGCTGATAGTGTGTACATAACGTATACGAATCTGAAAACTACACATCCACTCCCCTACGGCCATACCACGTTGAACACACCGGTTCTCGTCCGATCACCGAAGTTAAGCAACGTCGGGCTTGGTTAGTACTTGGATGGGAGACTGCCTGGGAATACCAGGTGCCGTAGGTCGTTCTCTTCTTTTGGTAATTCCTTCATCTAATCTAAAGCTGAAAGTGTGTACATAACGTATAAGAATCTGAAAACTACATATCCACTCGCCTACGGCCATACCACGTTGAACACACCGGTTCTCGTCCGATCACCGAAGTTAAGCAACGTCGGGCTTGGTTAGTACTTGGGTGGGAGACTGCCTGGGAATACCAGGTGCCGTAGGTTATTTGTTTCTTTTGGTAATTCCTCCATCTAATCTAAAGCTGATAGTGTGTACATAACGTAAACAAATCTGAAAACTACATTTCCATTCTCCTACGGCCATACCACGTTGAACACACCGGTTCTCGTCCAATCACCGAAGTTAAGCAACGTCGGGCTTGGTTAGTACTTGGATGGGAGACTGCCTGGGAATACCAGGTGCCGTAGGTCTTTATTTTCTTTTGGTAATTTCTCCATCTAATCTAAAGCTGATAGTGTGTACATAACGTATAAGAATCTGAAAACTACATATCCTCTCGCCTACGGCCATACCACGTTGAACACACCGGTTCTCGTCCGATCACCGAAGTTAAGCAACGTCGGGCTTGGTTAGTACTCGGACGGGAGACTGCCTGGGAATACAAGGTGCCGTAGGTCTTTCTTTTCTTTTGGTAATTCCTCCCTCTAATCTAAAGCTGATAGTGTGTACATAACGTATAGGAATCTGAAAACTACATATGCACTCGCCTACGGCCATACCACGTTGAACACACCGGTTCTCGTCCGATCACCGAAGTTTAGCAACGTCGGCCGTGGTTACTACTTGGATGGGAGAATTCCTGGGAATACCAGGTGCCATAGGTCTTTCTTTTCTTTTGGTAATTCCTCCCTCTAATCTAAAGCTGATAGTGTGTACATAACGTATAAGAATCTGAAAACTACATATCCACTCGCCTACGGCCATACCACGTTGAACACACCGGTTCTCGTCCGATCACCGAAGTTAAGCAACGTCGGGCTTGGTTAGTACTTGGATGGGAGACTGCCTGGGAATACCAGGTGCCGTAGGTCTTTCTTTTCCTTTGGTAATTCCTTCATCTAATCTAAAGCTGAAAGTGTGTACATAACGTATACGAATCTGAAAACTACATA
>JAZGUH010000461.1:180000-185000 GCA_037893225.1 Hippasteria phrygiana | reverse complement strand
CATAACGTATAAGAATCTGAAAACTACATATCCAGTCGCCTACGGTCATACCACGTTGAACACACCGGTTCTTGTCCGATCACCGAAGTTAAGCAACGTCGGGCTTGGTTAGTACTTGGATGGGAGACTGCCTGGGAATACCAGGTGCCGTAGGTCTTTCTTTTCTTTTGGTAATTCCTCCATCTAATCTAAAGCTGATAGTGTGTACATAACGTATAAGAATCTGAAAACTACATATGCACTCGCCTACGGCCATACCACGTTGAACACACCGGTTCTTGTCCGATCACCGAAGTTAAGCAACGTCGGGCTTGGTTAGTACTTGGATGGGAGACTGCCTGGGAATACCAGGTGCCGTAGGTCTTACTTTTCTTTTGGTAATTTCTCCATCTAATCTAAAGCTGATAGCGTGTACATAAGTATACTAATCTGAAAACTACATATCCAATCGCCTACGGCCATACCACGTTGAACACACCGGTTCTCGTCCGATCACCGAAGTTAAGCAACGTCGGGCTTGGTTAGTACTTGGATGGGAGACTGCCTGGGAATACCAGGTGCCGTAGGGGGTTTATTTTCTTTTGGTAATTCCTCCATCTAATCTAAAGCTGATAGTGTGTACATAACGCATACGAATCTGAAAACTACATATCCACTCGCCTACGGCTATACCACGTTGAACACACCGGTTCTCGTCCGATCACCGAAGTTAAGCAACGTCGGGCTTGGTTAGTACTTGGATGGGAGACTGCCTGGGAATACCAGGTGCTGTAGGTCATTTGTTTCTTTTGGTAATTCTTCCATCTAATCTAAAGCTGATAGTGTGTACATAACGAATAAGAATCTGAAAACTACATATCCAGTCTACTACGGTCATACCACGTTGAACACACTGGTTCTTGTCCGATTACCGACGTTAAGCAACGTCGGGCTTGGTTAGTACTTGGATGGGAGACTGCCTGGGAATACCAGGTGCCGTAGGTCTTACTTTTCTTTTGGTAATTTCTCCATCTAATCTAAAGCTGATAGCGTGTACATAAGTATACTAATCTGAAAACTACATATCCAATCGCCTACGGCCATACCACGTTGAACACACCGGTTCTCGTCCGATCACCGAAGTTAAGCAACGTCGGGCTTGGTTAGTACTTGGATGGCAGACTGCCTGGGAATACCAGGTGCCGTAGGGGGTTTATTTTCTTTTGGTAATTCCTCCATCTAATCTAAAGCTGATAGTGTGTACATAACGCATACGAATCTGAAAACTACATATCCACTCGCCTACGGCTATACCACGTTGAACACACCGGTTCTCGTCCGATCACCGAAGTTAAGCAACGTCGGGCTTGGTTAGTACTTGGATGGGAGACTGCCTGGGAATACCAGGTGCTGTAGGTCATTTGTTTCTTTTGGTAATTCTTCCATCTAATCTAAAGCTGATAGTGTGTACATAACGAATAAGAATCTGAAAACTACATATCCAGTCTACTACGGTCATACCACGTTGAACACACCGGTTCTCGTCCGATCACCGAAGTTAAGCAACGTCGGGCTTGGTTAGTACTTGGATGGGAGACTGCCTGGGAATACCAGGTGCCGTAGGTCGTTCTCTTCTTTTGGTAATTCCTTCATCTAATCTAAAGCTGAAAGTGTGTACATAACGTATACAAATCTGAAAACTACATATCCACTCGCCTACGGCCATACCACGTTGAACACACCGGTTCTCGTCCGATCACCGAAGTTAAGCAACGTCGGGCTTGGTTAGTACTTGGGTGGGAGACTGCCTGGGAATACCAGGTGCCGTAGGTCATTTGTTTCTTTTGGTAATTCCTCCATCTAATCTAAAGCTGATAGTGTGTACATAACGTATACGAATCTGAAAACTACACATCCACTCGCCTACGGCCATACCACGTTGAACACACCGGTTCTCGTCCGATCACCGAAGTTAAGCAACGTCGGGCTTGGTTAGTACTTGGATGGGAGACTGCCTGGGAATACCAGGTGCCGTAGGTCGTTCTCTTCTTTTGGTAATTCCTTCATCTAATCTAAAGCTGAAAGTGTGTACATAACGTATAAGAATCTGAAAACTACATATCCACTCGCCTACGGCCATACCACGTTGAACACACCGGTTCTCGTCCGATCACCGAAGTTAAGCAACGTCGGGCTTGGTTAGTACTTGGATGGGAGACTGCCTGGGAATACCAGGTGCCGTAGGTCTTTATTTTCTTTTGGTAATTTCTCCATCTTATCTAAAGCTGATAGTGTGTACATAACGTATAAGAATCTGAAAACTACATATCCTCTCGCCTACGGCCATACCACGTTGAACACACCGGTTCTCGTCCGATCACCGAAGTTAAGCAACGTCGGGCTTGGTTAGTACTCGGACGGGAGACTGCCTGGGAATACAAGGTGCCGTAGGTCTTTCTTTTCTTTTGGTAATTCCTCCCTCTAATCTAAAGCTGATAGTGTGTACATAACGTAAAAGAATCTGAAAACTACATATCCAGTCGCTTACGGTCATACCACGTTGAACACACCGGTTCTTGTCCGATCACCCAAGTTAAGCAACGTTGGGCTTGGTTAGTACTTGGATGGGAGACTGCCTGGGAATACCAGGTGCCGTAGGTCTTACTTTTCTTTTGGTAATTTTTCCATCTAATCTAAAGCTGATAGCGTGTACATAACGTATAATATTCTGAAAACTACATATCCACTCGCCTACGGCCATACCACGTTGAACACACCGGTTCTCGTCCGATCACCGAAGTTAAGCAACGTCGGGCTTGGTTAATACTTGGATGGGAGACTGCCTGGGAATACCAGGTGCCGTAGGTCTGACTTTTCTTTTGGTAATTTCTCCATCTAATCTAAACCTGATAGCGTGTACATAACGTATAATAATCTGAAAACTACATACCCACTCGCCTACGGCCATACCACGTTGAACACACCGGTTCTCGTCGGATCACCGAAGTTAAGCAACGTCGGGCTTGGTTAGTACTTGGATGGGAGACTGCCTGGGAATACCAGGTGCCGTAGGTCTTTCTATTCTGTTGGTAATTCCTCCATCTAATCTAAAGCTGATAGTGTGTACATAACGTATAAGAATCTGAAAACTACATATCCAGTCGCCTACGGTCATACCACGTTGAACACACCGGTTCTTGTCCGATCACCGAAGTTAAGCAACGTCGGGCTTGGTTAGTACTTGGATGGGAGACTGCCTGGGAATACAAGGTGCCGTAGGTCTTTCTCTTCTTTTGGTAATTCCTCCCTCTAATCTAAAGCTGATATTGTGTACATAACGTATAAGAATCTGAAAACTACATATCCACTCGCCTACGGCCATACCACGTTGAACACACCGGTTCTCGTCCGATCACCGAAATTAAGCAACGTCGGGCTTGGTTAGTACTTGGATGGGAGACTGCCTGAGGATACCAGGTGCCGTAGGTCTTACTTTTCTGTTGGTAATTTCTCCATCTAATCTAAAGCTGATAGCGTGTACATAACGTATAAGAATCTGAAAACTACATATCCACTCGCCTACGGCCATACCACGTTGAACGCACCGGTTCTCGTCCGATCACCGAAGTTAAGCAACGTCGGGCTTGGTTAGTACTTGGATGGGAGACTGCCTGGGAATACCAGGTGCCGTAGGTCTTTCTTTTCTTTTGGTAATTCCTCCATCTAATCTAAAGCTGATAGTGTGTACATAACGTATACGAATCTGAAAACTACATATCCAGTCGCCAACGGCCATTCCACGTTGAACACACCGGTTCTCGTCCGATCACCGAAGTTAAGCAACGTCGGGCTTGGTTAGTACTTGGATGGGAGACTGCCTGGGAATACCAGGTGCCGTAGGTCTTTCGTTTCTTTTGGTAATTCCTCCATCTAATCTAAAGCTGATAGTGTGTACATAACGTATAAGAATCTGAAAACTACATATCCACTCGCCTACGGCCATACCACGTTGAACACACCGGTTCTCGTCCGATCACCGAAGTTAAGCAATGTCGGGCTTGGTTAGTACTTGGATGGGAGACTGCCTGGGAATACCAGGTGCCGTAGGTCTTTCTTTTCTTTTGGTAATTCCTCCATCTAATCTAAATCTGATAGTGTGTACATAACGTATAAGAATCTGAAAACTACATGTCCACTCGCCTACGGCCATACCACGTTGAACACACCGGTTCTCGTCTGATCACCGAAGTTAAGCAACGTCGGGCTTGGTTAGTACTTGGATGGGAGACTTCCTGGGAATACAAGGTGCCGTAGGTCTTTCTTTTCTGTTGGTAATTCCTCCATCTAATCTAAAGCTGATAGTGTGTACATAACGTATAAGAATCTGAAAACTACATATGCACTCGCCTACGGCCATACCACGTTGAACACACCGGTTCTCGTCCGATCACCGAAGTTAAGCAACGTCGGGCTTGGTTAGTACTTGGATGGGAGACTTCCTGGGAATAGCAGGTGCCATAGGTCTTTCTTTTCTTTTGGTAATTCCTCCCTCTAATCTAAAGCTGATAGTGTGTACATAACGTATAAGAATCTGAAAACTACATATCCACTCGCCTACGGCCATACCACGTTGAACACACCGGTTCTCGTCCGATCACCGAAGTTAAGCAACGTCGGGCTTGGTTAGTACTTGGATGGGAGACTGCCTGGGAATACCAGGTGCCGTAGGTCTTACTTTTCTGTTGGTAATTTCTCCATCTAATCTAAAGCTGATAGCGTGTACATAACGTATAAGAATCTGAAAACTACATATCCACTCGCCTACGGCCATACCACGTTGAACGCACCGGTTCTCGTCCGATCACCGAAGTTAAGCAAAGTCGGGCTTGGTTAGTACTTGGATGGGAGACTGCCTGGGAATACCAGGTGCCGTAGGTCTTTCTTTTCTTTTGGTAATTCCTCCATCTAATCTAAAGCTGATAGTGTGTACATAACGTATACGAATCTGAAAACTACATATC
>JAZGUH010000461.1:150000-165000 GCA_037893225.1 Hippasteria phrygiana | reverse complement strand
GGATGGGAGACTTCCTGGGAATAGCAGGTGCCATAGGTCTTTCTTTTCTTTTTGGTAATTCCTCCCTCTAATCTAAAGCTGATAGTGTGTACATAACGTATAAGAATCTGAAAACTACATATGCACTCGCCTACGGCCATACCACGTTGAACACACCGGTTCTCGTCCGATCACCGAAGTTAAGCAACGTCGGGCTTGGTTAGTACTTGGATGGGAGACTGCCTGGGAATACCAGGTGCCGTAGGTCTTACTTTTCTGTTGGTAATTTCTCCATCTAATCTAAAGCTGATAGCGTGTACATAACGTATAAGAATCTGAAAACTACATATCCACTCGCCTACGGCCATACCACGTTGAACGCACCGGTTCTCGTCCGATCACCGAAGTTAAGCAAAGTCGGGCTTGGTTAGTACTTGGATGGGAGACTGCCTGGGAATACCAGGTGCCGTAGGTTTTTCTTTTCTTTTGGTAATTCCTCCATCTAATCTAAATCTGATAGTGTGTACATAACGTATAAGAATCTGAAAACTACATGTCCACTCGCCTACGGCCATACCACGTTGAACACACCGGTTCTCGTCTGATCACCGAAGTTAAGCAACGTCGGGCTTGGTTAGTACTTGGATGGGAGACTTCCTGGGAATACAAGGTGCCGTAGGTCTTTCTTTTCTGTTGGTAATTCCTCCCTCTAATCTAAAGCTGATAGTGTGTATATAACGTATAAGAATCTGAAAACTACATATGCACTCGCCTACGGCCATACCACGTTGAACACACCGGTTCTCGTCCGATCACCGAAGTTAAGCAACGTCGGGCTTGGTTAGTACTTGGATGGGAGACTTCCTGGGAATAGCAGGTGCCATAGGTCTTTCTTTTCTTTTGGTAATTCCTCCCTCTAATCTAAAGCTGATAGTGTGTACATAACGTATAAGAATCTGAAAACTACATATGCACTCGCCTACGGCCATACCACGTTGAACACACCGGTTCTCGTCCGATCACCGAAGTTAAGCAACGTCGGGCTTGGTTAGTACTTGGATGGGAGACTGCCTGGGAATACCAGGTGCCGTAGGTCTTTCTTTTCTTTTGGTAATTCCTCCATCTAATCTAAAACTGATAGTGTGTACATAACGTATAAGAATCTGAAAACTACATATCCAGTCGCTTACGGTCATACCACGTTGAACACACCGGTTCTTGTCCGATCACCCAAGTTAAGCAACGTTGGGCTTGGTTAGTACTTGGATGGGAGACTGCCTGGGAATACCAGTTGCCGTAGGTCTTACTTTTCTTTTGGTAATTTTTCCATCTAATCTAAAGCTGATAGCGTGTACATAACGTATAATATTCTGAAAACTACATATCCACTCGCCTACGGCCATACCACGTTGAACACACCGGTTCTCGTCCGATCACCGAAGTTAAGCAACGTCGGGCTTGGTTAGTACTTGGATGGGAGACTGCCTGGGAATACCAGGTGCCGTAGGTCTTTCTTTTCTTTTTGTAATTCCTCCATCTAATCTAAAGCTGATAGTGTGTACATAACGTTAAAGAATCTGAAAACTACATATCCACTCGCCTACGGCCATACCACGTTGAACACACCGGTTCTCGTCCGATCACCGAAGTTAAGCAACGTCGGGCTTGGTTAGTACTTGGATGGGAGACTTCCTGCGAATACCAGGTGCCGTAGGTTATTCTTTTCTTTTGGTAATTTCTCCATCTAATCTAAAGCTGATAGTGTGTACATAACGTATAAGAATCTGAAAACTACATATCCACTCTCCTACAGCCATGCCACGTTGAACACACCGGTTCTCGTCCGATCACCGAAGTTAAGCAACGTCGGGCTTGGTTAATACTTGGATGGGAGACTGCCTGGGAATACCAGGTGCCGTAGGTCTGACTTTTCTTTTGGTAATTTCTCCATCTAATCTAAACCTGATAGCGTGTACATAACGTATAATAATCTGAAAACTACATACCCACTCGCCTACGGCCATACCACGTTGAACACACCGGTTCTCGTCGGATCACCGAAGTTAAGCAACGTCGGGCTTGGTTAGTACTTGGATGGGAGACTGCCTGGGAATACCAGGTGCCGTAGGTCTTTATATTCTGTTGGTAATTCCTCCATCTAATCTAAAGCTGATAGTGTGTACATAACGTATAAGAATCTGAAAACTACATATCCAGTCGCCTACGGTCATACCACGTTGAACACACCGGTTCTTGTCCGATCACCGAAGTTAAGCAACGTCGGGCTTGGTTAGTACTTGGATGGGAGACTGCCTGGGAATACAAGGTGCCGTAGGTCTTTCTCTTCTTTTGGTAATTCCTCCCTCTAATCTAAAGCTGATATTGTGTACATAACGTATAAGAATCTGAAAACTACATATCCACTCGCCTACGGCCATACCACGTTGAACACACCGGTTCTCGTCCGATCACCGAAATTAAGCAACGTCGGGCTTGGTTAGTACTTGGATGGGAGACTGCCTGAGGATACCAGGTGCCGTAGGTCTTACTTTTCTGTTGGTAATTTCTCCATCTAATCTAAAGCTGATAGCGTGTACATAACGTATAAGAATCTGAAAACTACATATCCACTCGCCTACGGCCATACCACGTTGAACGCACCGGTTCTCGTCCGATCACCGAAGTTAAGCAACGTCGGGCTTGGTTAGTACTTGGATGGGAGACTGCCTGGGAATACCAGGTGCCGTAGGTCTTTCTTTTCTTTTGGTAATTCCTCCATCTAATCTAAAGCTGATAGTGTGTACATAACGTATACGAATCTGAAAACTACATATCCAGTCGCCAACGGCCATACCACGTTGAACACACCGGTTCTCGTCCGATCACCGAAGTTAAGCAACGTCGGGCTTGGTTAGTACTTGGATGGGAGACTGCCTGGGAATACCAGGTGCCGTAGGTCTTTCGTTTCTTTTGGTAATTCCTCCATCTAATCTAAAGCTGATAGTGTGTACATAACGTATAAGAATCTGAAAACTACATATCCACTCGCCTACGGCCATACCACGTTGAACACACCGGTTCTCGTCCGATCACCGAAGTTAAGCAACGTCGGGCTTGGTTAGTACTTGGATGGGAGACTGCCTGGGAATACCAGGTGCCGTAGGTCTTTCTTTTCTTTTGGTAATTCCTCCATCTAATCTAAATCTGATAGTGTGTACATAACGTATAAGAATCTGAAAACTACATGTCCACTCGCCTACGGCCATACCACGTTGAACACACCGGTTCTCGTCTGATCACCGAAGTTAAGCAACGTCGGGCTTGGTTAGTACTTGGATGGGAGACTTCCTGGGAATACAAGGTGCCGTAGGTCTTTCTTTTCTGTTGGTAATTCCTCCATCTAATCTAAAGCTGATAGTGTGTACATAACGTATAAGAATCTGAAAACTACATATGCACTCGCCTACGGCCATACCACGATGAACACACCGGTTCTCGTCCGATCACCGAAGTTAAGCAACGTCGGGCTTGGTTAGTACTTGGATGGGAGACTTCATGGGAATAGCAGGTGCCATAGGTCTTTCTTTTCTTTTGGTAATTCCTCCCTCTAATCTAAAGCTGATAGTGTGTACATAACGTATAAGAATCTGAAAACTACATATCCACTCGCCTACGGCCATACCACGTTGAACACACCGGTTCTCGTCCGATCACCGAAGTTAAGCAACGTCGGGCTTGGTTAGTACTTGGATGGGAGACTGCCTGGGAATACCAGGTGCCGTAGGTCTTACTTTTCTGTTGGTAATTTCTCCATCTAATCTAAAGCTGATAGCGTGTACATAACGTATAAGAATCTGAAAACTACATATCCACTCGCCTACGGCCATACCACGTTGAACGCACCGGTTCTCGTCCGATCACCGAAGTTAAGCAAAGTCGGGCTTGGTTAGTACTTGGATGGGAGACTGCCTGGGAATACCAGGTGCCGTAGGTCTTTCTTTTCTTTTGGTAATTCCTCCATCTAATCTAAAGCTGATAGTGTGTACATAACGTATACGAATCTGAAAACTACATATCCAGTCGCCTACGGCCATACCACGTTGAACACACCGGTTCTCGTCCGATCACCGAAGTTAAGCAACGTCGGGCTTGGTTAGTACTTGGATGGGAGACTGCCTGGGAATACCAGGTGCCGTAGGTCTTTTTTTTCTTTTGGTAATTCCTCCATCTAATCTAAAGCTGATAGTGTGTACATAACGTATAAGAATCTGAAAACTACATATGCACTCGCCTACGGCCATACCACGTTGAACACACCGGTTCTCGTCCGATCACCGAAGTTAAGCAACGTCGGGCTTGGTTAGTACTTGGATGGGAGACTGCCTGGGAATACCAGGTGCCGTAGGTCTTACTTTTCTTTTGGTAATTTCTCCATCTAATCTAAAGCTGATAGCGTGTACATAAGTATAATAATCTGAAAACTACATATCCAATCGCCTACGGCCATACCACGTTGAACACACCGGTTCTCGTCCGATCACCGAAGTTAAGCAACGTCGGGCTTGGTTAGTACTTGGATGGGAGACTGCCTGGGAATACCAGGTGCCGTAGGGGGTTTATTTTCTTTTGGTAATTCCTCCATCTAATCTAAAGCTGATAGTGTGTACATAACGCATACGAATCTGAAAACTACATATCCACTCGCCTACGGCCATACCACGTTGAACACACCGGTTCTCGTCCGATCACCGAAGTTAAGCAACGTCGGGCTTGGTTAGTACTTGGATGGGAGACTGCCTGGGAATACCAGGTGCTGTAGGTCATTTGTTTCTTTTGGTAATTCTTCCATCTAATCTAAAGCTGATAGTGTGTACATAACGAATAAGAATCTGAAAACTACATATCCAGTCTACTACGGTCATGCCACGTTGAACACACTGGTTCTTGTCCGATTACCGACGTTAAGCAACGTCGGGCTTGGTTAGTACTTGGATGGGAGACTTCCTGCGAATACCATATGCCGTAGGTCTTTCTTTTCTTTTGGTAATTCCTCCATCTAATCTAAAGCTGATAGTGTGTACGTAACGTATACGAATCTGAAAACTACATATCCACTCGCCTACGGCCATACCACGTTGAACACACCGGTTCTCGTCCGATCACCGAAGTTAAGCAACGTCGGGCTTGGTTAGTACTTGGATGGGAGACTGCCTGGGAATAACAGGTGCCGTAGGTCTTTCTTTTCTTTTGGTAATTCCTCCATCTAATCTAAATCTGATAGTGTGTACATAACGTATAAGAATCTGAAAACTACATATCCACTCGCCTACGGCCATACCACGTTGAACACACCGGTTCTCGTCCGATCACCGAAGTTAATCAACGTCGGGCTTGGTTAGTACTTGGATGGGAGACTGCCTGGGAATACCAGGTGCCGTAGGTCTTACTTTTCTTTTCTTTTGGTAATTCCTCCCTCTAATCTAAAGCTGATATTGTGTACATAACGTATAAGAATCTGAAAACTACATATCCTCTCGCCTACGGCCATACCACGTTGAACACACCGGTTCTCCTCCGATCACCGAAGTTCAGCAACGTCGGGCTTGGTTAGTACTTGGATGGGAGACTGCCTGGGAATACCAGGTGCCGTAGGTCTTACTTTTCTGTTGGTAATTTCTCCATCTAATCTAAAGCTGATAGCGTGTACATAGCGTATAAGAATCTGAAAACTACATATCCACTCGCCTACGGCCATACCACGTTGAACACACCGGTTCTCGTCCGATCACCGACGTTAAGCAACGTCGGGCTTGGTTAGTACTTGGGTGGGAGACTGCCTGGGAATACCAGGTGCCGTAGGTCATTTGTTTCTTTTGGTAATTCCTCCATCTAATCTAAAGCTGATAGTGTGTACATAACGTAAAAGAATCTGAAAACTACATTTCCATTCTCCTACGGCCATACCACGTTGAACACACCGGTTCTCGTCCGATCACCGAAGTTAAGCAACGTCGGGCTTGGTTAGTACTTGGATGGGAGACTTCCTGCGAATACCATATGCCGTAGGTCATTCTTTCTTTTGGTAATTTATCCATCTAATCTAAAGCTGATAGTGTGTACATAACGTATAAGAATCTGAAAACTACATATCCACTCGCCTACAGCCATACCACGTTGAACACACCGGTTCTCGTCCGATCACCGAAGTTAAGCAACGTCGGGCTTGGTTAGTACTTGGGTTGGAGACTGCCTGGGAATACCAGGTGCCGTAGGTCATTTGTTTCTTTTGGTAATTCCTCCATCTAATCTAAAGCTGATAGTGTGTACATAACGTATACGAATCTGAAAACTACATATCCACTCGCCTACAGCCATACCACGTTGAACACACCGGTTCTCGTACGATCACCGAAGTTAAGCAACGTCGGGCTTGGTTAGTACTTGGATGGGAGACTTCCTGCGAATACCAGGTGCCGTAGGTAATTCTTTTCTTTTGGTAATTTCTCCATCTAATCTAAAGCTGATAGTGTGTACATAACGTATAAGAATCTGAAAACTACATATCCACTCGCCTACAGCCATACCACGTTGAACACACCGGTTCTCGTCCGATCACCGAATTTAAGCAACGTCGGGCTTGGTTAGTACTTGGATGGGAGACTGCCTGGGAATACCAGGTGCCGTAGGTCTTACTTTTCTTTTGGTAATTTCTCCATCTAATCTAAAGCTGATAGCGTGTACATAACGTATAATAATCTGAAAACTACATATCCACTCGCCTACGGCCAAACCACGTTGAACACACCGGTTCTCGTCCGATCACCGAAGTTAAGCAACGTCGGGCTTGGTTAGTACTTGGATGGGAGACTGCCTGGGAATACCAGGTGCCGTAGGTCTTTCTTTTCTTTTGGTAATTCCTCCATCTAATCTAAAGCTGATAGTGTGTACATAACGCATACGAATCTGAAAACTACATATCCACTCGCCTACGGCCATACCAGGTTGAACACACCGGTTCTCGTCCGATCACCGAAGTTAAGCAACGTCGGGCTTGGTTAGTACTTGGATGGGAGACTGCCTGGGAATACCAGGTGCCGTAGGTCTTTCTTTTCTTTTGGTAATTCCTCCATCTAATCTAAAGCTGATAGTGTGTACATAACGCATACGAATCTGAAAACTACATATCCACTCGCCTACGGCCATACCAGGTTGAACACACCGGTTCTCGTCCGATCACCGAAGTTAAGCAACGTCGGGCTTGGTTAGTACTTGGATGGGAGACTGCCTGGGAATACCAGGTGCCGTAGGTCTTACTTTTCTTTTGGTAATTTCTCCATCTAATCTAAAGCTGATAGCGTGTACATAACGTATAATAATCTGAAAACTACATATCCAATCGCCTACGGCCATACCACGTTGAACACACCGGTTCTCGTCCGATCACCGAAGTTAAGCAACGTCGGGCTTGGTTAGTACTTGGATGGGAGACTGCCTGGGAATACCAGGTGCCGTAGGGGGTTTATTTTCTTTTGGTAATTCCTCCATCTAATCTAAAGCTGATAGTGTGTACATAACGCATACGAATCTGAAAACTACATATCCACTCGCCTACGGCCATACCACGTTGAACACACCGGTTCTCGTCCGATCACCGAAGTTAAGCAACGTCGGGCTTGGTTAGTACTTGGATGGGAGACTGCCTGGGAATACCAGGTGCTGTAGGTCATTTGTTTCTTTTGGTAATTCCTCCATCTAATCTAAAGCTGATAGTGTGTACATAACGAATAAGAATCTGAAAACTACATATCCAGTCTACTACGGTCATACCACGTTGAACACACTGGTTCTTGTCCGATTACCGACGTTAAGCAACGTCGGGCTTGGTTAGTACTTGGATGGGAGACTGCCTGGGAATACCAGGTGCCGTAGGTCGTTCTTTTCTTTTGGTAATTCCTCCATCTAATCTAAAGCTGATAGTGTGTACATAACGTATACGAATCTGAAAACTACATATCCACTCGCCTACGGCCATACCACGTTGAACACACCGGTTCTCGTCCGATCACCGAAGTTAAGCAACGTCGGGCTTGGTTAGTACTTGGATGGGAGACTGCCTGGGAATACCAGGTGCCGTAGGTCTTCCTTTTCTTTTGGTAATTCCTCCATCTAATCTAAAGCTGATAGTGTGTACATAACGCATAAGAATCTGAAAACTACATATCCACTCGCCTACGGCCATACCACGTTGAACACACCGGTTCTCCTCCGATCACCGAAGTTAAGCAACGTCCGGCTTGGTTAGTACTTGGATGGGAGACTGCTTGGGAATACCAGGTGCCGTAGGTCTTTCTTTTCTTTTGGTAATTCCTCCATCTAATCTAAAGCTGATAGTGTGTACATAACGTATAAGAATCTGAAAACTACATATCCACACGCCTACGGCAATACCACGTTGAACACACCGGTTCTCGTCCGATCACCGAAGTTAAGCAACGTCGGGCTTGGTTAGTACTTGGATGGGAGACTGCCTGGGAATACCAGGTGCCGTAGGTCTTACTTTTCTTTTCTTTTGGTAATTCCTCCCTCTAATCTAAAGCTGATATTGTGTACATAACGTATAAGAATCTGAAAACTACATATCCACTCGCCTACGGCCATACCACGTTGAACACACCGGTTCTCGTCCGATCACCGAAGTTAAGCAACATCGGGCTTGGTTAGTACTTGGATGGGAGACTGCCTGGGAATACCAGGTGCCGTAGGTCTTTCTTTTCTTTTGGTAATTCCTCCATCTAATCTAAAGCTGGTAGTGTGTACATAACGTATAAGAATCTGAAAACTACATATGCACTCGCCTACGGCCATACCACGTTGGGCCATACCACGTTGAACACACCGGTTCTCGTCCGATCACCGAAGTTAAGCAACGTCGGGCTTGGTTAGTACTTGGATGGGAGACTGCCTGGGAATACCAGGTGCCGTAGGTCATTTGTTTCTTTTGGTAATTCCTCCATCTAATCTAAAGCTGATAGTGTGTACATAACGTATAACAATCTGAAAACTACATATCCAGTCGCCTACGGTCATACCACGTTGCACACACCGGTTCTTGTCCGATCACCGAAGTTAAGCAACGTCGGGCTTGGTTAGTACTTGGATGGGAGACTGCCTGGGAATACCAGGTGCCGTAGGTCTTTCTTTTCTTTTGGTAATTCCTCCATCTAATCTAAATCTGATAGTGTGTACATAACGTATAATAATCTGAAAACTACATATCCACTCGCCTACGGCCATACCACATTGAACACACCGGTTCTCGTCCGATCACCGAAGTTAAGCAACGTCGGGCTTGGTTAGTACTTGGATGGGAGACTGCCTGGGAATACCAGGTGCCGTAGGTCTTTCTTTTCGTTTGGTAATTCCTCCATCTAATCTAAAGCTGATAGTGTGTACATAACGCATAAGAATCTGAAAACTACATATCCACTCGCCTACGGCCATACCACGTTGAACACACCGGTTCTCCTCCGATCACCGAAGTTAAGCAACGTCGGGCTTGGTTAGTACTTGGATGGGAGACTGCCTGGGAATACCAGGTGCCGTAGGTCTTTCTTTTCTTTTGGTAATTCCTCCATCTAATCTAAAGCTGGTAGTGTGTACATAACGTATAAGAATCTGAAAACTACATATGCACTCGCCTACGGCCATACCACGTTGGGCCATACCACTTTGAACACACCGGTGCTCGTCCGATCACCGAAGTTAAGCAACGTCGGGCTTGGTTAGTACTTGGATGGGAGACTGCCTGGGAATACCAGGTGCCGTAGGTCATTTCTTTCTTTTGGTAATTCCTCCATCTAATCTAAAGCTGATAGTGTGTACATAACGTATAAGAATCTGAAAACTACATATCCAGTCGCCTACGGTCATACCACGTTGAACACACCGGTTCTTGTCCGATCACCGAAGTTAAGCAACGTCGGGCTTGGTTAGTACTTGGATGGGAGACTGCCTGGGAATACAAGGTGCCGTAGGTCTTTCTCTTCTTTTGGTAATTCCTCCCTCTAATCTAAAGCTGATATTGTGTACATAACGTATAAGAATCTGAAAACTACATATCCACTCGCCTACGGCCATACCACGTTGAACACACCGGTTCTCGTCCGATCACCGAAATTAAGCAACGTCGGGCTTGGTTAGCACTTGGATGGGAGACTGCCTGAGGATACCAGGTGCCGTAGGTCTTACTTTTCTGTTGGTAATTTCTCCATCTAATCTAAAGCTGATAGCGTGTACATAACGTATAAGAATCTGAAAACTACATATCCACTCGCCTACGGCCATACCACGTTGAACGCACCGGTTCTCGTCCGATCACCGAAGTTAAGCAACGTCGGGCTTGGTTAGTACTTGGATGGGAGACTGCCTGGGAATACCAGGTGCCGTAGGTCTTTCTTTTCTTTTGGTAATTCCTCCATCTAATCTAAAGCTGATAGTGTGTACATAACGTATACGAATCTGAAAACTACATATCCAGTCGCCAACGGCCATACCACGTTGAACACACCGGTTCTCGTCCGATCACCGAAGTTAAGCAACGTCGGGCTTGGTTAGTACTTGGACGGGAGACTGCCTGGGAATACCAGGTGCCGTAGGTCTTTCTTTTCTTTTGGTAATTCCTCCATCTAATCTAAAGCTGATAGTGTGTACATAACGTATAAGAATCTGAAAACTACATATCCACTCCCCTACGGCCATACCACGTTGAACACACCGGTTCTCGTCCGATCACCGAAGTTAAGCAACGTCGGGCTTGGTTAGTACTTGGATGGGAGACTGCCTGGGAATACCAGGTGCCGTAGGTCTTACTTTTCTGTTGGTAATTTCTCCATCTAATCTAAAGCTGATAGCGTGTACATAACGTATAAGAATCTGAAAACTACATATCCACTCGCCTACGGCCATACCACGTTGAACGCACCGGTTCTCGTCCGATCACCGAAGTTAAGCAAAGTCGGGCTTGGTTAGTACTTGGATGGGAGACTGCCTGGGAATACCAGGTGCCGTAGGTCTTTCTATTCTTTTGGTAATTCCTCCATCTAATCTAAAGCTGATAGTGTGTACATAACGTATACGAATCTGAAAACTACATATCCAGTCGCCTACGGCCATACCACGTTGAACACACCGGTTCTCGTCCGATCACCGAAGTTAAGCAACGTCGGGCTTGGTTAGTACTTGGATGGGAGACTGCCTGGGAATACCAGGTGCCGTAGGTCTTTCTTTTCTTTTGGTAATTCCTCCATCTAATCTAAAGCTGATAGTGTGTACATAACGTATAAGAATCTGAAAACTACATATCCACTCGCCTACGGCCATACCACGTTGAACACACCGCTTCTCGTCCGATCACCGAAGTTAAGCAACGTCGGGCTTGGTTAGTACTTGGATGGGAGACTGCCTGGGAATACCAGGTGCCGTAGGTCTTTCTTTTCTTTTGGTAATTCCTCCATCTAATCTAAATCTGATAGTGTGTACATAACGTATAAGAATCTGAAAACTACATGTCCACTCGCCTACGGCCATACCACGTTGAACACACCGGTTCTCGTCTGATCACCGAAGTTAAGCAACGTCGGTCTTGGTTAGTACTTGGATGGGAGACTTCCTGGGAATACAAGGTGCCGTAGGTCTTTCTATTCTGTTGGTAATTCCTCCATCTAATCTAAAGCTGATAGTGTGTACATAACGTATAAGAATCTGAAAACTACATATGCACTCGCCTACGGCCATACCACGTTGAACACACCGGTTCTCGTCCGATCACCGAAGTTAAGCAACGTCGGGCTTGGTTAGTACTTGGATGTGAGACTTCCTGGGAATAGCAGGTGCCATAGGTCTTTCTTTTCTTTTGGTAATTCCTCCATCTAATCTAAAGCTGGTAGTGTGTACATAACGTATAAGAATCTGAAAACTACATATGCACTCGCCTACGGCCATACCACGTTGGGCCATACCACGTTGAACACACCGGTTCTCGTCCGATCACCGAAGTTAAGCAACGTCGGGCTTGGTTAGTACTTGGATGGGAGACTGCCTGGGAATACCAGGTGCCGTAGGTCATTTGTTTCTTTTGGTAATTCCTCCATCTAATCTAAAGCTGATAGTGTGTACATAACGTATAAGAATCTGAAAACTACATATCCAGTCGCCTACGGTCATACCACGTTGCACACACCGGTTCTTGTCCGATCACCGAAGTTAAGCAACGTCGGGCTTGGTTAGTACTTGGATGGGAGACTGCCTGGGAATACCAGGTGCCGTAGGTCTTTCATTTCTTTTGGTAATTCCTCCATCTAATCTAAATCTGATAGTGTGTACATAACGTATAAGAATCTGAAAACTACATGTCCACTCGCCTACGGCCATACCACGTTGAACACACCGGTTCTCGTCTGATCACCGAAGTTAAGCAACGTCGGGCTTGGTTAGTACTTGGATGGGAGACTTCCTGGGAATACAAGGTGCCGTAGGTCTTTCTATTCTGTTGCTAATTCCTCCATCTAATCTAAAGCTGATAGTGTGTACATAACGTATAAGAATCTGAAAACTACATATGCACTCGCCTACGGCCATACCACGTTGAACACACCGGTTCTCGTCCGATCACCGAAGTTAAGCAACGTCGGGCTTGGTTAGTACTTGGATGGGAGACTTCCTGGGAATAGCAGGTGCCATAGGTCTTTCTTTTCTTTTGGTAATTCCTCCATCTAATCTAAAGCTGGTAGTGTGTACATAACGTATAAGAATCTGAAAACTACATATGCACTCGCCTACGGCCATACCACGTTGGGCCATACCACGTTGAACACACCGGTTCTCGTCCGATCACCGAAGTTAAGCAACGTCGGGCTTGGTTAGTACTTGGATGGGAGACTGCCTGGGAATACCAGGTGCCGTAGGTCATTTGTTTCTTTTGGTAATTCCTCCATCTAATCTAAAGCTGATAGTGTGTACATAACGTATAACAATCTGAAAACTACATATCCAGTCGCCTACGGTCATACCACGTTGCACACACCGGTTCTTGTCCGATCACCGAAGTTAAGCAACGTCGGGCTTGGTTAGTACTTGGATGGGAGACTGCCTGGGAATACCAGGTGCCGTAGGTCTTTCTTTTCTTTTGGTAATTCCTCCATCTAATCTAAATCTGATAGTGTGTACATAACGTATAATAATCTGAAAACTACATATCCACTCGCCTACGGCCATACCACATTGAACACACCGGTTCTCGTCCGATCACCGAAGTTAAGCAACGTCGGGCTTGGTTAGTACTTGGATGGGAGACTGCCTGGGAATACCAGGTGCCGTAGGTCTTTCTTTTCGTTTGGTAATTCCTCCATCTAATCTAAAGCTGATAGTGTGTACATAACGCATAAGAATCTGAAAACTACATATCCACTCGCCTACGGCCATACCACGTTGAACACACCGGTTCTCCTCCGATCACCGAAGTTAAGCAACGTCGGGCTTGGTTAGTACTTGGATGGGAGACTGCCTGGGAATACCAGGTGCCGTAGGTCTTTCTTTTCTTTTGGTAATTCCTCCATCTAATCTAAAGCTGGTAGTGTGTACATAACGTATAAGAATCTGAAAACTACATATGCACTCGCCTACGGCCATTCCACGTTGGGCCATACCACTTTGAACACACCGGTGCTCGTCCGATCACCGACGTTAAGCAACGTCGGGCTTGGTTAGTACTTGGATGGGAGACTGCCTGGGAATACCAGGTGCCGTAGGTCATTTCTTTCTTTTGGTAATTCCTCCATCTAATCTAAAGCTGATAGTGTGTACATAACGTATAAGAATCTGAAAACTACATATCCAGTCGCCTACGGTCATACCACGTTGAACACACCGGTTCTTGTCCGATCACCGAAGTTAAGCAACGTCGGGCTTGGTTAGTACTTGGATGGGAGACTGCCTGGGAATACAAGGTGCCGTAGGTCTTTCTCTTCTTTTGGTAATTCCTCCCTCTAATCTAAAGCTGATATTGTGTACATAACGTATAAGAATCTGAAAACTACATATCCACTCGCCTACGGCCATACCACGTTGAACACACCGGTTCTCGTCCGATCACCGAAATTAAGCAACGTCGGGCTTGGTTAGTACTTGGATGGGAGACTGCCTGGGAATACCAGGTGCCGTAGGTCTTTCTTTTCTTTTGGTAATTCCTCCATCTAATCTAAATCTGATAGTGTGTACATAACGTATACGAATCTGAAAACTACATGTCCACTCGCCTACGGCCATACCACGTTGAACACACCGGTTCTCGTCTGATCACCGAAGTTAAGCAACGTCGGGCTTGGTTAGTACTTGGATGGGAGACTTCCTGGGAATACAAGGTGCCGTAGGTCTTTCTTTTCTGTTGGTAATTCCTCCATCTAATCTAAAGCTGATAGTGTGTACATAACGTATAAGAATCTGAAAACTACATATGCACTCGCCTACGGCCATACCACGTTGAACACACCGGTTCTCGTCCGATCACCGAAGTTAAGCAACGTCGGGCTTGGTTAGTACTTGGATGGGAGACTTCCTGGGAATAGCAGGTGCCATAGGTCTTTCTTTTCTTTTGGTAATTCCTCCCTCTAATCTAAAACTGATAGTGTGTACATAACGTATAAGAATCTGAAAACTACATATGCACTCGCCTACGGCCATACCACGTTGAACACACCGGTTCTCGTCCGATCACCGAAGTTAAGCAACGTCGGGCTTGGTTAGTACTTGGATGGGAGACTGCCTGGGAATACCAGGTGCCGTAGGTCTTACTTTTCTGTTGGTAATTTCTCCATCTAATCTAAAGCTGATAGCGTGTACATAACGTATAAGAATCTGAAAACTACATATCCACTCGCCTACGGCCATACCACGTTGAACGCACCGGTTCTCGTCCGATCACCGAAGTTAAGCAAAGTCGGGCTTGGTTAGTACTTGGATGGGAGA
>JAZGUH010000461.1:135000-137500 GCA_037893225.1 Hippasteria phrygiana | reverse complement strand
TGAGGATACCAGGTGCCGTAGGTCTTACTTTTCTGTTGGTAATTTCTCCATCTAATCTAAAGCTGATAGCGTGTACATAACGTATAAGAATCTGAAAACTACATATCCACTCGCCTACGGCCATACCACGTTGAACGCACCGGTTCTCGTCCGATCACCGAAGTTAAGCAACGTCGGGCTTGGTTAGTACTTGGATGGGAGACTGCCTGGGAATACCAGGTGCCGTAGGTCTTTCTTTTCTTTTGGTAATTCCTCCATCTAATCTAAAGCTGATAGTGTGTACATAACGTATACGAATCTGAAAACTACATATCCAGTCGCCAACGGCCATACCACGTTGAACACACCGGTTCTCGTCCGATCACCGAAGTTAAGCAACGTCGGGCTTGGTTAGTACTTGGATGGGAGACTGCCTGGGAATACCAGGTGCCGTAGGTCTTTCTTTTCTTTTGGTAATTCCTCCATCTAATCTAAAGCTGATAGTGTGTACATAACGTATAAGAATCTGAAAACTACATATCCACTCGCCTACGGCCATACCACGTTGAACACACCGGTTCTCGTCCGATCACCGAAGTTAAGCAACGTCGGGCTTGGTTAGTACTTGGATGGGAGACTGCCTGGGAATACCAGGTGCCGTAGGTCTTTCTTTTCTTTTGGTAATTCCTCCATCTAATCTAAATCTGATAGTGTGTACATAACGTATAAGAATCTGAAAACTACATGTCCACTCGCCTACGGCCATACCACGTTGAACACACCGGTTCTCGTCTGATCACCGAAGTTAAGCAACGTCGGGCTTGGTTAGTACTTGGATGGGAGACTTCCTGGGAATACAAGGTGCCGTAGGTCTTTCTTTTCTGTTGGTAATTCCTCCATCTAATCTAAAGCTGATAGTGTGTACATAACGTATAAGAATCTGAAAACTACATATGCACTCGCCTACGGCCATACCACGTTGAACACACCGGTTCTCGTCCGATCACCGAAGTTAAGCAACGTCGGGCTTGGTTAGTACTTGGATGGGAGACTTCCTGGGAATAGCAGGTGCCATAGGTCTTTCTTTTCTTTTGGTAATTTCTCCATCTAATCTAAAGCTGATAGCGTGTAAATAACGTATAAGAATCTGAAAACTACATATCCACTCGCCTACGGCCATGCCACGTTGAACGCACCGGTTCTCGTCCGATCACCGCAGTTAAGCAAAGTCGGGCTTGGTTAGTACTTGGATGGGAGACTGCCTGGGAATACCAGGTGCCGTAGGTCTTTCTTTTCTTTTGGTAATTCCTCCATCTAATCTAAATCTGATAGTGTGTACATAACGTATAAGAATCTGAAAACTACATGTCCACTCGCCTACGGCCATACCACGTTGAACACACCGGTTCTCGTCTGATCACCGAAGTTAAGCAACGTCGGGCTTGGTTAGTACTTGGATGGGAGACTTCCTGGGAATACAAGGTGCCGTAGGTCTTTCTATTCTGTTGGTAATTCCTCCATCTAATCTAAAGCTGATAGTGTGTACATAACGTATAAGAATCTGAAAACTACATATGCACTCGCCTACGGCCATACCACGTTGAACACACCGGTTCTCGTCCGATCACCGAAGTTAAGCAACGTCGGGCTTGGTTAGTACTTGGATGGGAGACTTCCTGGGAATAGCAGGTGCCATAGGTCTTTCTTTTCTGTTGGTAATTCCTCCCTCTAATCTAAAGCTGATAGTGTGTACATAACGTATAAGAATCTGAAAACTACATATGCACTCGCCTACGGCCATACCACGTTGAACACACCGGTTCTCGTCCGATCACCGAAGTTAAGCAACGTCGGGCTTGGTTAGTACTTGGATGGGAGACTGCCTGGGAATACCAGGTGCCGTAGGTCTTTCTTTTCTTTTGGTAATTCCTCCATCTAATCTAAAACTGATAGTGTGTACATAACGTATAAGAATCTGAAATCTACATATCCAGTCGCTTACGGTCATACCACGTTGAACACACCGGTTCTCGTCCGATCACCGAAATTAAGCAACGTCGGGCTTGGTTAGTACTTGCATGGGAGACTGCCTGAGGATACCAGGTGCCGTAGGTCTTACTTTTCTGTTGGTAATTTCTCCATCTAATCTAAAGCTGATAGCGTGTACATAACGTATAAGAATCTGAAAACTACATATCCACTCGCCTACGGCCATACCACGTTGAACGCACCGGTTCTCGTCCGATCACCGAAGTTAAGCAACGTCGGGCTTGGTTAGTACTTGGATGGGAGACTGCCTGGGAATACCAGGTGCCGTAGGTCTTTCTTTTCTTTTGGTAATTCCTCCATCTAATCTAAAGCTGATAGTGTGTACATAACGTATACGAATCTGAAAACTACATATCCAGTCGCCAACGGCCATACCACGTTGAACACACCGGTTCTCGTCCGATCACCGAAGTTAAGCAACGTCGGGCTTGGTTAGTACTTGGATGGGAGACTGCCTGGGAATACCAGGTGC
>JAZGUH010000461.1:110000-117500 GCA_037893225.1 Hippasteria phrygiana | reverse complement strand
ACGTTGAACACACCGGTTCTTGTCCGATCACCCAAGTTAAGCAACGTCGGGCTTGGTTAGTACTTGGATGGGAGACTGCCTGGGAATACCAGGTGCCGTAGGTCTTTCTTTTCTTTTTGTAATTCCTCCATCTAATCTAAAGCTGACAGTGTGTACATAACGTTAAAGAATCTGAAAACTACATATCCACTCGCCTACGGCCATACCACGTTGAACACACCGGTTCTCGTCCGATCACCGAAGTTAAGCAACGTCGGGCTTGGTTAGTACTTGGATGGGAGACTTCCTGCGAATACCAGGTGCCGTAGGTCATTCTTTTCTTTTGGTAATTTCTCCATCTAATCTAAAGCTGATAGTGTGTACATAACGTATAAGAATCTGAAAACTACATATCCACTCTCCTACAGCCATGCCACGTTGAACACACCGGTTCTCGTCCGATCACCGAAGTTAAGCAACGTCGAGCTCGAGTTATCATCGGCGTTCTGCGATTTCTGTGATTTTTGTCCTGTTCCTGGACTGCTCTTTTGGTATTTATCTGATCTTTAGCTTTCATTTTGTATCTGTAGACTCTCTTTTGTTTTTTGTTAGCCAGATATTTTCTCCTCCAGGTGATTTTTGTGTGATTTTTTTTTTTCCTGGAATACCTTTTGCCCAGTCTTCCTCTGTGCGAGCCAGCCGGGGCTGGCACCGCACAGCGGCACCGCTCAACGGCACTGCTGAGGGCCCGCTACGTTTTTTTTTCGTGGACGGACTGTCAGTGGTGCGGTACGCGGTTGGCGTGGGCTTTCCTTTGTTTCCAATTTCCTTTCTTGTGTTCCTCAGGGTTCGGTGCGCTCCTTTTGTGTTTCCACTGTATCTTTTTTCTCATGAGGTGGGAGTACAAAAGACAGTAATCCGTGCTCGCTTCATTGAGCAAGTAGCTCAGGTCTTATATAATTTTCGTTGTGTACTTTAGCAGGCAGTTGTAAGTTTTCTTGGGTTATGAGCACTGTCCGTAGGGCAGGGGTTGTCGAACTTCGGTTTGATGGCCCCGTCCCGCCAGATAGGTTATTTCAGAGGTTGCGTAAACTGGGAATATCTACCAAAGACCACCTGACTGCTGCCCAGCAGTTGCCAGGCAACCGCTTTGATGTGAAATTCAAAACTTCATCAGTGTGCAGAGAGTTTGTTCCGAAACTTGAGACCCTCGAGGGGTGTCAACTCACTGACTTTGACGGCATCTCTGTCGTCACGGTAAAATATGTTTCACTGGATATGGACGACAACGTCGTACGTTCCACCTTATCCAGATATGGTCAGGTTTTAGAGGGGCGGTTTTGCACGTTCCTACACGAACCCACTGTTTTCAACGGAAACCGACAGTACAGGATGAGGGTCGTTGGTAACATTCCATCGGTAATCAGGATTGGCGATAGGAATGCCTGGATATCACACCCGGGCCAGGTTCGTACGTGTGCCCGATGTGGTACCCAAGGCCACATGGCAAAAGACTGCCAAGCCCTCAAATGTTTTAAGTGCCTACAGGTGGGCCACTTGTCGAACGAGTGTCCCAATAGTCTGAAGTGTACCATCTGTGGGGGTGAAGGGCACGCCTTTAGGGCGTGTCCCAAATCTTTTGCAAGTAAGATCGCCCCCGCTCGAACTTGGTGTAAAGTGAATGTAGATAATGTTTCTGACGACAGCGACGACGAAGAAGATTCATCCCTTGATAGCACTCCAGTATTGACTGTCCAAAGTGGCGACCCAGCTGAAATTCCCGCAGCAACATGCCAGAGTTGTAAGTCGCTTGCTGGCCCTTTTCCAGTAGAGTCTTGTTGTATCATGTGTGACAACTTGATTGAAAAGAGGTTTTCGGTTTATAACTGTGCGGATTGTCTAGGTCACAATGGGCCCCCTCGACTTGTCTGTGGCCGAGCTCAGTGCAACAAGAAAAGTTCTGAAAAGTCCCAAAGGAAACCAACCAAACGATCTAGGTCTCCAGAGGCCGCTGAAAACAACAAAAAACTAGTTGTTCAGGCTGAAGCTGAGGAAGTTACTCCTGAGACCGTGCCGCCTGTTTCTTTGGAAGAGACCCCTCCAATGGATGCCTCGCCATCCGTCTCCCCTTCTCCTCCTCCTCCCACTCCTCCACTTTCCGCGCTTCCCCCTGCTTGCCTTGCCCCCTCTCCTTCAGAGAAGGCTACGGATGAGACGTCCTATTGGGGGGAACATCGCTCTCAAGTCGAGGCGGCTCATTCCAAGATGCTCAATATCAAGCAGCGTCCTGGTTACGAAGACTTTGTCCTTCTTTGTCGTCACCCAGATTGCAACTTTTCCACTTACTCTTGGAACCCTCTCAAGAGGCATGTGAAGGAGGAACATCGGGATTCTGCATTGTTGGAGCTATTGTGCAATATCTGCAAAACCTCTTTGGCCAAACCGGCAGACTGGCTCTCGCACATGGCCAACGTGCACCCCAAAGAAGTGTTGGAGTCAGAACCGAAGTTTCAGGATATTTATAACTAGTTCTTTAGGTCCCTCCCCATTCTATATTCATAATGGACCTCTCTCATTTTCTTTCTTCCTTCACGTTTTCTGTGCTTCTCCTTGTTGCAATCCCGGAAGTTGGTGGTTGCATTCACGCCTGTAGAGAAACGGATGCCGCCGTTTCCTGGATCACCTCCTGCTTTACTCTTCCGCCATGTAAAAATTGTCTGCTCTTCGATCTTTCTTTCCTCTACAGTTTGATCGCTCATTCCGGTTCCTTCTTGTCTTCGTTCTCAATACATCCCTCCGCAACTTTGCTCGGTGATGAAGCCATGAATCCTTTTGGCTTTTGCGGCAAGTGGGTGCACCAGGAGCGCGGTATCTCTGACATGCGGGAGACAATCCGCGACTCATTTAAGGTACCTCTCTGCTCCGCTTTTATTTATTCTTCCATGTCCTCCACTTTCAGTTACAACAGGACAGGCCGCATTCTCGTTGTTTCTTCTCACTTATATGTTCCTAATGGTTAACCGTCTCTTGTTTATTTTTTTTCCTTCGCCATGGTTTCCATTCTTTCTCTTAACGTTAACGGAATGAGGGATTCTTCCAAACGTAGTAAAGTTTTCCAGTTTTGCAAACAATTTGACATTTCTTGTTTACAAGAATGTCATGTAGCCTCTCCCTCCGACATCTCTTGTTGGGAGAAGGAGTGGAGAGGTTCTATCCACGCCAGTTTTGGAACCCCAAGGTCATGTGGCACCATCATTCTCATTCGCAGAAAATGCCTTTACAGTATTGGTAATCTCTCTTTCGACTCATCGGGTAGAGTTCTGACTGGTATTTTAACTGGTCCTGGGGGTTGCGCACGTCTGTGCACAATCTATGCTCCGAACACTCCTTCGAATCGAAAGACCTTTCTGAACGATCTTCCTGTTTACTTAGCAGGTAACTTTCCCATTATTCTTGCCGGTGACTTTAACTGTATCCTTGATGTGAATCTTGACCACAGAGGATCTTCTTCAACATCTTGTAGTGTTGGTGGCACTGAACTAAATTCTATTTTGCAGGATTTTTCCATGATTGACGCTTGGCGGTCGGATCATCCTGACACCCTTTCTTACACCTGGCGAGATGCCGCCAACACCTTTTCTAGTAGACTTGATAGATTTTATATTTCCAGTTCACTGGAGGATAGAAACTGTTCCCACCGTCCAGTTTATTTTTCAGATCACGACGGTGTTGTCTTAAATATCAATTTTTCGAACCAGAATACTTCTGGAAGTGGCTACTGGAAGTGTAACACTTCCATTCTTTCAGATTCTGTTTTCCAAAAATCTTACAGAAAAGCCTACGGTGATTGGCGGACCCTTATAGAGGGATTTGAATCTGAGCAGCTCTGGTGGGAGGAGGTTAAGGACCGAACCAAACAATTTGTTATTTCTCACTCTTGTCGACTAGCTAAAGCTAGAAGAGAAAGCAAAAACAACCTTCTCCGTACTCTGAATGGCATCGTTTCTAGTCTTAACTCAGGGGACACTAACCCTGAACTTATTCGCCGTCTTGATGACGTCAAAGTAAAACTCTCCCAGTTAGATGATGTCGCCGCAGAAGGCGCACGTATTCGAGCTAGAATACGTGATCTCGTCGAGGGCGAACGCCCCACTAAAAAGTTCTTTAATCTTGAATGTGCTTACAATAAGAAGAAGATTATATCCTCTGTTCGTAATTTCAGCGGAGAAGAAGTTACTTCTATCCCCGATATAGTTGATGTTTATCGCACATTTTACGCCGACCTCTATTCCGAAGACAAAGTTGCTGAAGATCTTCAATCTTCTTTCCTAGATAAATTAAATGTTCAAGTTCCTGAATGTCTTCGAGAAGAATTAGATTCTCCTCTAGAGTTGCATGAGTTAGATACAGCCCTAAAAACCATGCATAACAACAAGACTCCCGGAGACGATGGTCTCCCCAAGGAATTTTACGTTCAATTTTGGGACATTTTAGGGCCAGATCTTCTGAAAGTGTATCGTAGTTCCTTTGCCAGTAACATCTTGCCAACTTCCCAACGCAGAAGTATTATAACTCTTCTTGAAAAACCTGGGGATCCACTCAATCCAGAGAACAAAAGACCAATTTCGCTTTTGAACGTGGATTACAAGATTTTCTCTAAAGCCATTTGTCTTCGCCTTGGTAAAGTTCTTCCTTATGTTATCAATCCCTTTCAGACGTGCGGTATAAGGGGTAGAAGTATTCACGATAATGCCAGACTTCTTAGAGATTTAGTGAACTTCACTGAGTCTAAGAATATGAATTCCTTAATCATCTCCTTAGACCAGCAAAAGGCCTTTGATAGGGTTAACTGGATTTTTCTTTTTAAAGTTTTGGATCGTATGGGCTTCGGCACTGTTTTCATTCGTTATATTAAACTTTTTTATACAGCTATTTCCAGTAGAGTTTTAATCAACGGTTTTATGTCAGACCCATTCTCTCTTTTCAAGGGTGTTAGGCAGGGTTGTCCGTTATCCCCTCTTTTGTATGTCGTTTTTATCGAACCTTTTGCTTCCGTAGTTTCTAACGATAGTGATATCCTGGGTGTCACAATTCCCGGCAGTAACAATCTACAGTGCAAAATTGTCCAATACGCGGATGACACCACCTGTATTATTAAAAACGTCAGTTCTTTAAAAAAGCTTTTTAATGTCATTGCTTTGTTTGAAAGAGCGAGCGGGTCTCGACTCAACATGACGAAGTCCAAAGGTTTAATGTTAGGAGATTGGCCAGCCCCCCTGTCCAACTATGCAAACATCACTTGGACCCGCGAACCCATTCTAATTAATGGTTTCTTGGTTGGCATGGGGGAGACTGGTATGATGAACTGGGAGTCCAGACTTACAAAATTCTACTCTGTTTTAGATCACTGGAAAGCCAGGTCCTTGTCTCTTATTGGCAAAGCCTTCGTTATCAATACTCTTATCCTTTCAGTCTTGTTTTATGTGGCGCCCGTTTTTCCTCTTCCGGCAACTGTCGAGAAGAAAATTAATCGGGCTATATTTGCATTTCTTTGGTCTGGTAAGACCGAATTAGTTAAAAGAGTTTTCCTGTTTCAACCCCTTTCCCAAGGAGGTCTAGGCATATGTAATATTATGTTGAAGTGCAATGCCTTTTATGTTCAATGTGTTACCAAGCTTTGTGGAGAGGAAGGACCACCCTGGAGGTATTTTGCATTTTACTGGGCGGCATTTTCTATGCGAGACATTTTGCCACGAAGCGCCTCTTCAAATACCCGTCCTCACTCCTCTCAGCTGACAAAGTCTTATGAGTATTTTTGTAAACTTGTTAGGGCTTTTCAATGCCTTGTTCCCGATTTGAACTGGGGGTCCGTTTCAGTTCGTAACCTGTATAACTATTTCCTTGAGAGTGTCCCATTACCGTCTCCATCAAGGTTCACGCCTCCTAGTACAACTGATTTTACGGTCATTTCTAACCCGTTTTTAGATCACAAGTTGCGTGACTTAAATTGGAGGATTGCTTGGGGTGCAGTCAAGACAGCCCAGCGTGTTGCCGCTTGGGGCATTGGCAATTCCTTATGCCCCAGAACTACCTGCAATTCTGCTGAGTCTATTTTTCACCTTTTTTGGGATTGTCCCTTCGTCGCTTTACTATGGGATTGGACTCAACACTTGACCTATCGAATTCTAGGGAGGCATTTCAACCTCACTCCGGACTGCATACTTTACGGCGTCGGACTGGACCCGCGTCGCAGGGATTGTCTGTTTATCTGGTATGTCATTTCGGTTGTTAAATGCCAGATTTGGAACTCTCGGTGCGAGGTACTTTTTGAACACTCGCAAATACCTGCAACGATCGTTCTGCGCAGGAGCAGAAACTTAATTAAGTCTAGAATTAGAGCAGATTTTATCAGGATGAAAAGGGGCAAGTTTTGCACCGTTTGGTGTGTCCAAGGAAACACCGTTAAAATAATAAATAACAAGATAGTCACTTATATTTAATTTAGCCGATTTTGTTAGGTTAAAGGCGTCAGTCTCCTGGAAAGATCGAGACATCACCGATGCCGCCAAGAACTATTAAGGATCTTGGAGGCGGGACTGACGTAACCTCATACTGCGGTTTGAGTGTAGACTAAGCCTTTTTTTTTCTTCTTCGCGGTTTCATAAGGTCCTTCTTTATGTTTGTTGTCGCTCGGTGACACTTGATTTCCTGTGTTTGTGATTATAGTGTAGTTCCAGTTAGGGCAGGGGGAATCGTACTCCCACGACACTGTGGTCTGGCGAGGCCAGCCTGCCCAAGGGACCTTCTTGTCCCAAATCAAAAAACAGTTAAGCAACGTCGGGCTTGGTTAATACTTGGATGGGAGACTGCCTGGGAATACCAGGTGCCGTAGGTCTTACTTTTCTTTTGGTAATTTCTCCATCTAATCTAAACCTGATAGCGTGTACATAACGTATAATGATCTGAAAACTACATATCCACTCGCCTACGGCCATACCACGTTGAACACACCGGTTCTCGTCCGATCACCGAAGTTAAACAACGTCGGGCTTGGTTAGTACTTGGATGGGAGACTGCCTGGGAATACCAGGTGCCGTAGGTCTTTCTTTTCTTTTGGTAATTCCTCCATCTAATCTAAAGCTGATAGTGTGTACATAACGTATAAGAATCTGAAAACTACATATCCACTCGCCTGCGTTCATACCACGTTGAACACACCGGTTCTCGTCCGATCACCGAAGTTAAGCAACGTAGGGCTTGGTTAATACTTGGATGGGAGACTGCCTGGGAATACCAGGTGCCGTAGGTCTTACTTTTCGTTTGGTAATTTCTCCATCTAATCTAAACCTGATAGCGTGTACATAACGTATAATAATCTGAAAACTACATACCCACTCGCCTACGGCCATACCACGTTGAACACACCGGTTCTCGTCCGATCACCGAAGTTAAGCAACGTCGGGCTTGGTTAGTACTTGGATGGGAGACTGCCTGGGAATACCAGGTGCCGTAGGTCTTTCT
>JAZGUH010000461.1:87500-97500 GCA_037893225.1 Hippasteria phrygiana | reverse complement strand
CTCTCCTACAGCCATGCCACGTTGAACACACCGGTTCTCGTCCGATCACCGAAGTTAAGCAACGTCGGGCTTGGTTAATACTTGGATGGGAGACTGCCTGGGAATACCAGGTGCCGTAGGTCTTACTTTTCTTTTGGTAATTTCTCCATCTAATCTAAACCTGATAGCGTGTACATAACGTATAAGAATCTGAAAACTACATATCCAGTCGCTTACGGTCATACCACGTTGAACACACCGGTTCTTGTCCGATCACCCAAGTTAAGCAACGTCGGGCTTGGTTAGTACTTGGATGGGAGACTGCCTGGGAATACCAGGTGCCGTAGGTCTTTCTTTTCTTTTTGTAATTCCTCCATCTAATCTAAAGCTGATAGTGTGTACATAACGTTAAAGAATCTGAAAACTACATATCCACTCGCCTACGGCCATACCACGTTGAACACACCGGTTCTCGTCCGATCACCGAAGTTAAGCAACGTCGGGCTTGGTTAGTACTTGGATGGGAGACTTCCTGCGAATACCAGGTGCCGTAGGTCATTCTTTTCTTTTGGTAATTTCTCCATCTAATCTAAAGCTGATAGTGTGTACATAACGTATAAGAATCTGAAAACTACATATCCACTCTCCTACAGCCATGCCACGTTGAACACACCGGTTCTCGTCCGATCACCGAAGTTAAGCAACGTCGGGCTTGGTTAATACTTGGATGGGAGACTGCCTGGGAATACCAGGTGCCGTAGGTCTTACTTTTCTTTTGGTAATTTCTCCATCTAATCTAAACCTGATAGCGTGTACATAACGTATAATGATCTGAAAACTACATATCCACTCGCCTACGGCCATACCACGTTGAACACACCGGTTCTCGTCCGATCACCGAAGTTAAACAACGTCGGGCTTGGTTAGTACTTGGATGGGAGACTGCCTGGGAATACCAGGTGCCGTAGGTCTTTCTTTTCTTTTGGTAATTCCTCCATCTAATCTAAAGCTGATAGTGTGTACATAACGTATAAGAATCTGAAAACTACATATCCACTCGCCTGCGTTCATACCACGTTGAACACACCGGTTCTCGTCCGATCACCGAAGTTAAGCAACGTAGGGCTTGGTTAATACTTGGATGGGAGACTGCCTGGGAATACCAGGTGCCGTAGGTCTTACTTTTCTTTTGGTAATTTCTCCATCTAATCTAAACCTGATAGCGTGTACATAACGTATAATAATCTGAAAACTACATACCCACTCGCCTACGGCCATACCACGTTGAACACACCGGTTCTCGTCCGATCACCGAAGTTAAGCAACGTCGGGCTTGGTTAGTACTTGGATGGGAGACTGCCTGGGAATACCAGGTGCCGTAGGTCTTTCTTTTCTTTTGGTAATTCCTCCATCTAATCTAAAACTGATAGTGTGTACATAACGTACACGAATCTTAAAACTACATATCCAGTCGCCTACGGTCATACCACGTTGAACACACCGGTTCTTGGCCGATCACCGAAGTTAAGCAACGTCGGGCTTGGTTAGTACTTGGATGGGAGACTGCCTGGGAATACCAGGTGCCGTAGGTCTTACTTTTCTTTTGGTAATTTCTCCATCTAATCTAAAGCTGATAGCGTGTACATAACGTATAATGATCTGAAAACTACATATCCACTCGCCTACGGCCATACCACGTTGAACACACCGGTTCTCGTCCGATCACCGAAGTTAAGCAACGTCGGGCTTGGTTAGTACTTGGATGGGAGACTGCCTGGGAATACCAGGTGCCGTAGGTCTTTCTTTTCTTTTGGTAATTCCTCCATCTAATCTAAAGCTGATAGTGTGTACATAACGTATAAGAATCTGAAAACTACATATCCACTCGCCGACGGCCATACCACGTTGAACACACCGGTTCCCGTCCGATCACCGAAGTTAAGCAACGTCGGGCTTGGTTAGTAATTGGATGGGAGACTGCCTGGGAATACCAGGTGCCGTAGGTCTTTCTTTTCTTTTGGTAATTCCTCCATCTAATCTAAATCTGATAGTGTGTACATAACGTATAAGAATCTGAAAACTACATGTCCACTCGCCTACGGCCATACCACGTTGAACACACCGGTTCTCGTCCGATCACCGAAGTTAAGCAACGTCGGGCTTGGTTAGTACTTGGATGGGAGACTACCTGGGAATACCAGGTGCCGTAGGTCTTTCTTTTCTTTTGGTAATTCCTCCATCTAATCTAAAGCTGATAGTGTGTACATAACGTATAAGAATCTGAAAACTACATATGCACTCGCCTACGGCCATACAACGTTGGGCCATGCCACGTTGAACACACCGGTTCTCGTCCGATCACCGAAGTTAAGCAACGTCGGGCTTGGTTAGTACTTGGATGGGAGACTTCCTGGGAATACCAGGTGCCGTAGGTCTTTCTTTTCTTTTGGTAATTCCTCCATCTAATCCAAAGCTGATAGTGTGTACATAACGCATAAGAATCTGAAAACTACATATCCACTCGCCTACGGCCATACCACGTTGAACACACCGGTTCTCGTCCGATCACCGAAGTTAAGCAACGTCGGGCTTGGTTAGTACTTGGATGGGAGACTGCCTGGGAATACCAGGTGCCGTAGGTCTTACTTTTCTTTTGGTAATTTCTCCATCTAATCTAAACCTGATAGCGTGTACATAACGTATAATGATCTGAAAACTACATATCCACTCGCCTACGGCCATACCACGTTGAACACACCGGTTCTCGTCCGATCACCGAAGTTAAGCAACGTCGGGCTTGGTTAGTACTTGGATGGGAGACTGCCTGGGAATACCAGGTGCCGTAGGTCTTTCTTTTCTTTTGGTAATTCCTCCATCTAATCTAAATCTGATAGTGTGTACATAACGTATAAGAATCTGAAAACTACATATCCACTCGCCTACGGCCATACCACGTTGAACACACCGGTTCTCGTCCGATCACCGAAATTAAGCAACGTCGGGCTTGGTTAGTACTTGGATGGGAGACTGCCTGAGGATACCAGGTGCCGTAGGTCTTACTTTTCTGTTGGTAATTTCTCCATCTAATCTAAAGCTGATAGCGTGTACATAACGTATAAGAATCTGAAAACTACATATCCACTCGCCTACGGCCATACCACGTTGAACGCACCGGTTCTCGTCCGATCACCGAAGTTAAGCAACGTCGGGCTTGGTTAGTACTTGGATGGGAGACTGCCTGGGAATACCTGGTGCCGTAGGTCTTTCTTTTCTTTTGGTAATTCCTCCATCTAATCTAAAGCTGATAGTGTGTACATAACGTATACGAATCTGAAAACTACATATCCAGTCGCCAACGGCCATACCACGTTGAACACACCGGTTCTCGTCCGATCACCGAAGTTAAGCAACGTCGGGCTTGGTTAGTACTTGGATGGGAGACTGCCTGGGAATACCAGGTGCCGTAGGTCTTTCTTTTCTTTTGGTAATTCCTCCATCTAATCTAAAGCTGATAGTGTGTACATAACGTATAAGAATCTGAAAACTACATATCCACTCGCCTACGGCCATACCACGTTGAACACACCGGTTCTCGTCCGATCACCGAAGTTAAGCAACGTCGGGCTTGGTTAGTACTTGGATGGGAGACTGCCTGCGAATACCAGGTGCCGTAGGTCTTTCTTTTCTTTTGGTAATTCCTCCATCTAATCTAAATCTGATAGTGTGTACATAACGTATACGAATCTGAAAACTACATGTCCACTCGCCTACGGACATACCACGTTGAACACACCGGTTCTCGTCTGATCACCGAAGTTAAGCAACGTCGGGCTTGGTTAGTACTTGGATGGGAGACTTCCTGGGAATACAAGGTGCCGTAGGTCTTTCTTTTCTGTTGGTAATTCCTCCATCTAATCTAAAGCTGATAGTGTGTACATAACGTATAAGAATCTGAAAACTACATATGCACTCGCCTACGGCCATACCACGTTGAACACACCGGTTCTCGTCCGATCACCGAAGTTAAGCAACGTCGGGCTTGGTTAGTAATTGGATGGGAGACTTCCTGGGAATAGCAGGTGCCATAGGTCTTACTTTTCTTTTGGTAATTTCTCCATCTAATCTAAACCTGATAGCGTGTACATAACGTATAATGATCTGAAAACTACATATCCACTCGCCTACGGCCATACCACGTTGAACACACCGGTTCTCGTCCGATCACCGAAGTTAAACAACGTCGGGCTTGGTTAGTACTTGGATGGGAGACTGCCTGGGAATACCAGGTGCCGTAGGTCTTTCTTTTCTTTTGGTAATTCCTCCATCTAATCTAAAGCTGATAGTGTGTACATAACGTATAAGAATCTGAAAACTACATATCCACTCGCCTGCGTTCATACCACGTTGAACACACCGGTTCTCGTCCGATCACCGAAGTTAAGCAACGTAGGGCTTGGTTAATACTTGGATGGGAGACTGCCTGGGAATACCAGGTGCCGTAGGTCTTACTTTTCTTTTGGTAATTTCTCCATCTAATCTAAACCTGATAGCGTGTACATAACGTATAATAATCTGAAAACTACATACCCACTCGCCTACGGCCATACCACGTTGAACACACCGGTTCTCGTCCGATCACCGAAGTTAAGCAACGTCGGGCTTGGTTAGTACTTGGATGGGAGACTGCCTGGGAATACCAGGTGCCGTAGGTCTTTCTTTTCTTTTGGTAATTCCTCCATCTAATCTAAAACTGATAGTGTGTACATAACGTACACGAATCTTAAAACTACATATCCAGTCGCCTACGGTCATACCACGTTGAACACACCGGTTCTTGGCCGATCACCGAAGTTAAGCAACGTCGGGCTTGGTTAGTACTTGGATGGGAGACTGCCTGGGAATACCAGGTGCCGTAGGTCTTACTTTTCTTTTGGTAATTTCTCCATCTAATCTAAAGCTGATAGCGTGTACATAACGTATAATGATCTGAAAACTACATATCCACTCGCCTACGGCCATACCACGTTGAACACACCGGTTCTCGTCCGATCACCGAAGTTAAGCAACGTCGGGCTTGGTTAGTACTTGGATGGGAGACTGCCTGGGAATACCAGGTGCCGTAGGTCTTTCTTTTCTTTTGGTAATTCCTCCATCTAATCTAAAGCTGATAGTGTGTACATAACGTATAAGAATCTGAAAACTACATATCCACTCGCCGACGGCCATACCACGTTGAACACACCGGTTCCCGTCCGATCACCGAAGTTAAGCAACGTCGGGCTTGGTTAGTAATTGGATGGGAGACTGCCTGGGAATACCAGGTGCCGTAGGTCTTTCTTTTCTTTTGGTAATTCCTCCATCTAATCTAAATCTGATAGTGTGTACATAACGTATAAGAATCTGAAAACTACATGTCCACTCGCCTACGGCCATACCACGTTGAACACACCGGTTCTCGTCCGATCACCGAAGTTAAGCAACGTCGGGCTTGGTTAGTACTTGGATGGGAGACTACCTGGGAATACCAGGTGCCGTAGGTCTTTCTTTTCTTTTGGTAATTCCTCCATCTAATCTAAAGCTGATAGTGTGTACATAACGTATAAGAATCTGAAAACTACATATGCACTCGCCTACGGCCATACAACGTTGGGCCATGCCACGTTGAACACACCGGTTCTCGTCCGATCACCGAAGTTAAGCAACGTCGGGCTTGGTTAGTACTTGGATGGGAGACTTCCTGGGAATACCAGGTGCCGTAGGTCTTTCTTTTCTTTTGGTAATTCCTCCATCTAATCTAAAGCTGATAGTGTGTACATAACGCATAAGAATCTGAAAACTACATATCCACTCGCCTACGGCCATACCACGTTGAACACACCGGTTCTCGTCCGATCACCGAAGTTAAGCAACGTCGGGCTTGGTTAGTACTTGGATGGGAGACTGCCTGAGGATACCAGGTGCCGTAGGTCTTACTTTTCTGTTGGTAATTTCTCCATCTAATCTAAAGCTGATAGCGTGTACATAACGTATAAGAATCTGAAAACTACATATCCACTCGCCTACGGCCATACCACGTTGAACGCACCGGTTCTCGTCCGATCACCGAAGTTAAGCAACGTCGGGCTTGGTTAGTACTTGGATGGGAGACTGCCTGGGAATACCAGGTGCCGTAGGTCTTTCTTTTCTTTTGGTAATTCCTCCATCTAATCTAAAGCTGATAGTGTGTACATAACGTATAAGAATCTGAAAACTACATATCCACTCGCCTACGGCCATACCACGTTGAACACACCGGTTCTCGTCCGATCACCGAAGTTAAGCAACGTCGGGCTTGGTTAGTACTTGGATGGGAGACTGCCTGCGAATACCAGGTGCCGTAGGTCTTTCTTTTCTTTTGGTAATTCCTCCATCTAATCTAAATCTGATAGTGTGTACATAACGTATACGAATCTGAAAACTACATGTCCACTCGCCTACGGACATACCACGTTGAACACACCGGTTCTCGTCTGATCACCGAAGTTAAGCAACGTCGGGCTTGGTTAGTACTTGGATGGGAGACTTCCTGGGAATACAAGGTGCCGTAGGTCTTTCTTTTCTGTTGGTAATTCCTCCATCTAATCTAAAGCTGATAGTGTGTACATAACGTATAAGAATCTGAAAACTACATATGCACTCGCCTACGGCCATACCACGTTGAACACACCGGTTCTCGTCCGATCACCGAAGTTAAGCAACGTCGGGCTTGGTTAGTAATTGGATGGGAGACTTCCTGGGAATAGCAGGTGCCATAGGTCTTTCTTTTCTTTTGGTAATTCCTCCCTCTAATCTAAAGCTGATAGTGTGTACATAACGTATAAGAATCTGAAAACTACATATCCACTCTCCTACAGCCATGCCACGTTGAACACACCGGTTCTCGTCCGATCACCGAAGTTAAGCAACGTCGGGCTTGGTTAGTACTTGGATGGGAGACTGCCTGGGAATACCAGGTGCCGTAGGTCTTACTTTTTTGTTGGTAATTTCTCCATCTAATCTAAACCTGATAGCGTGTACATAACGTATAATGATCTGAAAACTACATATCCACTCGCCTACGGCCATACCACGTTGAACACACCGGTTCTCGTCCGATCACCGAAGTTAAACAACGTCGGGCTTGGTTAGTACTTGGATGGGAGACTGCCTGGGAATACCAGGTGCCGTAGGTCTTTCTTTTCTTTTGGTAATTCCTCCATCTAATCTAAAGCTGATAGTGTGTACATAACGTATAAGAATCTGAAAACTACATATCCACTCGCCTGCGTTCATACCACGTTGAACACACCGGTTCTCGTCCGATCACCGAAGTTAAGCAACGTAGGGCTTGGTTAATACTTGGATGGGAGACTGCCTGGGAATACCAGGTGCCGTAGGTCTTACTTTTCTTTTGGTAATTTCTCCATCTAATCTAAACCTGATAGCGTGTACATAACGTATAATAATCTGAAAACTACATACCCACTCGCCTACGGCCATACCACGTTGAACACACCGGTTCTCGTCCGATCACCGAAGTTAAGCAACGTCGGGCTTGGTTAGTACTTGGATGGGAGACTGCCTGGGAATACCAGGTGCCGTAGGTCTTTCTTTTCTTTTGGTAATTCCTCCATCTAATCTAAAACTGATAGTGTGTACATAACGTACACGAATCTTAAAACTACATATCCAGTCGCCTACGGTCATACCACGTTGAACACACCGGTTCTTGGCCGATCACCGAAGTTAAGCAACGTCGGGCTTGGTTAGTACTTGGATGGGAGACTGCCTGGGAATACCAGGTGCCGTAGGTCTTACTTTTCTTTTGGTAATTTCTCCATCTAATCTAAAGCTGATAGCGTGTACATAACGTATAATGATCTGAAAACTACATATCCACTCGCCTACGGCCATACCACGTTGAACACACCGGTTCTCGTCCGATCACCGAAGTTAAGCAACGTCGGGCTTGGTTAGTACTTGGATGGGAGACTGCCTGGGAATACCAGGTGCCGTAGGTCTTTCTTTTCTTTTGGTAATTCCTCCATCTAATCTAAAGCTGATAGTGTGTACATAACGTATAAGAATCTGAAAACTACATATCCACTCGCCTGCGTTCATACCACGTTGAACACACCGGTTCCCGTCCGATCACCGAAGTTAAGCAACGTCGGGCTTGGTTAGTAATTGGATGGGAGACTGCCTGGGAATACCAGGTGCCGTAGGTCTTTCTTTTCTTTTGGTAATTCCTCCATCTAATCTAAATCTGATAGTGTGTACATAACGTATAAGAATCTGAAAACTACATGTCCACTCGCCTACGGCCATACCACGTTGAACACACCGGTTCTCGTCCGATCACCGAAGTTAAGCAACGTCGGGCTTGGTTAGTACTTGGATGGGAGACTACCTGGGAATACCAGGTGCCGTAGGTCTTTCTTTTCTTTTGGTAATTCCTCCATCTAATCTAAAGCTGATAGTGTGTACATAACGTATAAGAATCTGAAAACTACATATGCACTCGCCTACGGCCATACAACGTTGGGCCATGCCACGTTGAACACACCGGTTCTCGTCCGATCACCGAAGTTAAGCAACGTCGGGCTTGGTTAGTACTTGGATGGGAGACTTCCTGGGAATACCAGGTGCCGTAGGTCTTTCTTTTCTTTTGGTAATTCCTCCATCTAATCTAAAGCTGATAGTGTGTACATAACGCATAAGAATCTGAAAACTACATATCCACTCGCCTACGGCCATACCACGTTGAACACACCGGTTCTCGTCCGATCACCGAAGTTAAGCAACGTCGGGCTTGGTTAGTACTTGGATGGGAGACTGCCTGGGAATACCAGGTGCCGTAGGTCTTACTTTTCTTTTGGTAATTTCTCCATCTAATCTAAACCTGATAGCGTGTACATAACGTATAATGATCTGAAAACTACATATCCACTCGCCTACGGCCATACCACGTTGAACACACCGGTTCTCGTCCGATCACCGAAGTTAAACAACGTCGGGCTTGGTTAGTACTTGGATGGGAGACTGCCTGGGAATACCAGGTGCCGTAGGTCTTTCTTTTCTTTTGGTAATTCCTCCATCTAATCTAAAGCTGATAGTGTGTACATAACGTATAAGAATCTGAAAACTACATATCCACTCGCCTGCGTTCATACCACGTTGAACACACCGGTTCTCGTCCGATCACCGAAGTTAAGCAACGTAGGGCTTGGTTAATACTTGGATGGGAGACTGCCTGGGAATACCAGGTGCCGTAGGTCTTACTTTTCTTTTGGTAATTTCTCCATCTAATCTAAACCTGATAGCGTGTACATAACGTATAATAATCTGAAAACTACATACCCACTCGCCTACGGCCATACCACGTTGAACACACCGGTTCTCGTCCGATCACCGAAGTTAAGCAACGTCGGGCTTGGTTAGTACTTGGATGGGAGACTGCCTGGGAATACCAGGTGCCGTAGGTCTTTCTTTTCTTTTGGTAATTCCTCCATCTAATCTAAAACTGATAGTGTGTACATAACGTACACGAATCTTAAAACTACATATCCAGTCGCCTACGGTCATACCACGTTGAACACACCGGTTCTTGTCCGATCACCGAAGTTAAGCAACGTCGGGCTTGGTTAGTACTTGGATGGGAGACTGCCTGGGAATACCAGGTGCCGTAGGTCTTACTTTTCTTTTGGTAATTTCTCCATCTAATCTAAAGCTGATAGCGTGTACATAACGTATAATGATCTGAAAACTACATATCCACTCGCCTACGGCCATACCACGTTGAACACACCGGTTCTCGTCCGATCACCGAAGTTAAGCAACGTCGGGCTTGGTTAGTACTTGGATGGGAGACTGCCTGGGAATACCAGGTGCCGTAGGTCTTTCTTTTCTTTTGGTAATTCCTCCATCTAATCTAAAGCTGATAGTGTGTACATAACGTATAAGAATCTGAAAACTACATATCCACTCGCCTGCGTTCATACCA
>JAZGUH010000461.1:72500-85000 GCA_037893225.1 Hippasteria phrygiana | reverse complement strand
CTACGGCCATACCACGTTGAACACACCGGTTCTCGTCCGATCACCGAAGTTAAGGAACGTCGGGCTTGGTTAGTACTTGGATGGGAGACTGCCTGGGAATACCAGGTGCCGTAGGTCTTTCTTTTCTTTTGGTAATTCCTCCATCTAATCTAAAGCTGATAGTGTGTACATAACGTATACGAATCTGAAGACTACACATCCACTCGCCTATGGCCATACCACGTTGAACACACCGGTTCTCGTCCGATCACCGAAGTTAAGCAACGTCGGGCTTGGTTAGTACTTGGATGGGAGACTGCCTGGGAATACCAGGTGCCGTAGGTCGTTCTCTTCTTTTGGTAATTCCTTCATCTAATCTAAAGCTGAAAGTGTGTACATAACGTATAATAATCTGAAAACTACATATCCACTCGCCTACGGCCATACCACGTTGAACACACCGGTTCTCGTCCGATCACCGAAGTTAAGCAACGTCGGGTTTGGTTAGTACTTGGATGGGAGACAGGCCTGGGAATACCAGGCGCCGTAGGTCTTTCTTTTCTTTTGGTAATTCCTTCATCTAATCTAAAGCTGAAAGTGTGTACATAACGTATAAGAATCTGAAAACTACATATCCACTCGCCTACGGCCATACCACGTTGAACACACCGGTTCTCGTCCGATCACCGAAGTTAAGCAACGTCGGGTTTGGTTAGTACTTGGATGGGAGACAGGCCTGGGAATACCAGGCGCCGTAGGTCTTTCTTTTCTTTTGGTAATTCCTTCATCTAATCTAAAGCTGAAAGTGTGTACATAACGTATAAGAATCTGAAAACTACATATGCACTCGCCTACGGCCATACCACGTTGGGCCATACCACGTTGAACACACCGGTTCTCGTCCGATCACCGAAGTTAAGCAACGTCGGGCTTGGTTAGTACTTGGATGGGAGACTTCCTGGGTATACCAGGTGCCGTAGGTCTTTCTTTTCTTTTGGTAATTCCTCCATCTAATCTAAAGCTGATAGTGTGTACATAACGTATAAGAATCTGAAAACTACATATGCACTCGCCTACGGCCATACAACGTTGGGCCATACCACGTTGAACACACCGGTTCTCGTCCGATCACCGAAGTTAAGCAACGTCGGGCTTGGTTAGTACTTGGATGGGAGACTGCCTGGGAATACCAGGTGCCGTAGGTCTTTCTTTTCTTTTGGTAATTCCTCCATCTAATCTAAAGCTGATAGTGTGTACATAACGCATAAGAATCTGAAAACTACATATCCACTCGCCTACGGCCATACCACGTTGAACACACCGGTTCTCGTCCGATCACCGAAGTTAAGCAACGTCGGGCTTGGTTAGTACTTGGATGGGAGACTGCCTGGGAATACCAGGTGCCGTAGGTCTTGCTTTTCTTTTGGTAATTCCTCCATCTAATCTAAAACTGATAGTGTGTACATAACGTATAAGAATCTGAAAACTACATATCCAGTCGCCTACGGTCATACCACGTTGAACACACCGGTTCTTGTCCGATCACCGAAGTTAAGCAACGTCGGGCTTGGTTAGTACTTGGATGGGAGACTGCCTGGGAATACCAGGTGCCGTAGGTCTTACTTTTCTTTTGGTAATTTCTCCATCTAATCTAAAGCTGATATCGTGTACATAACGTATAAGAATCTGAAAACTACATATCCACTCGCCTACGGCCATACCACGTTGAACACACCGGTTCTCGTCCGATCACCGAAGTTAAGCAACGTCGGGCTTGGTTAGTACTTGGATGGGAGACTGCCTGGGAATACCAGGTGCCGTAGGTCTTTCTTTTCTTTTGGTAATTCCTCCATCTAATCTAAAGCTGATAGTGTGTACATAACGTATAAGAATCTGAAAACTACATATGCACTCGCCTACGGACATACGACGTTGAACACACCGGTTCTCGTCCGATCACCGAAGTTAAGCAACGTCGGGCTTGGTTAGTACTTGGATGGGAGACTGCCTGGGAATACCAGGTGCCGTAGGTCGTTCCCTTCTTTTGGTAATTCCTTCATCTAATCTAAAGCTGAAAGTGTGTACATAACGTATAATAATCTGAAAACTACATATCCACTCGCCTACGGCCATACCACGTTGAACACACCGGTTCTCGTCCAATCACTGAAGTTAAGCAACGTCGGGCTTGGTTAGTACTTGGATGGGAGACTGCCTGGGAATACCAGGTGCAGTAGGTCTTTCTTTTCTTTTGGTAATTCCTCCATCTAATCTAAAGCTGATAGTGTGTACATAACGTATAAGAATCTGAAAACTACATATCCACTCGCCTACGGCCATACCACGTTGAACACACCGGTTCTCGTCCGATCACCGAAGTTAAGCAACGTCGGGCTTGGTTAGTACTTGGATGGGAGACTGCCTGGGAATACCAGGTGCCGTAGGTCTTTCTTTTCTTTTGGTAATTCCTCCATCTAATCTAAAGCTGATAGTGTGTACATAACGTATAAGAATCTGAAAACTACATATGCACTCGCCTACGGCCATACCACGTTGGGCCATACCACGTTGAACACACCGGTTCTCGTCCGATTACCGAAGTTAAGCAACGTCGGGCTTGGTTAGTACTTGGATGGGAGACTTCCTGGGAATACCAGGTGCCGTAGGTCTTTCTTTTCTTTTGGTAATTCCTCCATCTAATCTAAAGCTGATAGTGTGTACATAACGCATAAGAATCTGAAAACTACATATCCACTCGCCTACGGCCATACCACGTTGAACACACCGGTTCTCGTCCGATCACCGAAGTTAAGCAACGTCGGGCTTGGTTAGTACTTGGATGGGAGACTGCCTGGGAATACCAGGTGCCGTAGGTCTTACTTTTCTTTTGGTAATTTCTCCATCTAATCTAAAGCTGATATCGTGTACATAACGTATACTAATCTGAAAACTGCATATCCACTCGCCTACGGCCATACCACGTTGAACACACCGGTTCTCGTCCGATCACCGAAGTTAAGGAACGTCGGGCTTGGTTAGTACTTGGATGGGAGACTGCCTGGGAATACCAGGTGCCGTAGGTCTTTCTTTTCTTTTGGTAATTCCTCCATCTAATCTAAAGCTGATAGTGTGTACATAACGTATACGAATCTGAAGACTACACATCCACTCGCCTATGGCCATACCACGTTGAACACACCGGTTCTCGTCCGATCACCGAAGTTAAGCAACGTCGGGCTTGGTTAGTACTTGGATGGGAGACTGCCTGGGAATACCAGGTGCCGTAGGTCGTTCTCTTCTTTTGGTAATTCCTTCATCTAATCTAAAGCTGAAAGTGTGTACATAACGTATAATAATCTGAAAACTACATATCCACTCGCCTACGGCCATACCACGTTGAACACACCGGTTCTCGTCCGATCACCGAAGTTAAGCAACGTCGGGTTTGGTTAGTACTTGGATGGGAGACAGGCCTGGGAATACCAGGCGCCGTAGGTCTTTCTTTTCTTTTGGTAATTCCTTCATCTAATCTAAAGCTGAAAGTGTGTACATAACGTATAAGAATCTGAAAACTACATATCCACTCGCCTACGGCCATACCACGTTGAACACACCGGTTCTCGTCCGATCACCGAAGTTAAGCAACGTCGGGTTTGGTTAGTACTTGGATGGGAGACAGGCCTGGGAATACCAGGCGCCGTAGGTCTTTCTTTTCTTTTGGTAATTCCTTCATCTAATCTAAAGCTGAAAGTGTGTACATAACGTATAAGAATCTGAAAACTACATATGCACTCGCCTACGGCCATACCACGTTGGGCCATACCACGTTGAACACACCGGTTCTCGTCCGATCACCGAAGTTAAGCAACGTCGGGCTTGGTTAGTACTTGGATGGGAGACTTCCTGGGTATACCAGGTGCCGTAGGTCTTTCTTTTCTTTTGGTAATTCCTCCATCTAATCTAAAGCTGATAGTGTGTACATAACGCATAAGAATCTGAAAACAAAAAAAATCCACTCGCCTACGGCCATACCACGTTGAACACACCGGTTCTCGTCCGATCACCGAAGTTAAGCAACGTCGGGCTTGGTTAGTACTTGGATGGGAGACTGCCTGGGAATACCTGGTGCCGTAGGTCTTTCTTTTCTTTTGGTAATTCCTCCATCTAATCTAAAGCTGATAGTGTGTACATAACGCATAAGAATCTGAAAACTACATATCCACTCGACTACGGCCATACCACGTTGAACACACCGGTTCTCGTCCGATCACCGAAGTTAAGCAACGTCGGGCTTGGTTAGTACTTGGATGGGAGACTGCCTGGGAATACCAGGTGCCGTAGGTCTTTCTTTTCTTTTGGTAATTCCTCCATCTAATCTAAAACTGATAGTGTGTACATAACGTATAAGAATCTGAAAACTACATATCCAGTCGCCTACGGTCATACCACGTTGAACACACCGGTTCTTGTCCGATCACCGAAGTTAAGCAACGTCGGGCTTGGTTAGTACTTGGATGGGAGACTGCCTGGGAATACCAGGTGCCGTAGGTCTTACTTTTCTTTTGGTAATTTCTCCATCTAATCTAAAGCTGATAGCGTGTACATAACGTATAATAATCTGAAAACTACATATCCACTCGCCTACGGCCATACCACGTTGAACACACCGGTTCTCGTCCGATCACCGAAGTTAAGCAACGTCGGGCTTGGTTAGTACTTGGATGGGAGACTGCCTGGGAATACCAGGTGCCGTAGGTCTTTCTTTTCTTTTGGTAATTCCTCCATCTAATCTAAAGCTGATAGTGTGTACATAACGTATACGAATCTGAAAACTACACATCCACTCGCCTACGGCCATACCACGTTGAACACACCGGTTCTCGTCCGATCACCGAAGTTAAGCAACGTCGGGCTTGGTTAGTACTTGGATGGGAGACTGCCTGGGAATACCTGGTGCCGTAGGTCGTTCTCTTCTTTTGGTAATTCCTTCATCTAATCTAAAGCTGAAAGTGTGTACATAACGTATAAGAATCTGAAAACTACATATCCACTCGCCTACGGCCATACCACGTTGAACACACCGGTTCTCGTCCGATCACCGAAGTTAAGCAACGTCGGGCTTGGTTAGTACTTGGGTGGGAGACTGCCTGGGAATACCAGGTGCCGTAGGTTATTTGTTTCTTTTGGTAATTCCTCCATCTAATCTAAAGCTGAAAGTGTGTACATAACGTATAAGAATCTGAAAACTACATATCCACTCGCCTACGGCCATACCACGTTGAACACACCGGTTCTCGTCCGATCACCGACGTTAAGCAACGTCGGGCTTGGTTAGTACTTGGGTGGGAGACTTCCTGGGAATACCAGGTGCCGTAGGTCATTTGTTTCTTTTGGTAATTCCTCCATCTAATCTAAAGCTGATAGTGTGTACATAACGCATAAGAATCTGAAAACTACATTTCCATTCTCCTACGGCCATACCACGTTGAACACACCGGTTCTCGTCCGATCACCGAAGTTAAGCAACGTCGGGCTTGGTTAGTACTTGGATGGGAGACTGCCTGGGAATACAAGGTGCCGTAGGTCTTTCTTTTCTTTTGGTAATTCATCCCTCTAATCTAAAGCTGATAGCGTGTACATAACGTATAATAATCTGAAAACTACATATCCACTCGCCTACGGCCATACCACGTTGAACACACCGGTTCTCGTCCGATCACCGAAGTTAAGCAACGTCGGGCTTGGTTAGTACTTGGATGGGAGACTGCCTGGGAATACCAGGTGCCGTAGGTCTTTCTTTTCTTTTGGTAATTCCTCCATCTAATCTAAAGCTGATAGTGTGTACATAACGTATACGAATCTGAAGACTACACATCCACTCGCCTATGGCCATACCACGTTGAACACACCGGTTCTCGTCCGATCACCGAAGTTAAGCAACGTCGGGCTTGGTTAGTACTTGGATGGGAGACTGCCTGGGAATACCAGGTGCCGTAGGTCGTTCTCTTCTTTTGGTAATTCCTTCATCTAATCTAAAGCTGAAAGTGTGTACATAACGTATAATAATCTGAAAACTACATATCCACTCGCCTACGGCCATACCACGTTGAACACACCGGTTCTCGTCCGATCACCGAAGTTAAGCAACGTCGGGTTTGGTTAGTACTTGGATGGGAGACAGGCCTGGGAATACCAGGCGCCGTAGGTCTTTCTTTTCTTTTGGTAATTCTTTCATCTAATCTAAAGCTGAAAGTGTGTACATAACGTATAAGAATCTGAAAACTACATATCCACTCGCCTACGGCCATACCACGTTGAACACACCGGTTCTCGTCCGATCACCGAAGTTAAGCAACGTCGGGCTTGGTTAGTACTTGGATGGGAGACTGCTTGGGAATACCAGGTGCCGTAGGTCTTTCTTTTCTTTTGGTAATTCCTCCATCTAATCTAAAGCTGATAGTGTGTACATAACGTATAAGAATCTGAAAACTACATATGCACTCGCCTACGGCCATACCACGTTGAACACACCGGTTCTCGTCCGATCACCGAAGTTAAGCAACGTCGGGCTTGGTTAGTACTTGGATGGGAGACTTCCTGGGTATACCAGGTGCCGTAGGTCTTTCTTTTCTTTTGGTAATTCCTCCATCTAATCTAAAGCTGATAGTGTGTACATAACGCATAAGAATCTGAAAACAACATATCCACTCTCCTACAGCCATGCCACGTTGAACACACCGGTTCTCGTCCGATCACCGAAGTTAAGCAACGTCGGGCTTGGTTAATACTTGGATGGGAGACTGCCAGGGAATACCAGGTGCCGTAGGTCTGACTTTTCTTTTGGTAATTCCTCCATCTAATCTAAATCTGATAGTGTGTACATAACGTATAAGAATCTGAAAACTACATGTCCACTCGCCTACGGCCATACCACGTTGAACACACCGGTTCTCGTCTGATCACCGAAGTTAAGCAACGTCGGGCTTGGTTAGTACTTGGATGGGAGACTTCCTGGGAATACAAGGTGCCGTAGGTCTTTCTATTCTGTTGGTAATTCCTCCATCTAATCTAAAGCTGATAGTGTGTACATAACGTATACGAATCTGAAAACTACATATGCACTCGCCTACGGCCATACCACGTTGAACACACCGGTTCTCGTCCGATCACCGAAGTTAAGCAACGTCGGGCTTGGTTAGTACTTGGATGGGAGACTTCCTGGGAATAGCAGGTGCCATAGGTCTTTCTTTTCTGTTGGTAATTCCTCCCTCTAATCTAAAGCTGATAGTGTGTACATAACGCATAAGAATCTGAAAACTACATATCCACTCGCCTACGGCCATACCACGTTGAACACACCGGTTCTCGTCCGATCACCGAAGTTAAGCAACGTCGGGCTTGGTTAGTACTTGGATGGGAGACTGCCTGGGAATACCAGGTGCCGTAGGTCTTACTTTTCTTTTGGTAATTTCTCCATCTAATCTAAAGCTGATATCGTGTACATAACGTATACTAATCTGAAAACTACACATCCACTCGCCTATGGCCATACCACGTTGAACACACCGGTTCTCGTCCGATCACCGAAGTTAAGCAACGTCGGGCTTGGTTAGTACTTGGATGGGAGACTGCCTGGGAATACCAGGTGCCGTAGGTCGTTCTCTTCTTTTGGTAATTCCTTCATCTAATCTAAAGCTGAAAGTGTGTACATAACGTATAATAATCTGAAAACTACATATCCACTCGCCTACGGCCATACCAAGTTGAACACACCGGTTCTCGTCCGATCACCGAAGTTAAGCAACGTCGGGTTTGGTTAGTACTTGGATGGGAGACTGCCTGGGAATACCAGGCGCCGTAGGTCTTTCTTTTCTTTTGGTAATTCCTTCATCTAATCTAAAGCTGAAAGTGTGTACATAACGTATAAGAATCTGAAAACTACATATCCACTCGCCTACGGCCATACCACGTTGAACACACCGGTTCTCGTCCGATCACCGAAGTTAAGCAACGTCGGGCTTGGTTAGTACTTGGATGGGAGACTGCTTGGGAATACCAGGTGCCGTAGGTCTTTCTTTTCTTTTGGTAATTCCTCCATCTAATCTAAAGCTGATAGTGTGTACATAACGTATAAGAATCTGAAAACTACATATGCACTCGCCTACGGCCATACCACGTTGAACACACCGGTTCTCGTCCGATCACCGAAGTTAAGCAACGTCGGGCTTGGTTAGTACTTGGATGGGAGACTGCCTGGGAATACCAGGTGCCGTAGGTCTTTCTTTTCTTTTGGTAATTCCTCCATCTAATCTAAAGCTGATAGTGTGTACATAACATATAAGAATCTGAAAACTACATATGCACTCGCCTACGGCCATACCACGTTGGGCCATACCACGTTGAACACACCGGTTCTCGTCCGATCACCGAAGTTAAGCAACGTCGGGCTTGGTTAGTACTTGGATGGGAGACTTCCTGGGTATACCAGGTGCCGTAGGTCTTTCTTTTCTTTTGGTAATTCCTCCATCTAATCTAAAGCTGATAGTGTGTACATAACGCATAAGAATCTGAAAACAAAAAAAATCCACTCGCCTACGGCCATACCACGTTGAACACACCGGTTCTCGTCCGATCACCGAAGTTAAGCAACGTCGGGCTTGGTTAGTACTTGGATGGGAGACTGCCTGGGAATACCTGGTGCCGTAGGTCTTTCTTTTCTTTTGGTAATTCCTCCATCTAATCTAAAGCTGATAGTGTGTACATAACGCATAAGAATCTGAAAACTACATATCCACTAGCCTACGGCCATACCACGTTGAACACACCGGTTCTCGTCCGATCACCGAAGTTAAGCAACGTCGGGCTTGGTTAGTACTTGGATGGGAGACTGCCTGGGAATACCAGGTGCCGTAGGTCTTTCTTTTCTTTTGGTAATTCCTCCATCTAATCTAAAACTGATAGTGTGTACATAACGTATAAGAATCTGAAAACTACATATCCAGTCGCCTACGGTCATACCACGTTGAACACACCGGTTCTTGTCCGATCACCGAAGTTAAGCAACGTCGGGCTTGGTTAGTACTTGGATGGGAGACTGCCTGGGAATACCAGGTGCCGTAGGTCTTACTTTTCTTTTGGTAATTTCTCCATCTAATCTAAAGCTGATAGCGTGTACATAACGTATAATAATCTGAAAACTACATATCCACTCGCCTACGGCCATACCACGTTGAACACACCGGTTCTCGTCCGATCACCGAAGTTAAGCAACGTCGGGCTTGGTTAGTACTTGGATGGGAGACTGCCTGGGAATACCAGGTGCCGTAGGTCTTTCTTTTCTTTTGGTAATTCCTCCATCTAATCTAAAGCTGATAGTGTGTACATAACGTATACGAATCTGAAAACTACACATCCACTCGCCTACGGCCATACCACGTTGAACACACCGGTTCTCGTCCGATCACCGAAGTTTAGCAACGTCGGGCTTGGTTAGTACTTGGATGGGAGACTGCCTGGGAATACCTGGTGCCGTAGGTCGTTCTCTTCTTTTGGTAATTCCTTCATCTAATCTAAAGCTGAAAGTGTGTACATAACGTATAAGAATCTGAAAACTACATATCCACTCGCCTACGGCCATACCACGTTGAACACACCGGTTCTCGTCCGATCACCGAAGTTAAGCAACGTCGGGCTTGGTTAGTACTTGGGTGGGAGACTGCCTGGGAATACCAGGTGCCGTAGGTTATTTGTTTCTTTTGGTAATTCCTCCATCTAATCTAAAGCTGAAAGTGTGTACATAACGTATAAGAATCTGAAAACTACATATCCACTCGCCTACGGCCATACCACGTTGAACACACCGGTTCTCGTCCGATCACCGACGTTAAGCAACGTCGGGCTTGGTTAGTACTTGGGTGGGAGACTTCCTGGGAATACCAGGTGCCGTAGGTCATTTGTTTCTTTTGGTAATTCCTCCATCTAATCTAAAGCTGATAGTGTGTACATAACGCATAAGAATCTGAAAACTACATTTCCATTCTCCTACGGCCATACCACGTTGAACACACCGGTTCTCGTCCGATCACCGAAGTTAAGCAACGTCGGGCTTGGTTAGTACTTGGATGGGAGACTGCCTGGGAATACAAGGTGCCGTAGGTCTTTCTTTTCTTTTGGTAATTCATCCCTCTAATCTAAAGCTGATAGCGTGTACATAACGTATACTAATCTGAAAACTACATATCCACTCGCCTATGGCCATACCACGTTGAACACACCGGTTCTCGTCCGATCACCGAAGTTAAGCAACGTCGGGCTTGGTTAGTACTTGGATGGGAGACTGCCTGGGAATACCAGGTGCCGTAGGTCTTACTTTTCTTTTGGTAATTTCTCCATCTAATCTAAAGCTGATATCGTGTACATAACGTATACTAATCTGAAAACTACACATCCACTCGCCTATGGCCATACCACGTTGAACACACCGGTTCTCGTCCGATCACCGAAGTTAAGCAACGTCGGGCTTGGTTAGTACTTGGATGGGAGACTGCCTGGGAATACCAGGTGCCGTAGGTCGTTCTCTTCTTTTGGTAATTCCTTCATCTAATCTAAAGCTGAAAGTGTGTACATAACGTATAATAATCTGAAAACTACATATCCACTCGCCTACGGCCATACCAAGTTGAACACACCGGTTCTCGTCCGATCACCGAAGTTAAGCAACGTCGGGTTTGGTTAGTACTTGGATGGGAGACTGCCTGGGAATACCAGGCGCCGTAGGTCTTTCTTTTCTTTTGGTAATTCCTTCATCTAATCTAAAGCTGAAAGTGTGTACATAACGTATAAGAATCTGAAAACTACATATCCACTCGCCTACGGCCATACCACGTTGAACACACCGGTTCTCGTCCGATCACCGAAGTTAAGCAACGTCGGGCTTGGTTAGTACTTGGATGGGAGACTGCTTGGGAATACCAGGTGCCGTAGGTCTTTCTTTTCTTTTGGTAATTCCTCCATCTAATCTAAAGCTGATAGTGTGTACATAACGTATAAGAATCTGAAAACTACATATGCACTCGCCTACGGCCATACCACGTTGAACACACCGGTTCTCGTCCGATCACCGAAGTTAAGCAACGTCGGGCTTGGTTAGTACTTGGATGGGAGACTGCCTGGGAATACCAGGTGCCGTAGGTCTTTCTTTTCTTTTGGTAATTCCTCCATCTAATCTAAAGCTGATAGTGTGTACATAACATATAAGAATCTGAAAACTACATATGCACTCGCCTACGGCCATACCACGTTGGGCCATACCACGTTGAACACACCGGTTCTCGTCCGATCACCGAAGTTAAGCAACGTCGGGCTTGGTTAGTACTTGGATGGGAGACTTCCTGGGTATACCAGGTGCCGTAGGTCTTTCTTTTCTTTTGGTAATTCCTCCATCTAATCTAAAGCTGATAGTGTGTACATAACGCATAAGAATCTGAAAACAAAAAAAATCCACTCGCCTACGGCCATACCACGTTGAACACACCGGTTCTCGTCCGATCACCGAAGTTAAGCAACGTCGGGCTTGGTTAGTACTTGGATGGGAGACTGCCTGGGAATACCTGGTGCCGTAGGTCTTTCTTTTCTTTTGGTAATTCCTCCATCTAATCTAAAGCTGATAGTGTGTACATAACGCATAAGAATCTGAAAACTACATATCCACTAGCCTACGGCCATACCACGTTGAACACACCGGTTCTCGTCCGATCACCGAAGTTAAGCAACGTCGGGCTTGGTTAGTACTTGGATGGGAGACTGCCTGGGAATACCAGGTGCCGTAGGTCTTTCTTTTCTTTTGGTAATTCCTCCATCTAATCTAAAACTGATAGTGTGTACATAACGTATAAGAATCTGAAAACTACATATCCAGTCGCCTACGGTCATACCACGTTGAACACACCGGTTCTTGTCCGATCACCGAAGTTAAGCAACGTCGGGCTTGGTTAGTACTTGGATGGGAGACTGCCTGGGAATACCAGGTGCCGTAGGTCTTACTTTTCTTTTGGTAATTTCTCCATCTAATCTAAAGCTGATAGCGTGTACATAACGTATAATAATCTGAAAACTACATATCCACTCGCCTACGGCCATACCACGTTGAACACACCGGTTCTCGTCCGATCACCGAAGTTAAGCAACGTCGGGCTTGGTTAGTACTTGGATGGGAGACTGCCTGGGAATACCAGGTGCCGTAGGTCTTTCTTTTCTTTTGGTAATTCCTCCATCTAATCTAAAGCTGATAGTGTGTACATAACGTATACGAATCTGAAAACTACACATCCACTCGCCTACGGCCATACCACGTTGAACACACCGGTTCTCGTCCGATCACCGAAGTTTAGCAACGTCGGGCTTGGTTAGTACTTGGATGGGAGACTGCCTGGGAATACCTGGTGCCGTAGGTCGTTCTCTTCTTTTGGTAATTCCTTCATCTAATCTAAAGCTGAAAGTGTGTACATAACGTATAAGAATCT
>JAZGUH010000461.1:60000-62500 GCA_037893225.1 Hippasteria phrygiana | reverse complement strand
CATATCCACTCGCCTACGGCCATACCACGTTGAACGCACCGGTTCTCGTCCGATCACCGAAGTTAAGCAACGTCGGGCTTGGTTAGTACTTGGATGGGAGACTGCCTGGGAATACCAGGTGCCGTAGGTCTTTCTTTTCTTTTGGTAATTCCTCCATCTAATCTAAAGCTGATAGTGTGTACATAACGTATACGAATCTGAAAACTACATATCCAGTCGCCAACGGCCATACCACGTTGAACACACCGGTTCTCGTCCGATCACCGAAGTTAAGCAACGCCGGGCTTGGTTAGTACTTGGATGGGAGACTGCCTGGGAATACCAGGTGCCGTAGGTCTTTCTTTTCTTTTGGTAATTCCTCCATCTAATCTAAAGCTGATAGTGTGTACATAACGTATAAGAATCTGAAAACTACATATCCAGTCGCCAACGGCCATACCACGTTGAACACACCGGTTCTCGTCCGATCACCGAAGTTAAGCAACGTCGGGCTTGGTTAGTACTTGGATGGGAGACTGCCTGGGAATACCAGGTGCCGTAGGTCTTTCTTTTCTTTTGGTAATTCCTCCATCTAATCTAAAGCTGATAGTGTGTACATAACGTATAAGAATCTGAAAACTACATATCCACTCCCCTACGGCCATACCACGATGAACACACCGGTTCTCGTCCGATCACCGAAGTTAAGCAACGTCGGGCTTGGTTAGTACTTGGATGGGAGACTGCCTGGGAATACCAGGTGCCGTAGGTCTTTCTTTTCTTTTGGTAATTCCTCCATCTAATCTAAATCTGATAGTGTGTACATAACGTATAAGAATCTGAAAACTACATATGCACTCGCCTACGGCCATACCACGTTGAACACACCGGTTCTCGTCCGATCACCGAAGTTAAGCAACGTCGGGCTTGGTTAGTACTTGGATGGGAGACTTCCTGGGAATAGCAGGTGCCATAGGTCTTTCTTTTCTGTTGGTAATTCCTCCCTCTAATCTAAAGCTGATAGTGTGTACATAACGCATAAGAATCTGAAAACTACATATCCACTCGCCTACGGCCATACCACGTTGAACACACCGGTTCTCGTCCGATCACCGAAGTTAAGCAACGTCGGGCTTGGTTAGTACTTGGATGGGAGACTGCCTGGGAATACCAGGTGCCGTAGGTCTTACTTTTCTTTTGGTAATTTCTCCATCTAATCTAAAGCTGATATCGTGTACATAACGTATACTAATCTGAAAACTACACATCCACTCGCCTATGGCCATACCACGTTGAACACACCGGTTCTCGTCCGATCACCGAAGTTAAGCAACGTCGGGCTTGGTTAGTACTTGGATGGGAGACTGCCTGGGAATACCAGGTGCCGTAGGTCGTTCTCTTCTTTTGGTAATTCCTTCATCTAATCTAAAGCTGAAAGTGTGTACATAACGTATAATAATCTGAAAACTACATATCCACTCGCCTACGGCCATACCACGTTGAACACACCGGTTCTCGTCCGATCACCGAAGTTAAGCAACGTCGGGTTTGGTTAGTACTTGGATGGGAGACTGCCTGGGAATACCAGGCGCCGTAGGTCTTTCTTTTCTTTTGGTAATTCCTTCATCTAATCTAAAGCTGAAAGTGTGTACATAACGTATAAGAATCTGAAAACTACATATCCACTCGCCTACGGCCATACCACGTTGAACACACCGGTTCTCGTCCGATCACCGAAGTTAAGCAACGTCGGGCTTGGTTAGTACTTGGATGGGAGACTGCTTGGGAATACCAGGTGCCGTAGGTCTTTCTTTTCTTTTGGTAATTCCTCCATCTAATCTAAAGCTGATAGTGTGTACATAACGTATAAGAATCTGAAAACTACATATGCACTCGCCTACGGCCATACCACGTTGAACACACCGGTTCTCGTCCGATCACCGAAGTTAAGCAACGTCGGGCTTGGTTAGTACTTGGATGGGAGACTGCCTGGGAATACCAGGTGCCGTAGGTCTTTCTTTTCTTTTGGTAATTCCTCCATCTAATCTAAAGCTGATAGTGTGTACATAACATATAAGAATCTGAAAACTACATATGCACTCGCCTACGGCCATACCACGTTGGGCCATACCACGTTGAACACACCGGTTCTCGTCCGATCACCGAAGTTAAGCAACGTCGGGCTTGGTTAGTACTTGGATGGGAGACTTCCTGGGTATACCAGGTGCCGTAGGTCTTTCTTTTCTTTTGGTAATTCCTCCATCTAATCTAAAGCTGATAGTGTGTACATAACGCATAAGAATCTGAAAACAAAAAAAATCCACTCGCCTACGGCCATACCACGTTGAACACACCGGTTCTCGTCCGATCACCGAAGTTAAGCAACGTCGGGCTTGGTTAGTACTTGGATGGGAGACTGCCTGGGAATACCTGGTGCCGTAGGTCTTTCTTTTCTTTTGGTAATTCCTCCATCTAATCTAAAGCTGATAGTGTGTACATAACGCATAAGAATCTGAAAACT
>JAZGUH010000461.1:42500-47500 GCA_037893225.1 Hippasteria phrygiana | reverse complement strand
CACACCGGTTCTTGTCCGATCACCCAAGTTAAGCAACGTTGGGCTTGGTTAGTACTTGGATGGGAGACTGCCTGGAAATACCAGGTGCCGTAGGTCTTACTTTTCTTTTGGTAATTTTTCCATCTAATCTAAAGCTGATAGCGTGTACATAACGTATAATATTCTGAAAACTACATATCCACTCGCCTACGGACATACCACGTTGAACACACCGGTTCTCGTCCGATCACCGAAGTTAAGCAACGTCGGGCTTGGTTAGTACTTGGATGGGAGACTGCCTGGGAATACCAGGTGCCGTAGGTCTTTCTTTTCTTTTTGTAATTCCTCCATCTAATCTAAAGCTGATAGTGTGTACATAACGTTAAAGAATCTGAAAACTACATATCCACTCGCCTACGGCCATACCACGTTGAACACACCGGTTCTCGTCCGATCACCGAAGTTAAGCAACGTCGGGCTTGGTTAGTACTTGGATGGGAGACTTCCTGCGAATACCAGGTGCCGTAGGTTATTCTTTTCTTTTGGTAATTTCTCCATCTAATCTAAAGCTGATAGTGTGTACATAACGTATAAGAATCTGAAAACTACATATCCACTCTCCTACAGCCATGCCACGTTGAACACACCGGTTCTCGTCCGATCACCGAAGTTAAGCAACGTCGGGCTTGGTTAATACTTGGATGGGAGACTGCCTGGGAATACCAGGTGCCGTAGGTCTGACTTTTCTTTTGGTAATTCCTCCATCTAATCTAAATCTGATAGTGTGTACATAACGTATAAGAATCTGAAAACTACATGTCCACTCGCCTACGGCCATACCACGTTGAACACACCGGTTCTCGTCTGATCACCGAAGTTAAGCAACGTCGGGCTTGGTTAGTACTTGGATGGGAGACTTCCTGGGAATACAAGGTGCCGTAGGTCTTTCTATTCTGTTGGTAATTCCTCCATCTAATCTAAAGCTGATAGTGTGTACATAACGTATAAGAATCTGAAAACTACATATGCACTCGCCTACGGCCATACCACGTTGAACACACCGGTTCTCGTCCGATCACCGAAGTAAAGCAACGTCGGGCTTGGTTAGTACTTGGATGGGAGACTTCCTGGGAATAGCAGGTGCCATAGGTCTTTCTTTTCTGTTGGTAATTCCTCCCTCTAATCTAAAGCTGATAGTGTGTACATAACGTATAAGAATCTGAAAACTACATATGCACTCGCCTACGGCCATACCACGTTGAACACACCGGTTCTCGTCCGATCACCGAAGTTAAGCAACGTCGGGCTTGGTTAGTACTTGGATGGGAGACTGCCTGGGAATACCAGGTGCCGTAGGTCTTTCTTTTCTTTTGGTAATTCCTCCATCTAATCTAAAACTGATAGTGTGTACATAACGTATAAGAATCTGAAAACTACATATCCAGTCGCTTACGGTCATACCACGTTGAACACACCGGTTCTTGTCCGATCACCCAAGTTAAGCAACGTCGGGCTTGGTTAGTACTTGGATGGGAGACTGCCTGGGAATACCAGGTGCCGTAGGTCTTACTTTTCTTTTGGAAATTTTTCCATCTAATCTAAAGCTGATAGCGTGTACATAACGTATAATATTCTGAAAACTACATATCCACTCGCCTACGGCCATACCACGTTGAACACACCGGTTCTCGTCCGATCACCGAAGTTAAGCAACGTCGGGCTTGGTTAGTACTTGGATGGGAGACTGCCTGGGAATACCAGGTGCCGTAGGTCTTTCTTTTCTTTTTGTAATTCCTCCATCTAATCTAAAGCTGATAGTGTGTACATAACGTTAAAGAATCTGAAAACTACATATCCACTCGCCTACGGCCATACCACGTTGAACACACCGGTTCTCGTCCGATCACCGAAGTTAAGCAACGTCGGGCTTGGTTAGTACTTGGATGGGAGACTTCCTGCGAATACCAGGTGCCGTAGGTTATTCTTTTCTTTTGGTAATTTCTCCATCTAATCTAAAGCTGATAGCGTGTACATAACGTATAAGAATCTGAAAACTACATATCCACTCTCCTACAGCCATGCCACGTTGAACACACCGGTTCTCGTCCGATCACCGAAGTTAAGCAACGTCGGGCTTGGTTAATACTTGGATGGGAGACTGCCTGGGAATACCAGGTGCCGTAGGTCTGACTTTTCTTTTGGTAATTTCTCCATCTAATCTAAACCTGATAGCGTGTACATAACGTATAATAATCTGAAAACTACATACCCACTCGCCTACGGCCATACCACGTTGAACACACCGGTTCTCGTCGGATCACCGAAGTTAAGCAACGTCGGGCTTGGTTAGTACTTGGATGGGAGACTGCCTGGGAATACCAGGTGCCGTAGGTCTTTCTATTCTGTTGGTAATTCCTCCATCTAATCTAAAGCTGATAGTGTGTACATAACGTATAAGAATCTGAAAACTACATATCCAGTCGCCTACGGTCATACCACGTTGAACACACCGGTTCTTGTCCGATCACCGAAGTTAAGCAACGTCGGGCTTGGTTAGTACTTGGATGGGAGACTGCCTGGGAATACAAGGTGCCGTAGGTCTTTCTCTTCTTTTGGTAATTCCTCCCTCTAATCTAAAGCTGATATTGTGTACATAACGTATAAGAATCTGAAAACTACATATCCACTCGCCTACGGCCATACCACGTTGAACACACCGGTTCTCGTCCGATCACCGAAATTAAGCAACGTCGGGCTTGGTTAGTACTTGGATGGGAGACTGCCTGAGGATACCAGGTGCCGTAGGTCTTACTTTTCTGTTGGTAATTTCTCCATCTAATCTAAAGCTGATAGCGTGTACATAACGTATAAGAATCTGAAAACTACATATCCACTCGCCTACGGCCATACCACGTTGAACGCACCGGTTCTCGTCCGATCACCGAAATTAAGCAACGTCGGGCTTGGTTAGTACTTGGATGGGAGACTGCCTGGGAATACCAGGTGCCGTAGGTCTTTCTTTTCTTTTGGTAATTCCTCCATCTAATCTAAAGCTGATAGTGTGTACATAACGTATACGAATCTGAAAACTACATATCCAGTCGCCAACGGCCATACCACGTTGAACACACCGGTTCTCGTCCGATCACCGAAGTTAAGCAACGTCGGGCTTGGTTAGTACTTGGATGGGAGACTGCCTGGGAATACCAGGTGCCGTAGGTCTTTCTTTTCTTTTGGTAATTCCTCCATCTAATCTAAAGCTGATAGTGTGTACATAACGTATAAGAATCTGAAAACTACATATCCACTCGCCTACGGCCATACCACGTTGAACACACCGGTTCTCGTCCGATCACCGAAGTTAAGCAACGTCGGGCTTGGTTAGTACTTGGATGGGAGACTGCCTGGGAATACCAGGTGCCGTAGGTCTTTCTTTTCTTTTGGTAATTCCTCCATCTAATCTAAAACTGATAGTGTGTACATAACGTATAAGAATCTGAAAACTACATATCCAGTCGCTTACGGTCATACCACGTTGAACACACCGGTTCTTGTCCGATCACCCAAGTTAAGCAACGTTGGGCTTGGTTAGTACTTGGATGGGAGACTGCCTGGGAATACCAGGTGCCGTAGGTCTTACTTTTCTTTTGGTAATTTTTCCATCTAATCTAAAGCTGATAGCGTGTACATAACGTATAATATTCTGAAAACTACATATCCACTCGCCTACGGCCATACCACGTTGAACACACCGGTTCTCGTCCGGTCACCGAAGTTAAGCAACGTCGGGCTTGGTTAGTACTTGGATGGGAGACTGCCTGGGAATACCAGGTGCCGTAGGTCTTTCTTTTCTTTTTGTAATTCCTCCATCTAATCTAAAGCTGATAGTGTGTACATAACGTTAAAGAATCTGAAAACTACATATCCACTCGCCTACGGCCATACCACGTTGAACACACCGGTTCTCGTCCGATCACCGAAGTTAAGCAACGTCGGGCTTGGTTAGTACTTGGATGGGAGACTTCCTGCGAATACCAGGTGCCGTAGGTTATTCTTTTCTTTTGGTAATTTCTCCATCTAATCTAAAGCTGATAGCGTGTACATAACGTATAAGAATCTGAAAACTACATATCCACTCTCCTACAGCCATGCCACGTTGAACACACCGGTTCTCGTCCGATCACCGAAGTTAAGCAACGTCGGGCTTGGTTAATACTTGGATGGGAGACTGCCTGGGAATACCAGGTGCCGTAGGTCTGACTTTTCTTTTGGTAATTTCTCCATCTAATCTAAACCTAATAGCGTGTACATAACGTATAATAATCTGAAAACTACATACCCACTCGCCTACGGCCATACCACGTTGAACACACCGGTTCTCGTCGGATCACCGAAGTTAAGCAACGTCGGGCTTGGTTAGTACTTGGATGGGAGACTGCCTGGGAATACCAGTTGCCGTAGGTCTTTCTATTCTGTTGGTAATTCCTCCATCTAATCTAAAGCTGATAGTGTGTACATAACGTATAAGAATCTGAAAACTACATATCCAGTCGCCTACGGTCATACCACGTTGAACACACCGGTTCTTGTCCGATCACCGAAGTTAAGCAACGTCGGGCTTGGTTAGTACTTGGATGGGAGACTGCCTGGGAATACAAGGTGCCGTAGGTCTTTCTCTTCTTTTGGTAATTCCTCCCTCTAATCTAAAGCTGATATTGTGTACATAACGTATAAGAATCTGAAAACTACATATCCACTCGCCTACGGCCATACCACGTTGAACACACCGGTTCTCGTCCGATCACCGAAATTAAGCAACGTCGGGCTTGGTTAGTACTTGGATGGGAGACTGCCTGAGGATACCAGGTGCCGTAGGTCTTACTTTTCTGTTGGTAATTTCTCCATCTAATCTAAAGCTGATAGCGTGTACATAACGTATAAGAATCTGAAAACTACATATCCACTCGCCTACGGCCATACCACGTTGAACGCACCGGTTCTCGTCCGATCACCGAAGTTAA
>JAZGUH010000460.1:1800000-2020002 GCA_037893225.1 Hippasteria phrygiana | reverse complement strand
CACGTAATTTACCAATTATTTTTGTCACAAGGGTTTCCATAGCAGCAATGAAATGCTTCTGAAGTGAGCTTTTGGGGAGGAAATTGGCAAAGTGGACTACACGTTGGTTGAATCGGCATGACGATATTAAATGCCGTGTTTGTTTAAGGTTGTTAGTTGCCGAGCTGCCAGACAGAATGATATATCCAAGTCCATGGTGTGACGTTGGTTTACAGGTACTTGCCGAGTACCCAGAAGTAGTTTGTGTGACGATCTCGGTCTTCAGTGAGGGTTAGGACTCGGGGATGGCAAGAAATCCTGGTTGAAAGTGACCTCTTGAACAGTGTACATGAAGATACAACTGTTTGGGCAGCTGTTATTCTTCTTTCTTTTTTTATTAAAGGTATGATATAGCTTTGGTATTGATAAAAAAAAAAAAATTGATTTAGTTTCAATCTGAAAGCTTACAGTTTATAAATACGGTACCGGTGCCAATCCTCCCGAGAAATATTTCCGTCTGAAATGCTGTCATCTTTGATGAAATTGTAATTGAAGACCTGCAAAAAATGCTGTGGCGTCTTACAATTTCGACAATCTAAATAAGCCTAAAAGAACGTGCACAAAATCACTGATATTAAAACAATGGTTTTTAACTGTTTTCTCACGACTCTGATGACAGTTTGAATTTAAACTTTCACTGGTTTATTTTATGTACTTGTTGAATCCCACAAAGTATGAAAACTGCCTGTCAGTATGGTCAGCTCTGTTAATGCTATATCATACCTTCAAATACATACATTCTATGCTGTGCACCGTACACTGGTTGATTGTAAATGATCCAAAAAGTTGTGACCCCAACTTCGATACCCATTGTACATACCCAGCTGTACATTGCAGGGCAGTGAGGTCCTGTAGTCACTGGCGCTATGGGTGCAAGTATCTGAAACTGGTTGAAAGAATACCAATTAGCTATTGTACACAACTCTGATCCATGTTAATGACACTCTGGTACATTTGGAAAAAGGTCAGCGGTCAGAGGTTCTTCATGGGTTTCTTAACTCCATTCTGGTTGGGCAGGGTAACCATTGAGTGGACCTTGATGATGCATTGATGGCCTTCCTGCCACCTCTGGTTAGTGAGAGCCAGCCTTGAGAAATTCTCTATCATGGGATGTAATTTGAAGGTGATGACTGGTACACTGACAAATGAAGCTGCTGTCCCACACTCTTCTTCGCACCTGTAAATGTCACTTTTGTAATTCCTCAAGTGATCCTGCAGTTACATTGCAGGCCCTGGTCTACTTTTAAGAACACTCTACATGTTCTTGTACAAGTGCAGTAGACCGATGAATATCGGATAACATTTTTGTGTTTGTCACTAGTTGCAAAACTACGTTCTGACTTTCCGTGTGAACTGCCAGGATGTGTGAGCCATGCAAAAACTGCTATAAATCCTGGTGTGAAGATTTCTGAAGTGATGTGATGTGATGTGATGTGATCATCTCCAAGGGCATAGGAAACTTGAAAGGGAAAGTTGCAGATGAAATCCATTCAGCAGGCGAAGTTGAGCCGACATTGCTTTCTTTTTTAAGGCTTTGCCAGCTTCAGTCACAGATCCAAGTGGAGGCTCACGTGCGTAGTGAGTGAAGTTCAAAGAGATGATCAGTACCTTTTCATCTGCAGAGTAAATACAGAATAACAAAATAAATCGTTCAGAAATTAATCATTTTCTTTGCAAGCTGCTTGCAGCAAGCCACTGCTACCAGAAGGGCTCAATAGGTGCTATTTCTGTAAGAATTCCAACACAGCCTGTGTGCGAATTTGGAAAATTATTTGCCGCTTAATTTCTTTTGACAGATCTATAAACCCACCTTATTGAAATCATGTAAACACTCTGGTAATAGGAAAGTCGGTTTCAGTGAAAACGAAGAAGTGATGCTACAGCTTAAATTTCATTCAGAAAATGTCTCGGTGCTGCAGGTTGAGTGAACAGCCCTACAGAAAGTAAATGATGCACAAAACCTGGGTGAATTGTCGGACTCTGGCCCTACAACCATCTTTCTAATCATCATCCAATCATTGGTTTGGGGTAGGCTGAGGGTTGGGGGGGAGGAGGGGCTAATGGAATGAAATTCATCACACTGGAAGCAGCTGTCGCTTGAAACCTGAATGAAAATAAACTCCAACATTCTGTGCACTCCATGGGAATGACCCGGGTTGTTGGTCGGTAATAAACGTGATGTATGGCCTGACATGGTAGGATTGGATGATAGATTGATTGTGTCCTCTGTAACACATCCTGAATATTCATGAGTGTGTCTGACGGTTTTTGCATAGTTTGATTGTGGTTGGTGCCTACTATGCAGATTTGATGGGGGTATGAATATACCTTCAATTCTAATGTATTTTGTTTTAGCCACTGGTATTGGAGTTGGAGGCCATTTGGTCACAGTTATTAAGTTAGCTTTTCCAATTCCTGGCATTTGCCGCTGGCTGTTGTTTGGTTTATTGTATTGTATTGTATTCTATTGTTGGGTTGTGTGTTTAAATGGCAAATAAATAAATAATAATATTTATGATCCGACTGCAAGTTGTCAGTTTTCATTGGGTTACCACATGTAAACATTCAGGCATAATCGGTGTTGTAGTCAGTCACTATGCTTGGTAAATGTACGGGTACATGTAGATGCTTAATAATGTGATCACTGACTTGTGGTTGAACGTGCATGCATACATTTTCCGTCTTCCCATATAATAAATTACAGTAAGCTGGACAGGTTGTGATTGTTTTCAATTAACAATATTTCATGTTGAATGCTTCATAAAATTTGTCATAAAATGGATGGGGGGAAAAAAAGGCTTAATTTTGATTGAAATGGCCGATAGCAATAATTTCCCACAGATCAAATTCAGCTCTTGTACAGTATATACATGTACATGTACATGTGTACCAATGCCAAGCTACATGTGCCCAGCAATGGTGCATAAACAACACGCACCAGTACTGTACATGTACATGGCTGTTTAAATTGGCTGTAATTTCACCAGCACGACTGGACGGTGTTGGACAATAACGTGGCTCATTTAGCTGAAATTGCCCTGCACAGGTGGTATACTGCCGACGAGAAATTGCTCGTTAGTATCCAGCATGTGCAGGTAATTACACCCGTGCATTATCCTCCCAGGAAGAGCAATTGCCACAGGGACACATCAAGGTTTTTATTACCGAAATTTGTTTTTGCTTGTAATAGAAGTTTTATTGGATTTTTAAAATATGAGATGACGTCAGTGGCTTGCTCAACGGCATCCATTTGTTCACTGTAATCACAAGTGATTGTTCGTGCCTGCAGAGATGACCATGGAGTTTCCATTCATTTTTTTCTTGAGGAGGGACTACATGTAGTTTTAAGAGTCGTTCTCCGATGATTCAGTATTGGGGGATTTTTTTACACGATCCTGTCAAGCACGGGGTATAAAACAGCAATAGACGGGCATCTCACTCGGCATAAGTGGAGGTGCATAGTAGTCTCAGCTGACTCGTATTAATGCCATTGAAACCAGAAGTAATGATTCCTAAGTGCTGTGGTAAGCCCTATTACCTCCTGACAGACACAGACATTCAGAACTACTTTGCTCTGTAGCCGTGTCTGCGTCTATTTATGAGGCTACAGCTTCGTCTCTTGCCATTGGCCTGTCATGGTAAATGGTCGTACAATGTAGTTGTTGACAAAGTGCCGGTTTCGGAAACGGCATAAGTATATACAGTAGAGTGCCAGTATGGGCTCCGTGCGCCACCAAAAGAGGGCGCTGTCCACATAGCAACCGCACTTCCATAGGGAGTACGTCGCTGGTATTACGCACTGCGCTCCTCGTTCATTTGATACTCGTATACCAGTGGGATTGCTTTGACTGTTTGCCGACTCTCGATAATTGCTTTTTCAATGAGAATATCATAGTGGGAACCAGACAATTAAATTGAAGTCGGGTAAGATGGCGTCGATATTGACCCCCCCCCCCCCCCCCCAACTCCCCTTTTCTTTCCGCTGAGGGGGTAGTTGTGCACGGAGCCCATAACGAACATCATGCGATCCACAAAAAAAAATGTTCACTATACATGTAGTGGTCGTTCATTATAGTGAATAATGGTATGTACTGAATACATCAATTTGGGAGCCGAAGATGTTGTTCGTTAGAGCCAAAAGTTCGGTATAGCAACGTTCAAACAGAAAGATTACAGACATGCTGTATAAATTGCAGCATTTTGAATCTTAAAAGTTTGGATCAGACCCAGTGGCTGTGTTTGACCGAATATTCGATAATCGCTGATAAAGTTTTTCATGTGTCAGCTGCAACTGCATGTACACACATTAAAGCATGGTGCGGCTATCAATATTATGGACCGCCTGATCGACTTTTGCCTGTGCCTGTTGTCTCAAGATCATTACGTGTACATATAACGTTCTGATAACAAGAAACCAAACTAAAGGCTGCCTTTTTGCAATAATTATTTTAGAAGTGTCAAGGGTTTTACGGATGGAAACAATAAACCTCCCTCCACAAAAAGTTACTGTCGACAAAAAGTGGCATTTGACACTGCTAAGCGCCGTAACTTTTCTATTAAAATAGCATCAGAGGGGATCCACCCGATGTTCCCCAGTCGCTATGTTCCCCAATCCTTAGGGTTAGAGTTAGAGTTAGGGTTAGGGATTGGGGAAAATATAGGGATGGGGGAACATATGGTTAGGGTTAGGGAACATAGGTACGCACCCCATCTGAGTCGTATCTGTAGATGCATTAAATTTTTATCGAATATTCGAACCAGTAAAAAGGTATTAAAATATTTGGTTGACGATCGAATAGTAGGAACAAAAAGTCACAGCAAATTGACTGAAATTTCCATTGGATACCACACTCTTTGGGAGCCTTACGTCGAGAGAGAGAGAGATGCCTTTAAGTTTGGTTGCTAAGTCACTTAATGGGGAAAGACATTGTGCCACTTTAATCCATGCATGCACTTTAGGAGCCTGTCCGTCCTCTTTGCATGTGCCTACACATTTCAAAGCTGTCTTGTTTTTCCCCTGGCTTGGAACCTTCCCAACTCGCTCCATCGCTCATAATGCATTCGCAATTCATTGCAGATCCTCTTGATGAATGAGCCTCCATTTAGCTAGTCCTCTGCCTGCGGCTAATGTTGTTTTATCACTGAGTGAAATCTATTGAGAAGTAATCAAACACATTTTAAGTGCTCCGTTTTAATGCACATGCACAGGTTGAGGACTCGCGCAAGATTGATGCTGTCCGTGGTGCTTTAAACTTTGACCTGCACGTGTTTTGTACATGTATGCTATTTTCCACTTTATGAAACATCTTGTACTGTACTAGTCTAGGTGAGATTTTGAAAAAAGTGCTTGCAAAAACACTAGAAGAGGCATTTCTTAGTAGAAGCTGGTTACATATATATCTTACTTATATCGATGGTCCTGGCGTGCTGCATCTGAAAAATGTTTAGTCCTTGACAAATAAATCTGATCTAGAAATTGACAAGAAAATAGAGCCGATGACTCACAAAAATAGTCTGACATGTCATCTGCTCTTTGTCTTGCTAATATCTGAATCTTTGTTTTTAGGTAAAGGGCTAAAAATTTAGGTTGGTAACATCAATTTTCGAGCTTATGTACAATGTAGGTAAGAGAGCTACATGTATGTTAACAGCTTCTACTTAAAAAATGGCTCTTAATGTAACTTTTTCAAAAATCTCGCCTAGTCTATACACTGTGTACATGCCCCTTTTGTGAATTTTATCTGCAAGAAATCATGGATTTAACGAGCTTGCTGTTTTTACCTCGGATATCACTGCGCTTAGCTCCCAGGCCGTAATTAAACTCAAAGTCATCGGTGAAATGCGCTGAGCATGCTCTTCAGCTCCCAAATCTAGACAATTGGAGAAAAGTACACTGCAGTTAGTTTGTCATGAGTGGCTCGCATAATGCGGTTTTATAATGAACTGTAACTGGAGCCGTACAATGCAGAGGGTGGAAATTGTATTTTGGAGCTACTCCAGTTATAGGCAGAATTTGAGACGAATTATGGTAAGCCATCTCCCTCAAGTGCCATTGATCAAATCCTGAGAAAACACTTACTTGGGAGAACGTCAGTGCATCCCGATGCTGAGCACTACTGTATTACTGCATTTAAGCTTCACAGTGATACAAAGTGTGCAATCCATACAGACGCTGTGTTGAGATTTTTAATAAGTCCATCCATGTGGCGCTACACGTGTCAATAGGTACACTCGTGCACGGAGCCCTACTCCGCCCAGATACAGTGATATTAAAGTTGACTGTTTATACAGTAAATTTGCTCTGATAATTCCATAGATGTGACAGGCTTAATGAAATGCCCATTGCCGTCGGCCATGTACACAGCTGCTTCATATTCCATGTTACATGTATTCCATATCTCCAGTCTGGGCATCATGTTGCCTCTGTGCTGCACTGTATGGGTCGGTCCATCATGCTTAGATGAGCTGGCTGGCAATAAAAGCCTGCTGACAAGTGTCACTGCTTTTTATGCTTGATGGCTACACAGATACTGTGTATCTGCTGCGGCGAGGCATTGCTCTCCACTCTGATTGGCTGAGAGTTTACCTGTCAGTGCTTCTTGTGATTCTGATTGGATGGAAGCATGGCTGAGAGTACAAGCCACACTCATCAGCTTGCACAGCATGTACTTCTGGACAGCTCTCATTCACATGAGCAAAGGAGGAAAAAGAGTGATACAACCAATCAAAGCAGGGAGCAATAACTGTATTTTTGTCAGTTTACCTCCAACCCATGACATCATCTCACCCCATTGGCAACACAAGCACATGTTGGTGAGAGACTAGCTCTAATTGGATTGCCCAGCAAAGTGGCTGTAAATAGCAGTTTCAGACCTGTATCTTTTTTTTTTTGCTTACGCCTTGGTTGGAAATCTGCCATGATATATCTGCCCTTTTATCTCTGCGTGTGGCCATCAGAACCCCTTAAGTGCACTCTTGGGTACATTTTTAGACTTTTAGTCATTATCCCTTAAAGATCAGGGATTCAGCCATGTATGCGTAATCCTTAGCCTTTTGCCATCTACTTTCCTAATGCCATGGACTGTTTGTGTTCACCGGTAAATTGTTGTCTCTACAATTTCTAGAAATAAGATTCAGAGATATGCACAGGAAGGTGTTTACTTGCATTTTTAAATGTCAGTTTGTCCATCAAGTTCTTGGAAATGATTAAAAACCTTTGAAAACCAAACTTGGAGGTATATGCATGTTACAGAGAGTTGAGGTGGATGCTGTCCAACAACATTCTGTCTTCTATCCATTTGATGAACCATTATTTATGTGCAGTTTACATATCCTATTAAATATAAAACATGTACTTGGTCACTGTTCAATCCCAGTAGATTCAGCCAGTTACCTTGTGAATTAATGAATTGGATGTAGTGGCACACCCAAAGTTAGTGTGAATTTTGTTTTAATGTTGCCCCAGAAAAATGGTTTCTGTAAGCAGCAGTTGAGTTTAAATGAAACGTTCTGCTGTCTTGTCACATAAAATGCATCAGGATTTGTTTTTATTATTTTGTTTGTTTATTTATTTTATTATTATATTTTTTTTTGGGGGGGGGGGTTTTTTGGTGTGTTTTTTTTTGCGGGGGTTTGGGGGGGGGGGGGGTTGGGCTAGGCTTGGTCTTGGTCTCATTTGACATTGGTGGTGTCATTTAGACATGTACATGTATTATGCTACTTGGAATATGTCACATTCATGTACATTTACATAGCTGGCAAAAAAAGAGAGCAAAATTATGCGGAGGGAGAATGGGCTCAAGACCTTCCTTAGGTGTGCCACTAATTAGGTGTGATACCTTCAACCTGCTAAAGGTTAAGTCGGACTGGTCCATTGAGATCATTTAAAGATTCCAGCCTGACATTGGTTTCTTTGTTCCTTCAGGATTTTTCGCTGTCAAAAAGGAAGGTGAGTGCTACCCAGTTATACTTGTCCCCATTTCGTTTTTGAGCTTGTTGAATGTTAAATGCCCACTCATGAACCATTTGCGGGCCTGTCGCTAAAATCTGCACGCCACTAATCGATGTGTGAATAATTCGCACTCGCAATCTCTGTCCAGATCATGTTTTGACGTAACGCATCTCAAATCCATCAATTGCTACCCCAAAAATCCATCAAATAGCACAACATGCCAAAACCAGGCTCAACTGGCAAGTTTTTTTCCGTAATGCATTTCTAAAACGTGTTAATTTTAGGATGGAATCACAATTTGAGAAACTTGCAGTCGAGGCTAATTATTGTGTAAGTTATTTTGATAATTAACTTACAGAACTTACATGTAGTTACCTCAAAACTTTCGAAAACATCATTTGTTGATGAATCGCAGACTTTAAAAATACATGGTGTCCACAACCATCAAACACTTTGGAAACGGGTGAGATTTCTCCAGATTTTGTCCTGATTTTGGGTGAGGGGTCATCCGGAAGAATTTTTGTGGGTCCTGAAATTGTCTTTAATCATTCAAAAATGACCTCTGCAACCTGAAACTGTCTTCTTTTAATTCCGATGACCCTATTTTTTGGAATTTTGAACTGTATCTTTTGGTATATGCAGTTTTTTAAATTGTATTTTTCAGCAATGCCATACAAATCAAACGACTCTGAATGTTTCGTGGATTTGTCAATATCCTCAAATCTCAACCCCTAGGAAAACTGCATGTGGAAACTTGAGATTTGGACTGTGAATTTGTTTGATTTCCGAGTAACTGCAAAAGGCAAAAGGGCCTGGTTTTCATGTGCGTTGTTTCCTGTACTTCCCTGGATATTAGAGGAATTTAAATCGAGTAAACCCAGTGCAAAGTACAGGGCGTACACGTTGATCATTCCCACGCCGTAATACATGCTTGGAGAGTTTCTGTTGATAATGTGATGTTTTGCGGCAATCACTGCATCATTGTGTATCCGGCTATGAAAGTTTTCTTGATAGCATGCTTTGCATTGTCACACAGCATGAAACTTCATTGTTTTTTTGTGTTTTTTTTCTCCTGCATAATCACATGACATGCATCAAGCTATACATTTGTGAATGAAACATTAACAGTGTGACTGGATTGCACACTTGAGTCGCCAATAAACACACTGGAAAACACAAGGCTGCTGTAAGTTTAAATGAAACGTTCTAATGTCTTGTCACATAAAATGCATCAGGAGTTTTTTTCTTCAGTTCTTGTTGTTTAATTGTTGAATAGTTCAGACAGCTTTTTTTTTTTTGACCTCCAGAATTGAAGATCTGAAGTTATTTCTCCTTGTCCTTGTAGTCCCTTCTTTAATGGTACTTTACTGAATCGGAGAAAAGTTTGTAAACGACTGAGATATTTTAGATAGTTCGACCGTGCATTGTTTTTTTAGGTCTTGTTTACAAACGTGAATCGTGCCATTTCTGATGCTGTTAAATGATAGCATTCACATTGGATTTAAAGCTGTAAAATAATAATGCACTGGCTTATCACATTCCTTCATGGAATATGTTGATGTTGGTCTTCACACCTGGATTGCATTTCATGCATCAAAAGGTTTTCACCATGATGTTAATTTGTTGGTACATGGACCCAGTATTCAAGTAGAATATCCCTGCCTACATGTAAATGTATATATATATATATAGCTTTGGTTATGATGACAAAATTATGTGATAAATTTCAATCTGAAAGTTTACTGTTTACAAAGTTGTTTACAATAGTGTAGTTCCCCGACCTGATAATGTCCCAATGTCTATAAATTGCTCCGTTTTGTCTAAAGTATGGTCAGCGAACCAGACTACCAGAACAGATTTTTTTTTCTCTCTACGCAGACTACGGTTTTCCCCCAGCATCTATGCACACAAAACTTTAAACAGTATTTGCTAGCACCCTATAAAATACTAACCCCGCAAATCCATTTATTTCTGAAAGTTACAGCAAAAGCAAATGATGTATAGTTATACTACATTTGAACTTTTGTGTGGATGGTTACATTCTCCCAAGGGTGGATCCAGAACACAATTTGTTGGGGGCCAAAAATTTTGTTTTTGCATTTTTTTTGGGAGGGGCAAAACATTTTTTGGCTGAGTTTTGTAGGTGGGTGTATGCAGTGCATGGCTGCCTTTTTGGGACGTCAGTTAAAAAAAAAAATGGCCCCCTTTGGCCCCCCCCCCCCCCCCCCCTTGGATCCGCCCTTGCATTCTCCAATAGGGGAGTGGGGATGGACTATGCAGGCCTTGACTTTGGCTGTTGTTAACTGTTAAATTGTACTTCAGAAATTGCAATGAAGTTAAGAGACTGGAGGCAAGTCTACTCTCCTCATGTGCGTGTGCACACCGTCTAGCACCGTAGTTGTGGGTACATACACTGGTCGTGCAATGGACATCGCGGGGATCAAAATCGTTATGGGGACAGAAAAATTTTCCCATTACTTGTTCCTAATTTGCCTAACAAATCAAGATTCCCCCACTACGCGGTCGATGCCTCATCACACAATTAAGTGTATACGCACATACTGGCCATGCACACTTGTGTTGCAATCAGCCTGAATTTCCTTAGATGTGGGCAGACAGCTTTAAATTGAGCAGAAATTCAAACCCTGAATATGTACATAGTGATCTTCCCTCTTGGTCAGCACAGATGTACTTCAAATATAGTACTGTTGCCATAGCAACTCTGATAACCCAATTCTGATTGCCTGTTCTCATCACACTGATTACATGCAGGTCTGTTCTAGTGCTGTCGGTGTTTACTAACCCTCATATTCCTCTCTACAAAAAACAAATTAGAAAGTTCACCTATCGAGCCACCCTCTGATGTTAAGCCATAATAAAAGTCACTCTGTGAAGAAAAAAACACATTGACATGCATTCCTTAAATTATGATCTCCTACAGAAATTACATGCAGTGGCATAAATAAGATACAAAGAATCAGCACATTTAAATTTGAAAGCTAGAATTGGCATGACTGCTTTGCAATCAAAAGAACATTGGGATGAAAAGCAGATTACAAAAGCACTATCAAGTAGCAAAAACTGATCCTACTTATACATTTATATGCATACATTTCTTTTTCAAGCGGTTTTGTTTTCCTCTTTGGCACTGAAAGTTCAGGTCTTGGTGTTTATGCTGTTTTTTACCCTCTCTGAGAGGGCCTAAATTTGCATGTACTTACTGGCTGTGATATCATCTCGGAACATTGCACCGCCTCCTCAGACCCTTGAAGTAAACCCTTGGAGAGAATTGTCAATTTACCGGCTGGAATGAGACGCAGAGTGAGCACGAGACTGTTTGAGTCGGCTCGGCCGCACTCTGAGTGTGTCGTGGGTGCCAATGCTTCGTACTGTGTGGCTCGTCTGGCTTGTCACAGATCTGCAATTGCCCCGCAATTGGCTGTTATGCTGGCATGCCTTAAGAGGGCAATATAACAAACGAGGCACGATCCGTCACTGCGGCGCTGAGCGCCCAGCTCCGCATGTGTTATTTCAGAACTCCAGTCCGGCTAACTAATCAGACATCTTAGTGTGCTAGCAATGGGAAGCCTGAGGGGTACTGAGGCCTTGTAATATTACCAATCAAGAAATGGGATTGGAATAGTTATTAGTGTGGCATAAAAGGTCCTCATGGGAGCTCATTATACAGGGAACATAACCCCGTATCTGTTGTGGGTCCGCACACTCCACACACACAACCTCCCCACTTTTTGTGCTTCCTTTTGTACATTCCAATCCAAGTCCCTGAACACAAGCCCTCCATTCAGTGCGGCACAAAAACTGCAAATTACTTCTTTTTGGCTCCGTGTCTCCCCAGACCCCGCTGATGCGGCCAAGTGACATGAAAGCTCTTTGCGGAGGCTGTTTTTCTCCATTGACACTCCCTCCTCGGCCCCGCCACTATTTTAACATCTTGATTTTTAAGAACTTTATTCAGTGGTGATAGTCTTAAGTGCCTGTGTCCCGTAGATGGGGTCCCGGGCTGACTAATAGCTGTAGAGTCGTGTTTGAGATGGTCTCATGCACTCCGTCAGACAGGTGTGAGTTTCTCCCGAAACCACTTTGGCTTTATCGACTGTGAAAGTAAAGTGAGGTGATTAACCTTATAAATATTTATGAGTTGAATCCAGTTACTGCATCCTTTCTAGAGAAGATGCAGAGTCTGGAACCACTCGACTGTGAAAGGAATGGTTTTGAGATGATTGCCTTCATGAATATTTATGAGTTGACTTTGGCCCTAGCGAGGTTTTTATGTGCGTGTGTGTGTGTGCCTTCTCTGTTTCCCAAAATTCTGAGATTTGTGAAATAAGTCTTGAATATTTATGATTGAATTGAGTTTGGATTAAATGTTAGGTATCTGAAAATCATTGCTGTGACATCCGTAATCAAATGTACATACAAAACTTGATGATGCATTTGTGTGTTGGTGACTTGGATGTTTTTAGGGAAAGTGCATTTGTGACAAGTGTGGAATAAAATAACTGTAAACCTTACAACAGCCAATTTCATCAATAAATGAAGCAGCCTGTCGGTATTCATTAGATCTCTTCCAATGTGATTTAGTATATTCAAACATCCATAGTCTTTTCTAAATTTTTAAACCAACCAACCAAAAAATCCAACCCCCCCCAAAAAAAAACCCAAACCAAAAAACCTCCCAAAACCTACCAACACCCCGAATCCCCCCCCCCCCAAAAAAAAAAAAAAAAAAAACCCTAAAAACCAACTATAACCAACTTACATGTTAATCGTTGCTATTTAACAAAGCTCTCTTACTGTCAGATGTTATTGAAGTCACAATAAGGATACCAATTTGTGGAATGCTACTTGCCACAATTATTGTAAAAAAAAATGTTATCAAGAATCTTAGCAAAATGTACCTGAACAAATTATTCCATTGATTGCTTCAGGTTAGAACGTGACTGCTTAGCGTTTTGGAACTATACATGTGAGTTCTTACACATTTTAATCAATATATCCAAATTAGGAAAGGCATTAATCTTCATTAACCTCACACTTCAGCATTGGATGAATTTAATATGCAGTCGAGTGTCACCGCATAAATTTGCGCACTTCATTACTGGATACTTAAGCTGTGAATGAATTCCATAATAACCATGTTGTAACCGTTCAATTTTTAAATTCACCGTTCATTCAAGACTTGACCCGAGCAGTGGTTTCAAGCCATGGTATGTACTTGATTGAAGAATCTCATTGTGATGGAGATTGGATGGCTCAGCGGCCTTGGATGATGTTTTGAACACTTCGCTCTCGTGAATGGCAGTTTTAAGAATGAATCCTAAAGGAGGTGTCGTATGTTTGCTTTAGTTGATTGCTTAATAATGAGATTTTAAAGGTGTGAGCTTGGTGGAAACAGGAAAGTCCTTGGGCTGTTGAAGACGGACGTGAATGTTGGTACAAACTGCTTGATCGAATGAAAGGCTGTCAGATTTGCAAAAGCAAAAATTATTACTTCGTGGTTAGTCAGCTGTTGATGACTATTGGTTTGGCTGTTTGTCTGATGGGTCAAACCTATAACGAGGTCATGACCTACTCGGATCTGTGAAGCTGTGATTGATCAAACTGTACTCTGATTGGACAAGCTATTGATGTCAGTACTCTGATTGGTTAAGCTGATTTCTGTACTCTGATTGGTTAAGCTGATTTCTGTACTCTGATAGGTCAAGTTGTTTTTGTCTATACCATGGTTGGTCAAGCTGTTGACATAGCTGTCCTGATTGGTTGGGCTTTTGATGTCCCAGCTGTTAGCTTTCTTCGACTGGTCAATCTCTTCATAGATGTTTACTCTGATTGGTCACGCTGGTCATCGTTGGCCATACATGTACTTAACCCCTTGAGTCCGGGTTTTATAATGGGGCACCGGGATGCGGGCCGGCTTGTGCAGCCAAGCGAAATGGACACGAGAGGCTTGTGCAGCCAAGCGTAACACACACAATAACCCAACAATGGATTGAAAATGCAGAGAATGCGGGTATAGCCGTCAACCGGCCAGGTGTTTTTTTTTTCAAACCGTAGCTACAGATGTCAGCCGAGTTCAAGGGGTTAATTGATGCCTGTACCCTGATTGGTCAGTAAGTTAATATCTGTGCTCCAATGTGTCGAGTTTGATGACCACACTCTGTTGACAGGTGCTGCTGTTTGTGTTTAATTCTTAAATTCTTATAAGCTGTGGCATATCACCAATTTCATAATGATCCTTGTCAAACTTTCATAACCTGACATGCATGCTTCAAAAACTCATCGTTGCCTAAATTTCGACATGACCTTTCACATACATGGAAGAAAATAAAAATGAGTGGGCTGATCTATTTGAATGTCCAAAATAGAATGCAAAGTTGGAACGGGGATGTTCTTGGGAACAAACGTCACACCAAGGAGCCAAGTATTTTCATTTTTGAATGGCCAATTCTCCATTAACTTAATTATTCCGAGGGGCAAAAAAATGAACATTTAGCATGTGAAAAAGATTTATGATTTGTTAAAGCTAACACCTGGCAATTCCTTAAAGAAACGATAAATGAAAAAGAAAAATCACTCCTTTCACTTGACATGAAATTATTTTTTATATGCATTTTAACTACATAATGTCTTTATTAATCACTTTTTCAGCCATTTTACATTCTTAAAAAAATGACCCAAATTAGCAAAATTGTAATATCTATAGTATAAATTTCAACTGGAAATTTCCTCAAAACACCAAACCCAGTTTAGATTTTCAAAGTAGACTGGCTGCACTGTAAGTCTATAGCAGCAGACTGAGCAAGTCCGCACACACACACACACACACAGGTGTAATATTAAACCAATTTTGCATCTTTAAAAAAAAAAAATGCGAAAGGAGACGGCAGGGACAGATATTGAATTTCAGGGGATTCGGAGCACTGGACAAAATTAATCCATAAAAAGCTGGACGTAAATTGAATCATGACTGCGATATTAACAAATGGGCCTTACACTAAAACAGGATTTGGCCCAGGCATGATATGTCGGTGAGGGTATCTCTTGCACTTCTAGCTATGTAGTATTAAGGAGGGCACTGTTTTTAGTTTATTTTGTAAATCTTTTTTTTTTTGTGGATTTGTTTGGCTCTCTCCCATCGGTATTATCACTCCTCATCATATCAACTTGTAAGAGCAATTTAAATTTTAGAAATTACTTTAGAGTGCCAATCGCATCAGTGCAGGATTTATTTTCACCAGAATGCAGCACCACTCGGGGATACATGTTAATCTTTACCTTGTTTAAATGTTCAGCGGTTCTACTTGAAAGTGGCATTACCAAGGCAGAGCTACCGTTGTACATGTAATTTTTTTGGAAGAAATTCATTTGCATATTTTCATTGGTAAATTTTCAACATATTATACTAGTTTCCATTGATGGTTTTAACTGTGAAGTTAGTTTGAAAATAATTGTAAGGTACAAATGAACGTTGCCGAATTTGCTCTTGAGCCCTGCACTTTTTATTTTAAGAAATGCACAATAGGAAGTACATGTAAGTGCATGTTCATAATAGTACCAAAAAGTTCAGTGACATTTGAAAGCAATTAGCTTTGCTTCAAACCGTTGAGAAGAAGAGAAGCAATCAAAGCTGAAACGCCCACGTCAGTGCTTATCCATCAGACTTGCCCGTCTTCCCTCCAATATGACAGGGCGAGTCTTTCCTCGGCCCTTTTAATAAAATGTTTGATTCGGACAGCTGTGCTGATGCGATAATCTGCAAAAATGAGTAATTTTAACCGGAGGAGAGTCCTGCGTCAAAGTTGGTTACCATCAATCGCAGATGTGAAGTGGGGAATAAAAAAAATTTGATGTAAAAACAAGTTTTCCCAAGGTATTTCTGATGTACCTCCACATTTTCATATTGCAGCTCTTGTGTGTTATGCAGTTTCTTTTACTGGTCTTTTTTTTCTTCGCGCTGTTATGAATTTGGAAGAGCATTACCCCCAGTCAAACTTGTCTGTGTTGAAAGCCTGTACCTTTAAAATGACAATTATCTCATGAAACTCCGCAGGCCTTGTCAGCAAATCATATCCGTGTTGGAAGTTCCATTGTCGGAACTGCAGCCACCCAAATTAATCTTTGCGTCGTGATTCCAGACAATAGATTGAGAGAGTTGACGGAGATTGGAAAGGATGCATTAAAACGGGAAAATTGAGTACCCAGCAAGAATAATAATGCATTAATTTGATGAGATTGCTTAATAGAACAAGCCAAAGTACAGACTTTTGGCTATTGCAGATTGATGAGGTTTTTCCTCTTTTGGGGGAGGATTCCCGGGGAAATTTGAAGTTCTAGTCAATTTTTCTCTTAGCAGGGAAAGTACACAATGCAAATTGTCCTAAATTAAAGCTGCAGTTGCCCACTTTTCCCAGACATAACCGGAAATACAGTGTGCAATTTGTTTTATTTTCAGTGACGAAAATGTCTGCTCACCTCCTCTTTACGTATTGTATGTACTCACAAAATACTTTAATTTCTGCTGTTTAAAAAGTATCTCGAGGCTTAGACCTTATGAATCTGGTCCTAAGGTGTACTAGGAGTGCATGGAGGTAGAAAGGAAAATGTTTATCTTTGGGTTCAGCTAGATCAAGTGGTCCAGTTTCTGTGAATTGAACAAACTTGTAACCATTCAAATTAGGTGACACAGTCCTTCATTCAAAGTCAATTTCAAAGTCTTTTTTTTTTATCAGTCCTTAAAGATGTGCCAACAGTTAGTTGAAAGCAAGTCCTTCTGGTTTTTGTGTTTGCATTAAGTACCGATTGTGTGTGTGTACGTGCACTGTATATACATGTATCTCCGAGGACAAGAGAAGAAAGGAAACACAAAGAAACCTTTCAGTCCTCGAACGTAGAGTCTTTTGTTGAAATCGGTCCTCGAACATAAGGATACGTGCTTGGTCTATGGGGGTTGGTTATATTAAAGGAACAATAGGAAACACAAAGCATTGTCCTCGGACGTATTGGGGAAGTACGATTGTGTGTTCTTACATTAGTCTACTTGTGGGGTATACGGAAGAAAGGGTAACAATGGGGACAATGCTACCCCACAAGGGCGTCTTTAGAAATCGACTACCCCACAGAGTTTACGCTATGAGTTTTGAGATTTCAATGGGGACAAAGGAGAATAAAAGGGAAGTAGGGTCGGACAATACAGGTACCCCAGACTGAATGCCGTGTCAAGTGTGCATGAGTTTGTATAGCTATTCAAACCGTGGACCTTTAACAAAGAGGACATTATGGTCCACGATTGAGTCAAGGTCCACGATTAAAAATCGTGTACAAAACATATGGGAGGCCTTCCGAAAAAGTTAAAGTATAAACAAAAGAGGACAATAGGAGCTCCGCGATTGCCCGTGTTTACACACTTGTGTGTGTTTGTTTTTGCATTCAATAGGGGACCTTTAACAATAGAGGACAATAGGGTGTCCGATTTGAGAAAGGTCCCCCTTTGAAAATCGTGTACAAAACCAATGAGGGCCCTTGCCAAAAAGTAAGTTATAAACAATAGGACAATAGGAGGTCCCCGATTGAAGGTGTTCACACACTTGTGTGTGTTCCTACATTAGTCTCCTTACGGGGTACTGGGAAGAAAGGGTAACAATGGTGACAATGGTACCCCACAAGGGAGTCTTTAGAAATGGAGGTACCCAAGTTAATGCTGTGGGTTTTGAGATTTCAATCGTGTACAATTGTGTACAAAACATATGGGAGGCCTTCCGAAAAAGTTAAAGTATAAACAAAAGAGGGACAATAGGAGGTCCGCGATTGCCGGTATTTACACACTTGTGAGGGTTTGACTCCACACAAAAACAACCTGTGTGCCTGAAGTTGTTTCTCGCATATTTGAAGGATGATATCGAGTTGTTATTCTCATTTCTCTTCATTCTTTTTTGGGCTGCACAATTCAGGATGTGCATAACTCCTGTGGTCTGTGACTAATGTCCGAACCAAATCACTCGGGAAGCTCACCATCAATAAGACTACCTGCAAAGTAGCACATCATTATTTCCACATTCCTGCAGAAATAACAAGTTAATCATAACATTGACATCAATGGGTCTCCCCAGCCACAACTCACTGTCAGCGGTTCACCCCAGGGGGGCCACTTGCTCTTGGATCGACTCCCGCAATAAAGTGTGTTTTCATCTCCACCCCACAAAAAAACACCTGCCAAACCGAAAGGCCCAGAAAAAGGAGACCTTAAAAGCTTTTTAGAATTTAGATCTCCAAAATAGAAGAGTGATTGGAAATGTTGTTTGCGTGACCGTTAAAAAAAAAACGAAGAGGGCCGCTGTAATGGATAGAAATGCTGGAGCTTGCCAAAGGGTGTGAGTATCTGTTACGAATTGAGAGAGCTGTAGTGAGTTGAAAACTAGATTGGGGGAGTTCTCAAGAAGGGAGATAGTGATGGGCTGGAATGATGTGGCTCTAATGGAAAGATTGATCATGCGGTCTCGATGTGCAGACCATTGATTTTGTCATCCGCTGTTGTCGAATGGGCAAGGCGTCTGACGGTCCGCTGGTGGTTCATGGCTGGACAAAGTTGTTTGCTTCCTGCCCTGCCTGAGCTCCTGGGACGTCGTTTTTATGAGCATGATGAAAAGTTTCCAAACGAGGCGCCATTGAATTTTGTGGTTTTCATTTCCAGTGTTGGTGATGTGTAGGACCTTTTAAAAAAAAAATAAAAAATTTAATTGAGTATCGTTTGATTCTGTTGAGCGCACTCCAAGTGAAATTGAATCTTTTGATTAATTTGGCTTGGTTATGTTGTCTGTAGAGATATATCTAGCCTCTCAAGTTCTGGAGGGGTTGCCAGCAGCGTTAGCTGTTGGGTTTAGGAGTGCAAGAGGGGGTGTCAAAAAGATACATGGAGTTTTAGTTATTGTCAAGGGTACATCCAGAAAAACGCATTATTTCAACATAAAGTTCCTTACATCCTTACATCCACACATTGCTCCTGCCATTGTGAATTTTGTAGTTTATTTGTGGTTCATTGTATGATGAAGCGTATATTGATCAGGGTGCTATTTGTTAGCTGTGTTTGGGTTGGAACTTCATCTTCGCCTGAAGGCCAGTATGCCATCGCATGTGGCCTTGCAGTTGTGAGGTTTGCATTAATCGGCAATTACTGGGGCTATTATTTTCTCACTGTTGATATTCAACATCTCATCATTGACATAGACTAGACTTACAAACAAACACAACCTCCCTCATATGAACTGTCCAGCCATACCCAAAGCAAGCATTTATTCTGTGATCTGGTCCTTGGTAAACTCATCTCCAACCCAGGGGCAAAAATCCTTCCTGTCCCTCGTGGGGCTGGGGCTCTCTGATTCTTCCACGGTGTCTTGTCCCCTGCCCTTCAAGATAGTCATCATGGTCGGATTTCACACACAACTTGCATTAGGAAGACATCTCCATGTAATGTTTTATCAGCACCATCTGTAAGTTCCCTTCTGACTCACGGCTGTATATGCATGATTCTTTGCAAAGATTTCAGAATCGGTTGACTTAGATTTATTTTGTTCCTTGGATGTGTCTTGCTTGAGCTGTTTTTGGACGCAAGGTTTGATGGAAGTAAGGCCGTGTCCGAATTACTTGGCTGTGGCTTGAAATTGAGCACATGTCTATGGTAGTGGCTGCAGCCACATCACATAGACTTGTGTGTAATTTCAAGCCGTAGCCAAGAAATTCGGACATGGCCGAAGTTTCTGAAGCACCTTGCAGCTGGATTATGCGTGTATCAATATCAATGTGTATCAATGCGCACTTTCATCTTTTGGCCTTATTTTATGCATGAGTAATTAATGCTTCATCTTCATTTCGGCCCTGTATTTAAAAACAAAATGTATATATTTTTTAATTTATGAAATACAATGAAGTTATGTGTCAGTTACATAATAAAGAATTTGAATAATAAAAATGATTCAAGGCAAATTGTTACCAAATTGATGTGAAAAACTATTGTGCAACAACTATCTGCTTTTTCCTGCAAAAATTGCTGGCCCATGCCTGATTATCGGAAAATTGCTTCAGAATTGGTGCAGTTTTGTATTGGACACGCGTGATCGTTTGCACTGCGCAGAATTTGACTATAATACAAATGATGGTGTATGTTTTATTTCGTACTGAAGTACATTGTAAGTTTGGCATAACTTGTTCCCTGTCTCCCCCGTAGGTCATCCAAGTATGGGAGGACCAATGCCAAGAATGAACCACCCTCGGATGCCAATGCAACCAGTAAGTCTTGTCACTGTAGTGATTGATTTCAGTTGTGTATCCCTTCATCTTACAATCTTTCCTGCTTCAAGAGGAATACTTATTCCTACCTCTTGTATCTTTGATTCTTTTTCTCATTGTAGCTTCTAACCTCGAGTGGCTATTTTAGCTTTGTTCAGGGCGAACTTTTAAAAAAGATTAAAATGACTTGAGCAGCTCTTTATCCTTAGACCTTATGCACAGTGGCCATCTTTAAAAGTTTTTTTTGTCTTCCAAGTTCTGAACAATAAGCACAAAGATATACTACCCGTGCCTGTCAACAAAAGAACATATCCTCTGAGATGGCTGCTGGTTGCTACACATAAGGTCTATCGTTATGGAACCAGGGGTCGATTTCACGAAGCACTACGATCGATCGTAACTCAATTTACGATGGATAACCCATCGCAACTTACGATGCTTCTTAAAATCGATTTCACAAAACTTACGATGAGTTTAACCCATCGTAAGTACCTTGACAATGGCGTGGAACACGTCGTAAGTTAAGATGTGTCTGTGGGTCGTCGTAAGTTATGAAGTGTCTTTTCGAAGCCAGTTTTACGGCATGACAAGTGAAAAAATAAGACCAACATCATGTGATAATAATCACATGATTATTATCAATGTAAGGTACTGTTACGTACATGTGATTTACCTTGACAAATTAGCAGAAAATTCCAGTCAAACAACTGTTTGTCTCGAGCATTATTTTGTAGTCGAATCAACCATTATCGACCGCCATTTTGTTTTAGAGAAAATCCGACTACTCTTTGCTGGTAACCAGACGACTGTTTCTTGTTCAAATAATACATACATGAAACAGTCACCGTAATGTGCTAAAAATAGTCTTGCGATACATCGCTGTTGCGATGAGTTTGGTGAAATAGATCGCAGGACGCATCGCAGCTGCGATTAATCACAGGGCTAAGTCACATCTCAACTTTACGATGCATCGTAAGTTACGATGAGTTTCGTGAAATCGACCCCTGGTATGAGACTTGTGACATGCTAAGTTGCATCAAATCAATCTACATAAATACTTTCCCAGCGTACTTGATGTAACACAAACAGTGATCAGAATTATGTGGGAAAATGGGAAAAGTACAGGTACATTTGTGTTCATGTTTGTGCTGTAAATATCAGCTACATGTCACAGGTGGTGTAGAATGTGAATTTTATTACAACCAATTTAAAAATTGTCGCGTTTTCATCACATTTTCAGTGGCACACCTAGGATTTTTTGCTCTGAAAAATGTTTGGTCTGGAAAATAATTTTAAAAGCAGGTGCCATTTATTTGTACATTTATACATATTCTAGTGCTTAGAAATATGCCACAAGTCACCGTTGCCAATTAAAATGAATAAAAAAAGGACAAACACGGCAACATCTCAAGGGCTCAACCCCCCCCCCCCCCCCCCACCCCTTTCTCCCAGTACGCCACTGCTTGGTTGTCATTGTGGTGGGTATTGCAGTATTGATCAAAGTATGATACGCTCATCATGTGTTCCTTTGCTTCTTTCGCAGAACGGTTCCTTTTCCCCACAGAACTACGGCGGCGGTATGAGACCACCTCCAGGCTCCATGCCAGGGGGAATGCCCTTACCCATGTGAGTATGACCCCACTGTCTGATATCCACAAAGGGTCATTTTACACTAGACAAATCTCGGGGTTGGCGTGGGGTTGAAGACGGGCGACGTTTCATGCTTGACAATTTTCGACCCTGTGTCAACCCAGCATCGGCCCCAGGTTTGGTTTGGTTTGGTTTGGTTGTTGCCCACAAGAGGTCTTTTCACACTAGACAAATCTCGGGGTTGACGTGGGTTTGAAGACGAGCAACGTTTCATGCTTGACAATTTTCAACCCAGTGTCGACCCAGTCTCGGGTTTGGTTTGGCCTCGCTCCGGTTTAGCCTCGCTCCAGTTTAGCCTCGCTCCAGACCATGGTTCAGATTTCTCGCCCCCGGTTGATTCCCTTGCCTACGTGTAGGTTGAAAGCAGTAATATAAAATGGGCAAGGGTGAGTTCGCCCCAGGTTGAAATTATGCAGGGTTTAATCAGAGATGTAGTCGAGTCCATCACGAGTCCCTGCAAGTCCATCACAAGCCCTCCAGTCCTTATCCCAATCACAAGCTATTCAAATGAGCTTTGACAAAGGCATTCCTTTGTCATTTTTCATCCAGTTACTTGTGACTGGCTTTATAAAAGGACTTCTGACTGTGCTTGCGAAAGTACTTGTGAAAGTACTTGTGAAAGTACTTGCAGGGACTCGACTCCAACTCTGGGTTTAATGCAGGCTTGAACCTGGGCCTGGGGGGTTCCCCTGGGTTCCCCTGGGTTCCCCTGGGTTCCCCTGGGTTCCCCTGGGTTCCCCTGGGTTCCCCTGGGTTGTAGTGTAAAAAGGCCCATACACCAGGGGTGTAATTACAGGGGGTTAAATTTGGAGGGGGTCACATTTGGGGGTGCACCGGTTGTTTGTGCAGGGACACTTTAGCGATTTAAATATAAGCTTAATTCTGTTGTGCACAATTGCATTCTCCATGTGGGGGCGGGGCGTGGGGGTGGCACAGGTCTCGCCTGGGGGTGGGGACAGGTAACATAAATTGCCAGTGATTGTACAGTATCTTGCAAACCTGATGAATCCTGTGTAAACTGAACCATAAACATTGAACTTAAACTTTGTGACATTTGTTTGTGCTTTTTCTAGGCCCGGTGGAAGACCATGGAATCCCAATACATCAACGGTATGATATATTTACATGTTACCATGACAACTACAATAGTGTACTTTGAGATAAAATGATCAGACACTATTGACATCATAATGCCACAAGTTTTTACATTTCTTAGAGTTTCTTCTTTATGAGGAAACGTCCCAGTGAAACTTCTTGTTAGTAGCAAATAGAGGACAAATTGTGTCATCCTATTGGACAAAGCTTTTGTCCCCAGTTAACTTAATAGTGTATACCCTTATGTCACAATAACTAGTTGAGTGGGTTTTTCGGATAGATTCTTGCCAAACAGCTTTTTTCTACTTAGTACATCATAAAATTATCAAAAATTGTTGTTGGCATTTTTTTGGCGGCCATCTTGGTATAATGGCGGCCATCTTGAAATCTGATGTCAAAAAGCTCTATTTTGCTCAATAATTTGCTTTTCTTTTCCATATTTCTTTGTGAAAATAATTTTGTGTGTGCTCTGACAACTCTTTAATATATTAAATCAACAACTCATAACCCAAGAAAGTTTGAAAATATATCACATTGAACAACCAGCCTATATTAAATCAAGATCAAGTGCTGAAATATATTTAAAAAAACACGTGGCAGCCATTTTGAGCTTGGTAGCCATCTTGAAGCATATTTTAATCAATGTAATGTGCATATTTGACTGAGATCATTGATCATAACAAAGTAATGAGGTAAAGAAATATAAAATATTTAGACAAATCTGATTTTTGGATGTTAAAACTACTAACATTTGCCGCCATTTTTAATTTGGCAGCCATCTTGGATATGATATGGAAGCCATTTTGAATTCAGGAACCATCTTGGGTTATGAGTTGTTGATTTAATATATTAAAGAGTTGTCAGAGCACACACAAAATTATTTTCACAAAGAAATATGGAAAAGAAAAGCAAATTATTGAGCCAAATAGAGCTGTTTTGACATCAGATTTTAAGATGGCCGCCATTTATACCAAGATGGCCGCCAAAAAAATGCCAACAAAAAGTTTTGATAATTTTATGATGTACTAAGTAGAAAAAAACTGTTTGGCAAGAATCTATCCGAAAAGCCCACTCAATTACACAAGGGTATGCACTATAATACTGCCTTGGAAATTTTGACTATCAGTTTGTGAGGGGCAGTTTGCAACTTTGCTTTGTTTTTCAGATTCATTTTCTAAGCGATTGGGGTGTTTTTGATTACTTTGTTTAAACGTAAACATTTTATGGACCTGTGTTTTCAATTTAGGTAAACTATTCTCGAGCATCACCGGGTGGTTTTGTTGTAAGTAATTCTTCTGAATGAAAAAAAAAATGGAATTGAGACTGTCTGTGTGTAATGTGATCAACAGTATTTTGAGGTTTGGCCACGACATTGGAATAATCTAGAACGGTATATATTTAGATTAAAATGAATCAAATATGCAAGGGAATTCATCCACTGATTATCAGTGGTAACATTTTCTCATTTATACAACCAGGGAAGCTCAAAGTTTGGTGGGAGTCATCGAGAAAGTCACTTCAATGTTTAGTTACATTAATATCGTTTTTCACCAAAACTAACTTTTTTCTTTTTTTATATATATATATATATATATACAGTCAGAAAAGTGTACCAAAATTTAAGACAACATTTTCTGATATTAATCAAACTAGTGTCACAAAATTAGTATCATTATGTAGTCCAAGATCTTAAAATTACTGAGCGTGACGAGTCTATGAAAAACGAGGGAAAAACTTCGGTGTCAAAGTTTGTGGAGCATTGAGTTATGTTGACTGGTGTACGTGCATGTAAGCATGGGTTCACCCATGTTAATCATCGGTCAACATCGCTCGATCTTCCACAAACCTGGACGCATTTTGTTCTTGTTTTGCATAGACACCTCATGCTTGGTAATCAGTGACCTGATCTGGGTGAGTGACCTATCATTTTAAAGAGAAGATCTTAGGCTACATAATGATAGTAATTTGATGACATCAGTTTGATTAATATGGGATATGCTTGGATGTGAACTATGTAGATTCTTGGGATGGCTCTGAAAAAGTCGTGGCCACTGACCCAGAAGTCTTGCTCAAACCTCAAAACCTGTAATTTCTACTGTCGTGTACAAGTACACCCTTCATTTTCTAACTCTACCACTTACTTTACAGTTAGATGTGTGTTGCATGATCTGCAAGAGAATTGGAAAGTAAAGATGTAGATACACGTGCAACTTATCTGTGGTTGTGAAACTGTGTGTATTATCATCTGGGTATTTTTCTTTGCCATTGTTATGAAACAAACTATGGAATGTACATGTATTGATCAATCCGAGTTGCCATGCTGGTTTGTTTGGGCTCGACTAGAAAAGTTCACAAATTCATTGAATTTACAGGGCTTTGGGTTTCCTTGCACCAAACATTTCCATTTGTGTAGCACCTGTGTAGATATGTGTGCCATGTGTCTCAATGTGATATTTTTTTTTTCCCTCCGGGTTCTCCAAAGGGAATGCTTAATGTGGAGTGGCAAGGTATCCAGTCCAATGAGTTGGAGCTGCATTGCAGATTTTTGACGCAACCATTTAGCCAGTAGCAAACATTTGTTAGGCGCTGTGCCCGCGAATGTTGACACATTGAAGCAAGTGTTGCACGAATTGTTTGGCCATAATTGGGCATATTTCCGGCTTGGAGCCAAAGCTGAACGGCACGTTTTTGTGTTGCAAGTGCACAAAGCAATCATGCAAACATCAAATGATAAAATGTTCGCATTCAAATAATTTTCATAAAAGGGATTTGTCAAAAAAGTATTGTACAGTAGATTCAGGACGAGGGTCAGCAAGACGAGCTGCTAGTCCCGCTCCTGCCAGTTTCTTTGTTCACTTTGAAAATGTGTAACAAAATGAAACACGGGATGGGTTGCCCTACAACAAACCCCTCATGGAGAATCCTGTTTCCTTACCTTTTTTTTTTACATTTTAATGGAGCATGCCGTTAGATTTCTAAATGCAGTGAGATTTGGTTGTTAGCTGTCATTTGAATTGTGAGATTCACAGCCTCCTAGACTAAAACGAGGCCACCAACATCCTAATATTGGAGTGTTGTTTGGCTGTGGAAGTCAAGGTGTCTTATCAAATTGCCAAAAGGTGAGAGTAAAGGACCCAATACATCATTTGCACTTGATGTCACATCTCCCATAATCCTTTGTGGCCCTGCCATCTTTGATAAGGCCTCACTTCACCCTGCACTCACGTCTCGTAAAGGTTTTAACATGGCCGGTGTATGTATACAACAGTTGCGTAGTGCAGAATCAAGGGTAGGGATTTATTGAGCAGGTAACTCTGTGTGTATATCTTTAACAATTGTTGCCTGCTGTGATGTGCGATATGACGTTTTTAACACTCGAGGGACACATAGCACCCGAGGCGAAGCCGAGGGTGCTGTGCGTCCCCGAGGGTGTTAAAAACATTGTATCCCACATCACAGCAGTCAACAATTGTTTTGTTATATTGCCAAACCCAGTTTTTCCAGTTCAACTTGCCTTGCTCGGTGGAAATTAACTCAAACAAATCACGCCATCAAAACAGCTGATCGTCTGCTAGTCCGCTGTTCCCACTATAGTTTACTGTCTTTAACAGTGTAGCATGGGTACCAATGATACAGCTCAATAACTAGCTGGCTGCGCTGCTGATGTGTGATATCATGCTTGGAGTGTGCCATGCGTTTTTATAGACCGGGCACGTGATCGTTCTAGGCGAATCAAAATACAGTATCCAAGACGGGGATATAACAAAATTAGTTATCCAACGAGCGCGAGTGAAACGGAATAATGTAGTACGTCTGTGTCTCTCACATACCACAAGGCGGAATTTATCTTCAAGCAGACTTGACACATACTAAAGAGGGAACATTGCACGCTGTACGTGAAACAAAATGTAAAACACACATCAATAACTTTCCCATTTAGAATGTGATATGGACTGTTCGATTAGGTATAATATCACACTGCCATGGATAGACCAACTTGACATGAAAATGGCGGGCAGAAAAGTTTATGGGAAATATGAGGTCGATGCAAATGATCTTCAGAAAATGAGAGCGTTAAAGCGTGATCATGCATGCGAAATTTTCCATTTTTGTCCCAATATTATTAAGTTTGTTTTCAATAAACCATTTTCCTTTGTCATGCAGGGTCCGCCAGGCGGTGGGGGCCCACCCGGTACACCTATCATGCCAAGTCCACAAGGTAAGTGTCGTCGTACGTCGATCTTGATTCTCCAGCTGACGGGGGTCGATTCTTTGGCTTACTGTTAGCTTGCCTTAGAAGCTTCCAGAGTGTAGCCATAGAAACTTGCAGAATTTTCACCCTGTGCTCCAATCCTACCAAATGAATCTGGAGGACTAGATTGTTCATGTTTTGTTTGTTGAAGGAATGTGTGTATTTAGCTCCTAATTCTGATGAATCAGAGTGGAAGCTGCCATGATTTTTTTCCAGAACCTTTCACCGAACAAGCCTTGTAAATGAAGCAATGGCAACTATGGATTCAGTTTGTAGGATTGGTCACATTTTTTTGTCACATGAAAGTTCTTTCCAATGCCAATCCCCTGATACTGTCTATAGGTTATCTCCCCCCCCCCTCCCCCCCTCCCCCACAGACACACCCACCCATCTGACGTGGGGACAGATGTGTGGATGCATGTGTTTACTTCGGTGAGCGACACAAAATGTGGCATATTCAAGTTTGGAAATAAATGTTCAACCAAGACTAAAACACTTGATAGACAGTGGTACTAGTGTGTCATCCTTTCAAGAGAGACTGCATGAAGGATGTTTAAAATTCTTGATTGACGTAGCTCAAATTTACAAATTTACAAGTTAGCCATGCACAGCACAGTACTCATTTCACAGTAACAGTATTACTCACGGCGCAGGCGTGATACCTATTCACTGTCATGCTGCTCATAGCTTTGGCTAACTACCCTTGTGATGTTGTGATGATTTTGCTTGTCTCTAGCCAGACCCATAGTTCTGCCGGCACTGCATGTAGTTAATGCTGTCATTGTACAATAGTCACTGCAGCTTTACATTGAAGTAACACATTACCTCGGAGGCGCCTGATTAGGCAACAAAAAGGGTTCGTCTTAAAATGGCTGCGGTTGGAAAGATCATTAAATTGTAGAATATAATCTACATGAACATCCCTTGAAAATTTACCGTTTGTTTGAAAATCATGGACGAAAATACTTTCGAGGATGAAAGTTTGGTTCAGAAAAGTTGGACTGTTAACTGGAGTGTACACAAAGTTTATCGTCGGTGAGCTATAAAAAGAAGAAAAAAACCCAAAGATGCAAGAGGTAGGAGTTAATATTCCTCTTGAAGCAGGAAAGATCATAAGATGATGGGAAACATGCACCAGGCAAAGAATTCCATAGAGATACAGAACCAGGGGAAAAGCTATTGGCATAGCTTTTTGTTCTACATCAAAGCACAGCTAAGGAATGGCCGGGTACATTCAGTTCTACTTTTTAAAGATCTTTCCAATCGTACGAATTTCAGGATGAACACTTTATTTCTGTCTCCAAGGCAGTGCGCCCGTTTAAGCTACAGATAGTCCAGCATTTGACACATTTGTGCGGCAAACCTAAACTTCAGGACATTGGGGCTGAAAACAGTAGTGTGACACAAGTTCTTTGTGTGATGGCCATCCAAGCAAGTTATCACCGCAGGTGTTTACTTGAGCGTCCTTGTCCGAAAGAAAACACAATTCCACTTTCTCCCTCTGCAATTTTTAATTTACCTAATTAAAGCAAATTAAAATAGTATTTTGTTGTCTCTTGTACTTGTGTGTTGTAACTGCTTACTTTCAAACCATTACTAACTGCTTTCTGCTTATTAATCGACTAATTGCATGTTGCTTTGTAATAATTTCTGGTGAAATCATTTCAGAATTAAACTTTTATTGTTTTTGTGGTGAGAGGTTTTAACAACTGTCGACTTTTAGCAAGGCAAAAATTTGCCTCTAGACATTTTGTTGGTAGTGTTTACATTCTTCTTGTTTTTCAATAAGTTCTTTGTTGGGAGGAAAGGGGGGGTCATTATAATTGTTAAATTTACCTTCTTTTTTTGAGGAAACCAATATTAGATGAAGGAATTTTATTCTCTTTTGTATGATTTTGTAGAAGAGTAGATTTTTAGCTAAAAAAGAGATGTACTAGTTGCAGGCATCAGGATTCCCTTAAAAAAGAGTTTAAAAAAAAATCATATACCCACAACTTCCAAGCTACACAAATTGAAGTCAGAAATATGCTTGTTTTTTATCCAAAAGGTCACACGTAATAAAAAAAATTAAAAATCTCTGGATTTTTAAAACTTTTTTTTTTTTTCTTTTTCGGAATCAAATTTGATTTGAGAATTAAGTACGATGTAACAAGCTTCAGGTGCCTGCTGAGCTTTAACAAATTTGCAGTTTATTTTTCTCTCCGATCATCAGTTCCCCGTGCTTTCCAATTCAGTGCCAACAATAACATCATGCCAAATGCAAATTTATTTGTCTTTTTTTTCAGTCATTGCTTCTGCAAAAAACAGCACATTTTTTTTCCATTTGCTCCATCAAAAGGTACCACAGCCTAAGTGATTTGTCACCGCAAGTGACAAGTTGCAAATGGATTATAAAATGAGGTAATTGTAAGCCTCAGACAAAAATAAACAAACAAACAAACAAACAAACGTGGACAAACACAAGTTAAATTGAATTTGAGGGTCTTTTTAAAGTTATATGCTCTACAATTTTGATTTGTTGAAATAAGTTTACCAGTTTGACTATCTCTGGTATTTCAATTGTTCCTCATGGGGTACCCGAATGTTGAAATGCTAAAGTCCTGATTAATATTTTAAAATGGAAGACGGAGACTCGCATTCAAAAGAATGGTAACAAAATAACACCAAGTACGTGTTTACACTAAACTCGGTGACACATCAGAAATTTAAGCACCCTCATCCTGTCAAAGTATATCACTAATATAACACATAATCTTATTGTACATGTTCCCTGTACTCAAATTCACCTTCATGCTTTTTTAATACAGAAACCACAGTGGTGTAACTAGGTTTTTTTTGGGGGGTGGGGATGGCACATGCTGCTCAGCCGAAGCCTGTGCCCCCCCCCCCCCCCCCCCCCAACCGACCAAGAAAAAAATGTAATGACAAAAATTGGTCCCATGCAAATTGAGCACTAATTCTGCCAATAAGGGGGAGGGGGTGAGCTGTTTAAATGTGGTAGGGTAGGGGGAAACTTTTCCATTCACTTCATCAATTTTTTGGGCTGAACCAAAGACGGACTTACATACTCATGAACGTGTACTAAACATACAAAAATGATCTTGAGTAAACCAATTTAGTCACGGAATCCGTACCAAACATTTCCTCATACAGCTGATTGTAACGTAAACAAAGACATTGCTGAATTCACTAGCTGATTTGATCTGTCGGAATATCACAGCATTTCACGAGATGTTTGAGATTCAGGCTCCTCTTGAAATCATCACCCGGACAGAATTATTCAGTGGACACATCGGGTGCAGTCACCTAAGAACAAAACGGACAAGATCACACAACTGACACTGTCCCGTATAACCAGTATATTGCCCTATGGAGTTGTAGTCATCTCTCATGTGGTGGCCCCGATATCCATTTGGGTTTAATATGTCAGTTGCCAATTTCGTGGAGCTGCGAAGCGCAAAAATTTGCTTAGCACCAAAAAGTCTTGCTTAGTAAAACATGGGTTACCAGCCAAAAAACTGTGGGTGTTTATAATAAGCAAAAGAGCCGATACCTACCAGTCACAAGCAATTGACATCACATGGGAATTTGGTTGGAAATCCTGTTCTCAACAAGGAAGACTTCCCATGCTAAGCTATTTTGTTTTAAATTGGACCCAGCTGCCAAATTCAGATCTGCTAAGTACGAATAGAAAAGTTGTGCATAATAGCCAAGACAGGTTACCAGCTTTGACTTCATGTGATGTATGTTGATTTTGACTGGTTTCCGCCTTCTCTTTTGAGAAGTATACGATTAAACAGTGCCTTCTGTGTAGCTGCTATGTGGAATAAGCCAGTTCGGTATTTCAACTGACATTTTATCCCGAATGACCCGCGTGACCTTACGCGCGCGTGTGAACGCAAAAAGTGGTCGCACAACACGCACGTGTTAAATTCAATCAGAATGGGCGTTCGCGTAACATGGCGTGACATTACGTCAGCAATTTTATCCCGAATAACCTTTGACCTTTGAGATACCGAACTGGCTTATTTACCAAGGATTAATTTGTGGAGCTCCTTGGGAGAAAATAATGCACAGAAATTTTATATGCTACGTAAAATAAGACGAGCACCAGTCACAAGTACATGTAATATACATCAAATTTTGGCTGGTAACCTGTTCTTGCTCGGCAAAATATTTCTGTGCTCAGCAAACTTGTGCACTGAGCAGATCCATGAAATTGTCAAACACCGTAGGGCACCTCAAGTATTTTGTGCGCACTTTAACCTATACTTGCTGTGCACACTTATTGATGGCACCTGTTATATCATGACATCCCCTGAGGGTGAGCCGGGATGAAACCATCCTCGCGTCAATGGGCCGTGAGTGCGATCCTTACACTAGACCCCTGGCTAGGAGAGGCAAAGAAACATTGGTGATTGGCTGTCAAATAGCTTATTGCGACTGAAGTCACTTGCTCGTATGAAGTTTTAAAAAAAGTTTTGAACCAATTTCTGGAACGGGCGTAGCGCAAAAGCAGCGATGATACAAACTATGAGGTACTGAAACCATTGGAATTAAAATTGAAATATTCAAAAGAGTTTATTTTGATTGCCCAATTCTAAGGGTTGTGATCGCCAGAGATGTAGTCGAGTCCATCACAAGTCCCTGCAAGTCCATCACAAGCCCTCCAGTCCAAATCCCAATCACAAGCTATTCAAATGAGCTTTGACAAAGGCATTCCTTTGTCATTGTTCATCCAGTTACTTGTGACCGGCTTTATGAAAGGACTTCTGACTACTTGCGAAAGTACTTGTGAAAGGACTTGCAGGGACTCGACTCCAACTCTGGTGATCGCACAAGGCGTGGAAAGAACATGGCATAGTAGGCTCATACTCATTGGATATTGGCACAAACACACATAGAAAAGAAATACAAGGTTCGGGCCCAGAGATATTAAACCTGAATGTTTTTATATGCAGGCACCCCACAAGCTATGTCTTCGGACCGACGTATGTCACAGGGTAGCTCAAGAAGAGGTGACCAAAAAAAACATATTTATGACTTCAAAACCATTTTTCCCGTTAATCACATTTTTAAAACCTCAAACCTGCTTAGGAACCCTGTAATCAGTTCAGTTTTTCAGGTAGGCATCCCAGTTATTTAGCTGCAGGCTTCAGATATTTTTCCATAGAGATAGGGTGTCTTCTGTTGTATTGAGCTTGTGCAAAACGATGTCACTGCCTACAGATTGGCACGTGCATCGCCATTTTGGGAGTCAAATTTTCCTGACGTGCATTGGCTGCGCCGTATTTCAAACAAACTTCGAGCAACACGTGCATTAACTCCTTGCGTACGGATGACGCCATATGGCACAAAAAAAAGAGTGCCACCAGGCCGGATGACGCCATTGGCCGCTGTTTGTGCAGTTTCAATCCATTGTTGGATTATTGTGTATATGTTACGCTTGACTGCACAAACACATTGTAGCGGTTTGCTTGGCTGCCAGAGCCGCCGCGGCACCCTGACGTCTCCCGTAAAATACCGTACTCAAGGGGTTAAGAACATGTTTTACATTGTGCACATACGTACGCAGTCATGTAATTTGAAAACCATTGGACTCCAAAAATGACTGCTTGAACAGGCTCAATACAAATATCATATTGATGCCATTTTAGTCAGTCACTCAGTGATGTTGCGATGAACGACTATTTTTTCCCTACCTATTACATGTTTCAGACACTCCAAGGACCTTTGAATCACTTGATCATGTAGCTCATGGTAGAATTTTTGTAGCTTGCAAGTTTATTGTTGGTAGAATTTTTCAGGCATGGCATGCATATCTGCAGGAACGTAGGGAAACTGGTTGTAGGTTTTCTTCTCCCTTAATTGTCTGTTTTTGTTCGTTATACTAGTTCTTTTTTCCTAAATAGATGCACACGCAAAGAAAGTCTTCTTTATACCCTTTGAGGAGTACCGCATATTTTACAGACTTGAGTACACCTCCACATAGGCCAGGTTATCCTGGGTACAGGATCTGAAGGCATGTGGCACAACCCGATATATCCAACAAATGGAACTGAAAGGGTTCTGGAGGTGTTTTCATTTCTGGATAGCTTATAAAGTTGGGTAGGGGTTTGACTTGTATTTTCTGTTGTAAGGATGTTGTAACGCTTTCATAATGTCATCTTCCCACATTTGTCAACAACCGTTCACTTCAAATTGTGTATTTCAGATTCAACCAACTCGGGTGACAACATGTACACAATGATGAAACCAGTACCGGGGGGAAGTATGGGACCAGGGGTAAGTACTGATTTAACAAGTGTTGCTTGAAGTCTTGCATGGCGGAGTGAAAAGCAGGGAAGTAAGTTTGCGGATACACCATTAAAAGAGATTTTTTAAAAAAGTGTTGGCTCTGAAAAGAGCTGGTGGTGAGAGTATGATCTCGACGTTTAAAACAATATGCTCTCTTCTCGTATTTTTCTCCTTTGTCTCCCGAAGATCAGAGCGTACTGTTTCAAAGGTTGAGATCATAATCTCACCACCGGCTCTTTTCAGAGCCAACACATTCTTAAAAAAAAGAGGTATTTTTCCATGGGGTACCTGCAAACCTACTTCCCTAGTGATTTCACACTGTCTACTGAGTGGTCACAGTATCACGTCTCTGACATGAGACGTTTGGAACGTCTACGAGTACGGTTAAAAAAACCTGTGGATGTGATTTTCTATTCAAAATGGGAAGCGGGATTAGGCAGATATGGTTTTAGCCATAAATCACATCCTAGACTTTTCAAATCATATCTGAAGCCTGTAAACTATTGTCACACCTCGAGAAAGAGTACCTCGTTATGATCTGGGCACTGGATGTGGTTTTGGACCTACAGTTATGGCCAAAATGATTCATACCCTGTGAAAAATCTGGTAGTTTGCTTTTCTCTCATACATAAAAGCTGGATTGGCAGAACTTAGGCTTTTAGCTTTTACTTAATGACTTTTAGTTGGCATGTACAAATCTACATATATTTTGGTTTCGCATCATTAGCATAAAAGTAGAAATAATAAATAAAATGATTCACAATACCCCGAATTTGGCTTGGGTATGAAAAATTTGGGGCATAACTGTACATTGTTAAAATCACATTTGCAGATTTGACAGTGTCCCATACATAAAGATATGATGCTGTAAAAATGGACATAACACATAATACCATGTGTATTTGAACTGAGGCTACCACCTTTGCCATATCATGTGCAATAGCCTGCAACCCAGAGAATCGGAAGCATGGCTGTATTCAGGAAATCAACTCTTCTGATGAGTGGTGTGATTATATCCTGAACTGAATCTTCATTTGTTAATTCGTACAATGAGATACACGACCAAAAGCAAGCGGCCATCTGGGGAATTTGGCATCCACAAGATGCCCAGACGTACTCGCTAAATTCTTGCCCTCGGTCCATGAAGAATATTTAATACCCTTGGTAGTTGAACCATACACAAACACAGACAGAATGTACATACATGTATATGTATACATGTGTCCCAGGCAGTGAGGTGGTTAATGACATTTAATGTAGTTTTGCCACATTATTTGCTGTTGAAGCTAAATATTTGCAGTAGGATAAAGAGTTAGGATGTGTAACGAGTTTTGTATTTTTGTACATCTACGAGTGAGTTTTGATTCCATGATTTTGTTTTCATTCGTTTTCTTTTCCCGACAGAACTTCCCAATGGGATCAGGACCCGACGGCCCAATGCCCATGGGATCGCAGGACATTCCTCCAGTAATGAATGGTAAGTGGGGAAGAACAAACAGTCATTTCTGCCGTGGGAGGAAATGTATAGATTGTAATTGCCACTTGAACAGGAAGTAATCAGTTGGGAATTTACACAAGGAAGCATTACATAGAGCCACACAGAACTATTTCGTCTATTATTTATGTTTCATAAGCAAACATTGGATCGTTCTTACAAAATGAGTTTAGTTCCAAAAATACTTTGGATTTTGTTGTTGTTGCATGCATTGGAAGAAGCATACTCGGCTCTTGATTTTGATAGCGTCCCTCAATTTGACATTCTCATACATGTAACTTCGGACATTCTGTTGATTAGAACGTTTAGGTCCAACTGGGACCAATTTCACGGAGCTGCTAAGCACAAAATTTTGCTTAGCATCAAAACTCTTCCTTGATAAAACCGAGATTACGAACTAAATTTCCATGTGTTTTTTTTGCTTTTGACTAGTATTATGCTGTTGTTTGCTTAGCATGAAAATTACATGGAGTTTTGGCTGGTAACCTGTTTTTACTAAGCAAGACATTTTTGTGCTAAGCAAAATTGTGTGCTTAGCAGCTCCGTGAAATTGGCCCCAGTTGCTTACCATTGTGTAAGATATGTTAAACGGTTTGTTAATATTAGCGCTGGTGATTTGGAACTGGCATTGTTGAGCCACATTTATTCAATGGAGGATATATATCAGGGGTTAGGATTTCTCCGGATTTTTCCTGATTTCAGGATTTATGGTGAGACGTCTTCCAGATTTCTGGAAGATTTTTTTGGTCCTTAAATTGTTTTTATCATTCCAAAATGACCTCTGCATGCTGAAACAGTCGTCTAATTCCAATGATTCTATTTTTTCCAATTTTCGACCGTATCTTTTGGTAGAAAATGCAATTTTCTTAGGCATTTTTTAGCAATGCCATACTTATCAAATGCCTGCGAATGTTACTTGGATTTTTCATTTTTCTCAAATCATATGGATTGATTCAAACTAAAATCTGTACACACTGTGTCTTACAAACATCAAGAAAGTTTGGACTGCAGAAATGTGTGCTTGCACATCGCACAGGTAGACTTAAAAATGTGTGCCGAAAACACGAAAAGGTCAGTCCACGTTTGAAATAGACAATTTGTAAGGAAAGACCTTTCAGTTTATGCTTCAGGATGGTATCTTTGGATATAGGAGGCTTTTCCTGGGCAGTTTCTGTCCGTCTTCAAAATTTAGCCGTTGTTTAAGGTTTGTCCTCGATGTTTGAATTTTCAGGTGAAATGGATGGTATGCCCAAGAGTTCGCCAGCAAGCAATCAGGGCCCCGGTGGGCCAGGAACGCCCAGAGAAGACAACGGTGACATGAGTGGGCAGCTGTTTCCAAACTTCCAAGATAACGTAAGTGCTTGGTCTGCCTTGCTCTTAATCCCTGTGAAAAGCTGTAATTGTTTGCGCGTTTGTTCACCTTTTTTTTAAAACCCCAACTCCCCTCCATCAGTTTCCTCTAAGTAACTTGAATCATCCAACATCCTCTGATTTCAAAGTGTTAAAGCTGCATGTAACCTGAAATCCTCAAAAATCCTCTTATGGGGACCACTGCATCAATCCTCCAAAATCCTCTAGGTTTTATTTTTTTTTTACACCTTTATAACCTCAATCCTCCGAAATCAACCAGCATCATATTGGGCCTGATGACCTGGATTCTTCCATTTTCCTCCAGAGGCAAAATCTTCTTATGCCCTCAATCCTGCAAAATCCTCCGATGCTTCAACTTTCAAAGACCCTCAATCCTCCAAATTCCTGCTTTTGGCCAAGAGGATTTTAAAGGATTTGGGAAGGTTAGGGTTAAAGGTCAGCTAAATTAGCATATTGTGCCATAGCTTATTTGTGTAATGGACAAATTCTTTGGCAGTATTAACCCTAAGGGAGCAGATTTCAACCCAACCACCGGGTGTCCTCTGGTTTCTGGCAGAATCCTGCCAAAACCACTGGAAAACTGACCAAAACCCCCAGAAACCGGAGGGCACCTGGCAGTTGGATAGAAGTCTGCTCCCTACCCCCTGGGCATTTTTACCCGGAAGCTTCTTGTACTTTAATCGGGGGGAAGAAGGTCCATGATAATTGCGACTTGGTTCTACTGTCCCTCAATCCTCCAAAACCTTTTTTTTTTCGTTTTCCTTTTTTTATTGAAATGTAAATTCATGGTGGACTTAATAGATAAATGTGGGCGAGGAGAATAGGGCTTGATAAAAGTTGTCATGATTTCACATTTATGGCGTGTTCTTGCGAAATCAGAAGGAACTGAGTGAGGGTTGAATATGAATTATTGGTAGATTCTGAAAGAGGAGTATATTCTGCTCTTCAAAATTTCTCTTGTATTGTGCTTGAATGTTTTAGTGCAAAGTTATGAATTTTCACATTTGGGATTGTTGGTTAACCCTAACCATACCAAATCCACCAAAAACCAACACCATGTGTTATATTTTGATGGGTTCAGGACTGTAGAGCCTTGGCACCATTGGTACTTTACGTGGAGCTATGATGCCCCAATTTGTCCAAAGTCCAAAGAATGTGCCCTGTGTATACTGCAGTGTTGGATTTTGACATGTTGAGGACACTTCCCAGTAAAAGTGCCACAGGGGTTAACCTCTTGCGTACGGATGAAGGAATTTGGCGCAAAAAAGAAAGTGCCACCAGGCCGGATGACGCAATTGGCTGCTGTTTGTGCAGTTTCAATCCATTGTTGGATTATTGTGTATTGGTTACGCTTGACTGCACAAACACATTGTAGCGGTTCGCTTGGCTGCCAGAGCCGCTGCGGCACCCCGACGTCTCCTGTAAAATACCGTACTCAAGGGGTTAAGGGTTAATGTATGTATAAACAATACTCGGGTATTTACATTTTCCTCAGTCACAGCCTGTGCCCATTTCCATCTCCTTTTTTTCTTTTTTTCAAGAACACGTCACATTGGTTACATTCGTGCAATTCTGTCACTATGAACATCTAACAAAAGAAAAACGGTGCTCTAACAGTGACAATCCATTGTTACTTGGCACTGAATCCATTGTTACTTGTTCAGTGTGTAGTGGTAGGATTGTTTATAAAAGCATATAATTTTGCTGACTTTGAAACCTTTGATGTATTGGCATTCGAAGTTTTGTCCTATCTGATCAAAATAGACTATACATCTGACATCACACCATGGGCATGTCTTTGTTCATCTTGGATATATAGGCACAACTGCATGTACTTAACTTTGTACTCATTGTCGTTGAATTAAAAAACACCTGCCCTTGGCACAGTCTCTGTATAATGCCTCATCCAAGGTGATCAGAACACTGATAAAAATCCAAGTTGGATGCAGAGATTGTGACTGGAAAACTTGTTTCTTCCACGTTGAATCTCCAGGACCAGAACGAGTCAGCGGCGATACTTAAGATAAAGGAAACGATGCAGGAGGAGGCGAAAAGATTTGAGAAGGAGACCCCGGGAGAGCATCCCGACTACTTTATGCACCAACCCTAGCCACACGCCCACATCAACACCCACGCACACACCCACCCGCAGCCCCGTGGTGCCCAGCACCAAAGGCAGTTACTGCGATTCCTTGGTGCTGCGACGGTTAACCAATGCCAGTCACATGGTAAATTCTGATAGAGGGCGCCCAATGGTTCGTACTCTTGACCTAGGCTGTGAACGATCAGCAGTCATTATGTGCGCTCTTGGGCACAGAGCCAGACATTCTGATCAATATAGGCTGGTACCCCTGGTGTAACACTCGGTTTCACATGTGGTCTGTGCCATGTCTTCTTGGTACAATGCAGAGATTAGCCTACCTTTTTTAAATGTTGATCTGGTACCCAGACCGTGCGCACATATATATGCATATTTGATTCTGTGATAGTTCTCGGGTAGAAGCACCAGCCCGCTGGAGGAATTTATCATGTGACTTGAAGCAGCGGCCATGTTGAACAATAAAGACACAGCTCCAAAGACAACAGACGACGTATGACCCCGCGACCTTTCAACTCGGACAACGACTAACAGGCTGCGTTACAACCACAAAGTATTCATCGGAAAGGCGTGGAACAAGAATGACTTAGAAGGAATGTTGATAGATGAACACTTTAAATTATTCATATCCCACCTAAATGTGGTTTCAACCAAGCCCACAACAAAAAGTTTTTTTTTTTGTTCTTTTTGAAATATTCTTGCAAAGAAACTATATGGTTTAATATGTGTATAATTATGCTGAAGGGTTGATTCTGATAGGATTGACAGATTGAATTACCCACCAGTGGTTATATATGACTGCATTCAATAGTCATCTCACTAACTTTTATCCACCAGTATTCAAAGGCCTTTCACAAAAATCTCTTTCTGAAGATGGCCATGCGGTCATTTTCATAGGTTATAAGGATATCCCCAAACTTCAGGACAATACAAAGTCAAGTTAGTTGTTGGTGAAAGTTTACATATACCTCAGTCCTGGTGACAAATCCCAAAACTGTTAAACAAATCCAAAGGATTGTGAGAATTTCAGCTCCTGGAATAATTCAAAGAACAATTTCCAAGTTTATGTAAACGTTCAACTGCAACCATACAAAGTGCAGTTATTGTTGTACCTTGCAGTTAGGTACGTAGACTTTGCGGAGGATTTCTTTTTCAGAATAATTCATTGAAGCGACTTGAAGATTTTCCTAAGATTATTATTCAGTACGGCGCATTCATCCAACAAGTATTCAAAATGCCGTCTTTGAAAGGCATACTTCAGAAATATTCATCCATACACATTTTTTGTTTTTCTTATTTGTGTTTTAGACACGCGCTTAATATTTAAAGGACTGGTTTTGTAAGATTGTAAAATGCCGTCTGTAATAAACCCATCTCGGAATTCTTCATAAGGCAAGTTGAATGTACATCAATGTGGCAAATGGCTGGGTACATTCAACTTGGCCTTTTCACTGCTACATTTTTTCATAAAGTCAGTATAGAGGGCCTTGGAGAATATTATATTTTAATGCAGCTGTTTCCGCCAAGACAAAAACCCTACCGGATGACACGGTCAAGACTGCATTGACATCACACCCTGTAAATAGTTTGTACTTAATCAAATCCATGTACGACAATGCCCCTGGCGTTAAGATCTGAGAATCTAGTCCAGAAGTTATGCATTCCTTCCATATCAAGCCTTGTCCTGTATACGAGTCCCAGCATAATCCCTCATTATTTAAACAAAAGCAAAAGTCGGCCCTGGAGGCTATAAAGATTAATCAAGAAAAAAAATAATCTCTGTCAAGATGCTGGCGACGTCTTATTTTTTGTGTATGTAACATGTTGTTACGGTGCGATAACACCCCCTCATTTGTGCAAGCAGGTTGTATATCTTTCTCTCTCTCTCGGGATCCTGCTGGAAGATACTATCGTGCACTTGTAAAAACATACTTGGCAGCCTGTAATCTTGATTTGGGAAAGTAGGTCTCGACCCACAAACTAACATGAGAGAAGTAACTCACCAAAGGGTTTATTATGGAGTCTTGTTTTCAATTTATTTTTTCATGAAATTCTGATTACAGGGTTGAGTTTGGCAGGCTTTTAAATATTCCTACTTTTCATAATTTTTCCAATTTGTTTTTTACCTTGCGCTTACTTATTTCTTGAAATTCCTATTTTTTCCCATTTTTTTGTCACACAACTCCGAAAAATGGGATTTCATTGAGTAATTTTTTTATAACTGTTACACACTGTTATATGAAAATCACACAATGAAGGGCTTGGGTGCAGGAGTACTGCAACTTTACTTCCAAGAGCTTAGTTGAGGATGGAGCACAAGTGTTGTGAGTACAGAACATGCCAAATGAGGCTTGTGATGCTGTGGACATGAGTGAGTATCAACGAAAACTACTTGTGAAAGCCTGCAAAAGTCCTACTTTTGCCCTGTTTTTGTTTAAAATTTTGATCTTACTATTCTCCTCCGACGACGACGATGCTTGAAAGCCGGAGTTAGGCCCACGAGTTCCGGGCCCACAAGTTCCATTACATTGTTTGGCAAACTTGCACTCCTCTCCGGAAAATGCATACAATATTTAGTAAGATCGGTCAAATCCTTGGGGTTTTCGTCTGGAGTTCGTTGAGAGCCTTTGATTCTTCAGATATTAAGTTTGTGAAACAAAATTTTTAAACTAAAATTTAATTTTGAAATACCCTTTTTTAAGGCAGCTCAATTACACACGGTGTTGTCAAATGTAGGTATTCATTATAAGCACTCGTTTATAACAGGGCAGTTAAAAAAAAAAAGGAGTAAAATTGAAATGTGATCCCACCTGCTGCTTGAAAAGCAATGAGCTATGAACAAAAAGGTGTACAGGGGGTAAAAGCAAAATTCTAGGTAAGATGTACATGTTTAGTTTTTCTTGAAAATCAGCTCTCACACCTAGCATCATATAGAAAAATGCAACAATAAGACGGCCATCAGATACTTTATGGGAAACTAATCCCTACAAGCTGTTGGAGATGCATCTTTGTTATATTTGAAGTAGTGTTTGACAGATCTTTGGACTGCAAGATTCACCAAGTCTCATAAATCTTTATCTTCGAGTGATTAAGTCAGTGCATTGGTGACTTCAGTCATAAGAAAGCAGATGATATCAGCCAACTTTATTATTTTACAAAACCAAGAAAAGATGTTTTTACCAAACGTTGCTGGTAAGGGAATACCTTGTTCTGTTCTTCACTTAAAGTGCTTAACATAAAACTCATATCTTTGACTTGATCAGCTCTCAAAATCAGTATTTATGTTAGTATGGCAAGCACGAAACTCTAAATCGTTAGTGGGAAAAGTGTGAAGTATTCAAAGTCATCAGTTGATTATGTGGTGAAACCGAGATTGCGAACGAACAGGCAGCAGACAAAACGGACAAAGTTTCATCGCTGGGAACAAGTAGATTCTTTGGCATTCCCATAACAATTTTGTACCCCTTTGTAAACAAACAGGACAGGGGAATGCGTATGTGTACACAATTTGTACTAAGTGTTATTTGTAGAGTTTGACAGAGGAAAAAAGAAGTGACAAAGTTCCTTTATTTAATGATAATTATAACGATATCACTGTTTGGTGACATGTTCATGTATATGTTAGAAAGATGTGTCGAGTTTGTCCCCTGTTTTTTCTGTTGTAGGACTTTTAGATTTTTGTGGAATTTTTGGTTGTTTTTGTGGAGGGGAAAGTGAGAGCTGATTGGGAGCGTGGCTGGGGAAGGGAACGGTTGTGAGAAAGGGTGGGATTGGGTAAGCTATTCATGAATTTAAAAGTAAATAAGAGAAATAAAGAATGATTATAATATTATTATTATTATTACTGGAGGTAGGTAGTTGGTTCTGTCCTAAACATCTGTGGGGTACATTTTATCTTTTAGCCAAGTTCCTTTTTTTTTTCTCTTGTAAGTTGCTTCTCTTTAACAACATTACTATAGTTTGTAGATTTGTCTCACTAGCACTGCTTTGTATGTAATTCAAAAGCTTATTGTATGTATTGTATGAACATTGAACTAATTTATACCTTCAGTTTAGGGAGAACCGGTTAGTCTTGGCAAGCCGGTGGAGCCTTTTTTTTTTTTTTTTGCAGATTCTTAGCTACTGATCTCAAGGCTGTTGAATCAATGTTACAATCAATAGACAATTATAGGGATGACGTTAGGTGTGGTTTGCCATAGTAATTTTTTTTCATATCAATTCATGAATATGTTGAAATATTTATTATTTATTTATCAATTGAGATTCAAATTCTACTAGCCTGATAATTGACAAACCAGTGGGGTTATCATTTTAAATTATGCGCAATAAGAAGAACATTCAATTGATCAGCGTACAGATTGAGAAAAAAATGGTTTTTAATTGTCGGTCAAATAACAGCGAGAGTGGAAGATGCATCCAGGCCTTTCCTACATCAAAACTGCACATATTTTACTTTTCCTGTAATTAGTGCAGTTACTGTAATGGCTGACCCCTCCCACGGTATGTTTCTCATTCACTCTTCCACAAAGCAGCACCGATTGGTTAATTACATATGCTAGTTTGATTTAATAGTCTCTACCTCCATGCTATTTTGTATTTATAGTTGCACACTGGTCGGAGAGAAGTACCATTTCCCCCCACAAACCCACTCTTGTTCATCTTTGTAATATTTTGTGCAAAGAAAAATAAAAACTGCCAGAGTTTATTCGTTGTGATCAATGTTTACCACGCTCGTGTAGAAAAAAAGCCACCCTAATTTTTTTTTTGTTCAAAATGATACACTGTACATACATTTTAAATATTCAAATAAATTCTCTCATTTTGGGGGGCAATGGTTGTGGTGTATTTGTCACGCCGGAGCTTATAAATTCTTTAAATTGGGGAGAGAATTTTAATTGTACATTGTAGCTTACCAGAGGGTATTTCCCATCATCCCTTGTGCTTTTATAATTGACCTTTGACTCATGGCGGCCATGTTTGTAGGCTGTGATGTAATCTAGCTGGTCCACTGAGTGACTGTTATTTATTAGGACGTTGAAACTTTATTTCCATGGAAAATTTTCAAAAAATATTCTCCCCTAGGGACAAATAATTCTAAGAGTACATTTAACTATCGTTTAATCAGACATGTACAGTGATCCATTGCTCTTTTTGTACAAATTGTATTTTTCAAGTTGTCCTCATTATAAATTCAAAATGGCCGCCATGTGAATAGGTCCATATATTTATTTGTCTTTGTAGTTGAAGAGGGCGTAATTTAGAACTCGAAACCATGTTTTTTCGTCTTCTCTCAAGGAGTCTGGTTTAGAGCAGTGAATTAAATAAACCTACATGTTTTATCATTATCAGCAATGTTATTAAGTTATTCTGATCCCATAAATCTTATTCGTGAGAATGGAATAAAAGAATTGACTTTGTGTTCATGCAACCAAGAGAAAAATCTGTGTTCCTTGAGAATAATTATTTGATCGTGAAGAGCTGCTTGTTCCGTTTGAACAGTTCCCCCCCCCTTCCCCACCCCCCCCCACACACACACCCAAGTGTGGACAGGCATTACATACATTGTGTGGACTTCGGAACAAAAGATGTCCACACTAGGCAGGTAGCGAAGACATTGTGTGGACTTGCCCACGTCCACACTTGGTTTTCCCCTCTCTGAAAAAGAACTCTAGAGGTAAAATTGGGTCAGGGTTATATTTGAAAAAGTGAAGGGTAACACTTCAGTGGGCCACTATCAAAAATTGGGGTTGAAAAAAAATTCTGGATGTGAGAAAAATGAGTATTTTGGCCGAGAATTCTTAAGTACACGAATACAAAGGAATATCCACATAAGGATAGTAATGTAGAGCTGGTTGTGTAAACGGGTGCAATCGGGGACCTCCTATTGTCCCTCTTTTGTTTGTACTTTAACTTTTTCGGAAGGCCTCCCATCCTGGACCTTGACTCAATCGTGGATCCTATTGTGGACCCTATTTGTCGACCCTATTTGTCCTCTTTGTTGAAGGTTTGAATAGCTATACAAACTCATTCTCATGTACACTTGACAGCATCATACACGGAGACATCATGTGCAGATATCTGCGATGTACAAATCTGATTTCGGATCTGAATGGGATCGTGGGAGACACAAATTACAGGTTGCAATACCAGGAATATCAGCGTGACGAGAATGAGTTAGCCTGTCCCTGTGCCCAACATTGAAGTTACCAAACATCATAATCTGAGCAGCTGGATGTTGTGAAAGAGCACGGTCAATGCTGTCTGATATAATCCAGCACAGGAAGGAGATGATGGCGAACGGCGGTAAAGAAAACTAGAGCTAATGTGCTTCACGAAGCATGGATATCAGCCTAAACAGCCTTTTGAAAGGTTTGTCTGAACCGACTGGCACTGACCACAAGGTGACCATTGGCCCGAAATTGCCAAAGCATCTAAGTTTGGTTGAAATTGGCAAAAGAATGTAAGAGAAGAAGCATTTTGACCCCAACTGACCCTTAGGTGACCTTTCACCCTATAGTTTGACCATCACATGAAGTTCTGCCTTGGGAGGGATGCTTCTTAAACATTTTGACTGAAGAATATAGAAGAAAATGCATTTTGTATGTTTCAATACGATGACCACGACTGACCACCTTTGGCCCAATTCTGTACCCCATACGGGGCTCGGGACAGGGATGCATCTGACCAAGTCGGCTGAAGTCGGCAAAAGAATGTAAGGGAAGAAGCATTTTGTAATTTTTTGCAAATTGACCCCTACTGACTAGTTGGTGACCTTTGACCCCAAAATTTGAATACCCCAGAAGGAGCTTAGGCCAAGGATGCATTTGACCAAGTTTGGCTAAAATTGATCTAAAAAAAGCTTCTAGGAAAAGAAGCATTTTTTTGTGAGCGTTTCTGCATTTTCATAAAATAACCACCGAGTGACCACTGAGTGGCCACTACCCTGAAATCTACTAAAATGATGTACAGGGTATGGGCTAAGCATGTACTTGACGAAAAATTGTTCAAATCAGGTGAAGAATGTTGACCAAAAATCATTTTACCCGTTTCAGTAGAATAAAATGACCCATACTGACCAGGTGACCATTGGCCAAATTCTTTGTACACCCATATGAGGCTTGGTCCAGAGATGTAAATAACCAACTTTGACATCAAGACTGTGGGAGAAGAAGCATTTCGTAATTTTGAAGAAAATGACCCCAACTGACCATTAGGTGACAATTGGACAAATTATTTGTACACCTTATATGAGGCTTGGTCCAGAGATGTAAATAACAAATTTTGACATCAAGACTGGGGAGAAGAAGCATCATATTCGTAATTTTGAAGAAAATGACCCCAGACTTACCATTAGGTGACCATTGACCAAATTCTGTGAACAACCAATATGAGGCTTGGTCCAAAGATGTAACTCACCAAGTCTGACAATAATTGGACCAAGACTGTGGGAGAAGCATTTTGTATTTTTGAAGAAAATGACCCCAACTGACCATTAGGTGACCATTGACCAAATTCTGTGAACAACCAATATGAGGCTTGGTCCAAAGATGTAACTCACCAAGTCAGACATTAATTGGACCAAGACTGTGGGAGAAGTATTTCGTATTTTTTGAAGAAAATGACCACTAGTGACCACTAGGTGACCTTTGACCCCCACAGAGGCAATTAGGCTACCTTTGTCCCAATGCCTAAAATTGAAAACTTGGTCCCATGGACAATTTGTCAAAAATTTTCAGATTTGAACGTTTGATGTCTCATTTTAAAGTGGAAAGGCGTATCTTTCAAACCATACCTATATTATATATGTTGGTTACACAGTCTACGTGTGGCATTCCGTTATATTTTGTTTGCATTTCTTTTTGAGACAGACTGTATTGCAATTTTAACCCAAAATGTAAAATGTATGACATTTTAAAAATGATAAAAAATACATTTTGACTCCAGACACCCGTTATTGCAGAATTACTCTTTTCACATCATTTTTCCACCTTTCCTGCAATTTTGTAAGGCAACTTAAACTTTTGTTTTCGACCTGAAAAATGGCAAGGTAAACAAACAATGACAGTGCTCTGTATTTATTTGTGTTTGCAAAACGCATATATCCACAGCCATTATTTAATATCCAACTGAGTAATATATGCGAACATCATAGGTATATTGTCATATACAGGTTTCTAAAAAGGCACATTAATTTTATGGAAATCCAAATGCTGAAATCCTGAAACGAAGTGATGATTAGTACCGGTGAGCATGAGTTACGATTGTTTATGAACAAAATCATTATGATTGTTCACTGTGATTGAAAAATCACAAAGCCAATAAAATAATTCCCATGAAATTTGGCAAAATGAGAAATCGTATTCCCTCCCTCAATTTCTTTTTATACAGAAAGTTACTTTTGTAAAAGCCTTCCCAAATTCAATCCCAGAAATTTGTCGTGGACTTTGCAAATAGCTATATTTTCCAAACAACCTGGTTAATGTAAGCAAAGCCTGCAATTCTACAAACCTGGCCAGCTATAGCTTGTATTGTGATGTTGCCTGCTATTTATTTAAACATTATAAAACATGCAGTTTTAAATGTATGCCAGCAATTCTCTACAAAGTAGTTCATAACTTGTTTATTATTACAGAATTCTTTTTATCAAAAATTCCATGAACACTAAGTACTGCATTATCAATAGCAACTATGTACAACCGTGTATATAAATTCACTTATCAAGATCTTATTTGCCTCATTTACAAACAAACAAACTGGTGTAAAAACATTACTTAGCATGAAGCATCGTCTGAAAGCTCGCAGTATTAATATATGTACTAGTAGCATCCAACTTTTACATAATGCTTGCAATATACATGAATACAAACACCAATAGCAAATATCCAAAATATAATCTATAAAAAAAAAACGAAAGCAGTCAAAATATTACGACTCTGTAGTAGCTATGAATGAAAGACAAAAAATCAATCCTGCTCAACAGGATTTACAGCTAGTAAATCGCACAAATGCCGATATCAAAGTATACATTGACTATTGTTCACTAAAATGATCCTAAATTTTAACAAAATGTTTACAATTCTGAGAAGATATTATTTGAAAGATGCTCCAACAGCATTTACTCCAAAATTGCATCTCGACAACCCAACAACGCCAGGTTTCAATAACCATACTTTTTACAGTCAGTATTGTTCTAAGCACCACTACTTGTATATCACAAATCCACTCAACTATTCCTCAAATGGAAGTGAAAAGTATTTCCGAGAGTAATATTTAATGTCTTTTTCAGATGTACAAGGAAGTTGAAGTCCATTTAAAAGCCGACCAGTGGCTAATACCCTGGCTTACATCACTGTACAACAGTGTAGTAGGACAATGTGGCATCACTTTAGTCCCACACAAACACTGTGAACAAGTAACAATGGATTCAGTGCCAAGTAACAATGGATGTTCATTGTTAGTGCACCGTTTTTCTTTTGTTAGATGTTCATGTTCATAGTCCCTGGTTGCCTAACCTTACATGTGGTGATCACTCTTTAAAATGTTAATTTGCCTGCACGTGGGGCATAATTGGTGGTGGCAATGCCCCTCAAACAAAGTGCCATTACTTTGTATTTGTGACCAAAGCCCTGACTCTTGGGAAACATAAGTAACCCGTAACCCCCAGAAATCCTGATGTTGGGCATGGGCAGCCCCCGTATTGGGAGGTGGGGTCAACAACTAAATTAGGTGCATTAGTCCTGGGTTCATGTGCATTATGCTTGGTATTCTGCATGGGAACCCCCCCCCCCCCCCCAAAAAAAAAAAAATCCAAAAGAATTGTCCCAGGTTAGAGATTAAGGTCATTAGGGGCGTGTTTGTTTCACGCAGATCCGGAGCGCGATCAGTGATCCGGAGCGTCAAAAGCTGCTCCGGATCACTTTTTTAGTGATCCTGCTCGCGAGGTGGGTTTGCAAGATCCAATATGGCGACGTGCGAGACGGACAAAGAAAAGTGACGGTATTTTTTCGTAGATTTGAAGCATTTAACGAGCTATTGTTACAGTATTTACTCATAATTCTTTTACAGTGTATTTTGTTATTAAAGCTATGTACGATTTATTTACTTTTCTGGAAATACTAGATAGTTTATCATAAAAATAGCCCTACAGAATCTGAAGCAGACGACATTGTCGTGTAATACAAATTCTCCTAGCATGCAATATATAGCGAGAGGGATTCGCGATCCTGTTTGTTTTCGTTTGGCTCTGGATCACCTCCCGATGCATGTGAAACAAACAGGCCCTAGATGCCCAAGATATGCACATTTTAATGTCTAGCCAATGCATAGCCCTTATGGTAGCAGGCATCTTAGATGGCAGGTATGGGTAGTTCTTTCAGGCTTACAATGGTACATAAAGTGAAACCCATTCAAATACCTGCTATGCATAAGGCCAATAGTCATTTCACAGCTAAAAGATTTGTCCAGCGGTACAACTTTCTCTGATTAACCTTTTTACACTTCACATCAAATTCATACAGAATACGAACCAGCTGTCAAGCCATGGCTCTACTGGTTTTAGAAAAAGCCGCATACTATCACACAATACAAAGTCAAAGTGAAAACATTTTACCCTTTTCCATATTGCTGAAAAACCTTGATGGTCCATTCTCTAAACAAGTATTAACATACATGTATATTTCTATTTAAATTCTGAATACATCCTTTTAATTAAATGAGCTTAAAAGCCAGCTTCTACATATGTATTATGAAAACACAAATGGCACACACTACAAATCTTAGCTCATCCAATGCGTCCAGATGTTTTTAAACATGCCAACTAAGAATGGAACTTTGAGTAGAATACAAAATCAACCCAATTCACTTCTACCAAATGTCTGAATATTTCAGGGATGTCAGTCTTCAGGCAATCGCCTGATTTCAGGCTTTTACAAAATTTTAAATCCTGTACATTTTTTAAAATTTGACTGTAAATCCATTCATCTTGTCTGTCTGTAATTTCAGGCCCTAAAGAGAAGTCTGACTGGCATCCCTGATATTTACATGTCCAAGTCTTCCATACAAAAACATTCTATAAAATGCAAAAATATACAAAAACATTTTTCTTATTCAAATATGTATCAGAGTATATACGAAACCCTTTATGTCTTACATAAAGGCTACATCCAAAAGAATTCCAATATTTAACAGTAATATGTATTTTCTTACAAAAATAAGTATTTCTGCATTATTTTGGTCTAAAGCTGCACTTTTTAATTTATACGAGCACCAAAGACTGGTATTACGAAGAGCCATCTATTTGCGAGCCTCCTCAAAAATGATTCCTGAATTTACAGAGGTGGGAATTCGCCCGTCTGTATCACTTTCATCCTCTACTTAAAAAGCATTACGAATTAATAAAAGGCATTACAGATTTTTATTTTTCCATTAAAAGCCCCAGAGAATCAGTAAGAATCCCGCTCCTGTCAGTCTTCTTTGTTCACTTTGAAAATTCATTCAAATTTACCAAGTCAGTTTCCCTTGTGGTTTGTTTGACGAATACTTAAAAAAAAACAATCCACAGTAATTTCCTGGTACCACACTCTAGCATATACGCAAACAAATAAATAACAATTAAAAAAACCACCAAATCCACTCTATCTGGACCTGCCCCTGCAAAAGTAGTACTGAATATTAAAAGACATAATAATCACAGTAATGACCTGGGCCAATTTCATAAAGCTGTTAAGCACAAAAATTTGCTTAGCATGCAAATACTTCCTTGATAAAAACTGGATTACCAACCAGATTTCCTCGTGTGGAATATTGCTTTTGACTGGTATTCAGCTGTTGTTTGCTTAGCATGAAAATTACATGGACTTTTGGCTGGTAACATGTTTTTACTAAGCATGCCTCTGGATACCCTGCTTAAACACAATGTTAATGGTTTCTGGGAGATTGCTTTACAATCTGTACAATAATAGTACATGGGGAAACAGGCAGGTTTACATGTGCAGCCACTGCTAGCGGCTGTACGCTGCCTATATGCACAGTTTTCTTGCTTAATCTAGTTATTTGTTTCCTATATATTTGCTTTGGTTTTTTTCGTCTTGTCTTGTGTCATGTTTTGTGGTTGTGATTTTTTTCTTATGCATTCCCAAACTCAGTTATACCGGATATGTGTTTTCTCCTTTAATAAGATCCATCAGAGGTATGAAATTTTCTTTTATTTTTGAAACTTATATTACCCTGTATAACATCAATGGCTTATATTATTCGGTACCTTTGATATGAATTCTGATCTAAGTCAAATTTCTGATCGGTCATTAGGCTATGCGCTTAATCCTAATATTGATCCCAACAATCCCAACCAACATAAAATTTCCTGTGATTATTTTAATGAATCAAACTTGTAACACGGCGTTTAATTTTAACAATCAGTCCTATTTTTCTTTTCTTCACATGAATATTCGAAGTCTTCCTAAAAACTTTGATCAAATGTTAAATTATTTACATTCTCTGAAGCTGCAAAGAAAAACAGCGGTACCGCAATTGGTACCGTATCTGGACAATATGAAACACTCCCTAAAAACTGATTATGGATAGTGCATTGACACCTACCTACCTCGCCCCTATACCCCCCCCCCCCCCCCCCCCCCAAAAAAAAAAAATTAAAAATTGATTATCCCAGGCTGAATTACCACGATCTACCTCTAAGCCTCGCTGGATTCGGTTGCTTTCTCCATGTTCTGGTAGATGTTCATATCAGGTGTTTCTTTCTCCTTTTCCTTGGGCATGTTCTCGTAGACAGGGTCTGGGATGTCCTCCTCCATGAACCCATTAGGATTGTCGACAAAGGCTACCATGGCCTCATAGCAGAAACGATACAGGGCCTGGGAGAGACAACAGAAATGATTTTTTTAATTACAATGTAACCCTAACCCCCTAGGCATTTCTACTAGGAAGTGTCCTCAACCTGTAAAAATCTAACACTGTGCAGTATACCTATGGCACATTCTTTGGGCATCATATAGCTCCATGTAAAGTAATTTCTTTTTACTTTTTGCAAAGCGTCCATCACAAGGCCAAAGGCCACTCGAGGTGTGGGCTACAGAGGAAAGTGTGGAAGAACCAGACCCTCACACTGAAACAAGACAAGATAATCTGATCTCTTCACATTATGAATAGGGTCGGGATGGGTAACTAAGTCCACTGCAAGGTATTAATAATGCCTCTACCCATATTAGGCGTAGAAGTGCTATAGCCCAGGACTGGGCTCGAACCCACAACTTGCAGAATTACCCGCAGACCACAAATTCAATGCTCCAAACCACTAGGCCATTACACTTCCACATAATGGAATAGTGCCAATTGCACCACAGTCCTGAACCCATCGAAATTCAACAACATGGGGTGTTGGAGCTTGTAAGGCTTGGGATAGTTAGGGTTAACGGCTCATGGTTGGCAGAAAACCTTAGAATGTTAACCCCTTGCGTACGGATGACGCCATATGGCGTCAAAAACAAAAGTGCCACCAGGCCGGATGACGCCATTGGCCGCCGTTTGTGCAGTTTCAATCCATTGTTGGATTATTGTTTACGTCACATTGTAGCGGTTCGATTTGGCTGCCAGAACCGCAGCAACACCCCGACGTCTCCCGTAAAATACCGTGCCCAAGGGGTTAACAAGAGCAAGGTCAAGAGCAAGAAGACAAGTAAGATCACTCAGTATCAGAATGGATGGCAAAGATGTACAAATCTGATGGCAGAAAACTAGGGCCAAATTAGGAAACTGAAAGGAGTCCATCTTAGAGGAAATATAAGCCCCAAAACAACTGTACGGGGTATGGACAGTGCATCTACTTTAGGATAAACCAAAGGATAAATGCAGCTCGATTTTGTGTATTTTTGATGCAATTTGCCCAAATTTAAATTACAAAAATACACATCAGTTACATAAAGGTAAGATTACTTTTTACCGACCATCCGAGTTTGAATCTCTGTCTTTTAGAATAAATTGTAATGATACCCTCATATCACTTTGTACCGTTTTATCTAGAGTCCCCACCATCTCAACTATTATTTGCACATATGCAATGTAGAATCACCATGACAATTTTATTTCACTTCTGTGCAAGGATGTGGGCACTTATGACACTTAAAGAACAGCGGAGTGTGATAAATGTGTATTTTTGAAAGCAATAAGATGAACACAAGGGGTGGCAAAACATCCCATAATGCATTGCTGCAAGTTTTGATTTTGTAATGAACACAACCAATTATTACAATGCCTTAACCCTAAACTTTTACCTGATCCTCATGATTCCTTTGTTTCCCATTGTCTTTGTGTAGGGGGGATCACTGAGTTTGTGCCTTTTATGCAGTCTGATTTTAAAGGTAGTGTACACGATTGGTAATCCTCCAATTTTGTTTTTTACTGAATTATTACGAAATACCTTACTAGACTGTAAGTTAATAGTCTCAATCATCCTGTGAAATGATGGCACCAGGTGTGCTGTCGTTGTCAAGAAAAGTGGAAATTTATATCGTTTTCCAACGTTTTCCAACGATTTCCAGCTGGAAATCGTTGGGAAAACTGCCCTGTAGCCTTTAGTCAAGGCGCGCGTGGCTACCCGGACGAATGGTGCGCCCCGGACATGCTGGCATTCGGGACGCGTCACATAGCCACGCGCGCCTTGACTAAAGGCTATCATCCGCCCGACGGTTAAAAACGGGCACCGTTTTTCTCTCGTTTTTTTCGCCATCCAACAATGCAAAACTTTGAACAGGTCAGTGGAATGATATTTCCTATGAAATACTGACCCCCAAATCCGCCCATTTCTGAAAATCGCAACAATGACCAATCATGTACACTAACTTTAACCCTAACTACCCTAAGCCTTGCAAACTCCAAAAGCAGATTTTCTCACGTTTCAATGGGTTCAGTACTGTAGTGCCTTGGCACTTTACATAAAGCTATGATGCCTCAATTTGTCTAAGTCCAAAGAATGTGCTAAAGGTACATTGTATACTGGACAGGTTGAGGAAGCCTCCTAGTCAAAATGCCTAGGGGTTAGGGTTAATGTGACAACATTTTATATATTTTCAACTTGTTGGTTCAGATTTTTCATTTCAAGTTCCGACTCTTACTAAGCAAGTTTTACTCACCAGACTGTTGATACTGTGTGGTCGGTTCAGCCTCAATACTTTTGTCGTCTGCATGATGTCCACCATGTCCTCCTGACGCAACCTGTCCAGGGAGCTCTTGAGGACACAGAAAACACCACTTCGGTTCTGTCCATCTCTACGATATAGAGGAACCCCACAAAAATAGATTATAAACTGATATCCATCATTTGGATCTGGAAAAAAAAGAATATGCTAAAAGAGGAAGTTACCTGATTATCAATACATTTAATGTGGCCTTCACGGATTTTCTGAAAAGTTGTGTACTAAATGTTTGTACTACTACTACTCAAATCAAAAAGTTTCCAACACAAATAGTTGTTGGGCTTAAACACTTTTTTCACAGCAGGAAACATTGTTGTGTGAGAAACATTTCATTGAGTACTGGTACAAGATAAACTTTGTATTTTTACACATCATTTATACAAATAAAAAAGGCAACATTCAAAAAATCACAAGCACCTAAGAACATAAGCACCATGATCCCTGTGGGCTTCTAACCCACATACATGTACCATCACACGTGAATCAGATACTGTAACCAATGTGTTCCATAAGGATCCTGTTAACCCCTAGCCACTGGGTTTATATGGAGGCGCCCCGGCGCCCGGGCACCAGGCCTGGTTGTGCAGCCAAGCGAAATGGAAACAAGAGGCTTGTGCAGCCAAGCATAACATACACAATACGCCAATAATGGATTGAAAATGCAGAGATTGGCATGTATAGACATTAACCGGCCAGGTGGCAATTTCAATCTGCACGTATTTGTGTCAACCGCTGGCAAGGGGTTAATTAAGGATCATGTAATCTTCTGAACTGCATGTACATTGTGTAAGTAAAGTACAGGTATTCCTCCCCGGCGTCTACCTCCACACTTACATGCAGTGAACTAGAATCGGACAACGCTTCTCCTTAAACTTGAGCATGTTTGTCTCCACTGTCAACATGAGATTCAGAAGTGTTTCAGGTGATTTGGGTGTCTCCTGATCCAGCAGCCAATCAGTGACTTGGTAGTGTCTGAAGTAGTGAGGCCTCTGTGGTAAAAAGGGCACACTGTCTCACTTTGATTACAAACAACCGTGTCCCTTTCAGGATCACGGACCAATTAATGTTGTTATCTTATGGTAGTCATGTTATGTAGCTTTCAAAACAAGAAAACATTTGGACTTGATATTCTTAGATTCCTAAATTCTTTTCGCTACTCCAGAAAAGTCATGTATGACTTGTCCATGTCAATTAAGCTTTCCTGTAATAAATATTTATAGATTCATCTCAACACCATTTAAACAATCCATTTAATACATTTTAGTTTAGATCTGCACTATTATTACCACATTCAAAAACTCTTTTATTAAAAACAAAAAACCCCAAAACGAGAGATCACAAATAGATACACGTACAAACATAAGAAACAAAATCATGACTTTCGTAAATGCCAGATTAAAAATTAAAGAATTTGCTAGTCTGCAATGGAAGCTTTTTGTGAAGGTTAAAGAATGGCAATAACATACCACAAAGATGCCCATAAATCAGGCTGACCATCAGGAAAACATACAGGCAGGGAAGCTGTGGGTGGGATGTGCCAGTTACGGGGGGGGGGGGGGGGGGGGGGGGGTAGAGGCTAGGGGCCAGCAGCCTACTGGTGGATGGTTAGCCAAAGCTTGTGTGATGGAATGGAATATACAAAGTATTGACGTTGCATCATGTTTACCTCGTTGAATTCGAGCAACCAGGTAGGGACAGAACCGTGCGGTGTGGTATCACGGCATGCATTTCAGTACCTACAAGTTGGCATCATGTCAATTTCTACCTGTTTTTGCGACTACATTTTTCAAACTCGGAGGGAAACAACAATGTTTTCCTTAACCCCTTGCGTAGGTATGACGCCAAATGCCGCCAAAACAAATTGCCACCAGGACGGATGATGTCTATAGACACTATTTTCTGCATTTTCAATCCATTGTTGGTTTATTGTGTTCGTTACGCTTGGCTGCACAAGCCTCTTGTGTCCGTTTCGCTTGGCTGCAAAGCCGACACGGCACCTCGGCGCCTCACTATATTAACCGTACTCAAGGGGTTAAATTCCCTATTGCAAAGACAAAATATCCTCAAAATAAGCACCAATGTACAAAGTTCCTTTTATATTTTCTGGGAAAAACCCTATCCAAGATGTGGTAATATTTCTGCTTGTCCCCACCTGGTAAACGTAGTAAACATGGTCCAACGTCATTACTTCGTGGGTCTAAAAGGCTGGGGATTGGTGTTTAATGTTGGTTGGCTCCATGCAGAAGAGCCTGGGGAATTGTGGGCATGGGGGGGATGGGTTTGGAGCAGGCTGGGAGTCAGTGAGCACGATGGCTGGCTGGAAACTGGTCAGTAAAGGGGAGAGGGGTGGGACCAAGGGTGGCAAAGGACAGCCCTTGAAAAGAAGAACAGAGAAAGAGGGATTTAGGGTAGTCTAGTTCCCAGACCAAAATATTCTGACTATTTCTGCTGAATATTAGGTCTGGTAGCCGCCAATGTCACGTGACGAAAACGGGCAGAATTCTGCCCGTTTCCGAAAATATCCGAAGTTTTCTGAACTTGTTTTCCTAACTTGATGTTTGCAACAAACAAAATGTCTGTCAGGCCCATTACAGATCCTGGAATTTGAATTCTCAATTATATATAAAAACTGAAAAATCAATACCACACTCTTGCAGTATTTTGCCAAGTGGATTTTGCACGTCATGATCTATTTTAAACCGTGGTAGCTACATGTACCTGACCCAAGATATAGACGTCAGAGAATCTTCAGGTCAGGGAACCAGACTAGATTGAGGGTGGGGATATATCTACAATGATACAAATATCAAGACAAAAGTCTAAGACATAGCCTGTGTTAGTTTTTCCCACATTAACCAAGATCAATTGAAAATCTCAAGATAACCCGACAGCTTTCAAATGTTAGTCAGACACTCACCATAAAGAGAGATTAGAAAGCACGGCGCTGGAAGAAGGCTGTACACCGCACAGATGTGGATGGGGGAAGCAGTTTAACCACAAAGAGAATTTAGGAATGTGCAGAAGGTATACTTAAGTATATAAAAAAGAAAATGCAAACAGGGGCATGAAAAAGAAATCACACAAATTGCCAAACCACAAACAGGAAAGAATGCGAAAGAATACAAATGGAAAAAGTGGTTAAATATTCAATGCCTTAGCTCAAGATTCAAACGGGCCTAGGATTCGAGCAAACTTTTAAAGTACAATACAGCGAACTTAGGAAAACACAACAGCTCAATTACCAAAATCTAAGTAAAATAAAATAGAGCAAATTTAAATCCTACAGCAATTTTAAGAGGAACACCACGAAAAGAAAAAAATATCAACCCAGCACTTTTAGAAGCGGCGCAAGGAGAGAAAACCAAAGCTTAGACTAACATCCTCAGCTTCCAAATGATTGCATTCAATATATTTAATTATATCAAACGGCAGCTATATACCAAACATTTGTAATGGATCCCATATGTTCATTAAAGAGAAGTTATATTTTAATTTCTGGACTTCTGCATAAAATTCCAAAGTTAATACTGCCTAGTGCTTGTTAATATAACATATATCACTGTTTTCCTAATTCTCCTAATCCCCTTTTATCTTCCTTTCAACTGTGCTAGTTTGTTTCCAGGGCCCAATTTCATAGCACTGCTTATTAACACATGATTTTCTGCTAACGGAACCCTCGCCCATTTCATAGAGACTAAGTAGCAGTAAGCACAGCGAAGAGCCCACTAACTTCGGAAGCAGGATTTGCTTAAATTAGTGATGCAACAATATAAATCTCCATGCACGCGCAAGCGTTGGCACGACTTGGCCATGAAATATGCTAATGCTTAAGCAAATTTTCCTGCTATAACTTTTCTGCTTACTGTTAAGCAGTGCAATAAAATTGAGCCCAGAATTTCCAGTTTCTGTTTTCATATCATTTGGTCTTTGAGAAAGACTCCGCTTCGATCAAAACACCAGTTCTTCCTAACTTGTATCTATTTTTCTACAAATCACAAAGCCCTGGATTGTGCAGTCTGGCCTAGGCCAGTGTTCCTACATATACTGCCTTAGGGGGTACCTCCAACAATGGTTAACAATGGGGACAATGGTTCCTGACGAAATCTTTAGAAATCTAGGTGCCCCACAAGGAAAACGCTATGGAGTTTGAGATTTCATTATTGACAAAGGAAAATAATAGAAGGAAAGTAATGTGGACAATAGAGGTACCCCGTAAGGGTGCATACGTGAGGATGTGTGTCATTACCTTCTGGAGGCGATGTATTATCTTCATCATTTTGATGTTGTATCCATTCCGCTTCACTGTTTCCACTAAGCTGATCGTGAAGGGACCATAATCCTGGCTGCCTTTATCAGGCCAATACCGGGGACAATCCTACAAAGAGGAAGCAACAGAGTACCAAAGTGATAGAGTACCTAAAGGCCCCAAGTCCAAATAGGGCCGGTACGTATACCGTCTCCCGGTACGCAAACTGGTTCATTTTAATGCTCACAAACCGGGTTGGATACCGTCCAAGCCTCTACTGGAAGGCTGGCCCTGTTTAAGAGTCCATTGTGTCCAATTCCTGGGCTGGTGAACTCCTTTTAAATGCAGACATTGGGGTGACTTTAATCCGATAATAATCTTCCACGGGTCAAAGGCCCTAAACGTTTGCTCAGTTTCAAAGAGTTTGCCGCTGGACAGAACTGACCACCCAGTATTCACACTTCGGTAATCACTACATATACACGTATACTCAGTCAGTCACAGTCAATAAACTCCCCATTGTCAACACTCTGCAGGGCCATCAGGCAGCAGGCTAGCCAAGCTCAACCCCAAGTCTATTCATTAAGATGGCTTTGAAATGCCGACGAGCAAGTGGACTTGTACCGTCCGGGGAGGGGTATAATACCGTCCGGGGAGGGGTATAATACCGTCCGCGGTTTAAACCGGTCTGCATACGGGCTCCCGGTATGCAGACCGGCCCTAAATGGAATTCGGGCCTAAGCCACGTGCGCAATTGTGTGTTTAAATACAATAGGGCGCAAGCCAGTGTGTGCGCCACAACAATGGCAAATGATGTCACACTTTGGTATTCTATACCAGCAATGCTTTTCAGTAAATACCTTTAAATAGTGTTTAATTACAAATGATTACTTTCTTTACTGCAAACCGTTATGCAGCAACATGAAATCAGGAACTTGACATGATCAAAGAAAACTTAACAGAAAAGTGGGTCAGGATCGGCTTTTTGGACAAACGCTTCTTCGTGGTCTCACAACTTACAGGATCGGCAGGGTCCAGAGCATTCAGCATTACTACGATGGGCATCCGATAGTCGTAGACCAGCCTCCACAGATCTAACACTGTGTTTGGTAGAGGGGACTGCGTCACCACAGCAGCATCAATCTGCTTGTAACCCTGGGGATAACAGAAAAATGGATGAGGACTCGGCATATATCAGCAGGGTGACACCCAGGGCCTGATTTTGTTTACAAGTTTCGCGTAGAAAATACTTGTAAATATTGTTGCAGAATGGTAAAACTCTGCTATTAAATTACTAACTATAAACAGCAACCTATCTATATGAAACTGTGATTATGGCAAGAAATTGCCTCTCCAGCAGCCGATTTCACGAAACCGTGCACAACTTACGCCACGGCGTAGGACTTGCGCTATAAAAATGTTGCGCAGCTGTGCAACATCCTTGCGATCCTTTCAGTGCGCAGCTACGCAATGTTGTATTTGTTTTATACATCGCGGACGAGGTTGAATGCCGCTTTTACGACGACTGTTTCAGCACAACAATAAAAATACATGGAACAGTCATGAAATGTGGGCGCCATTTCACTTTTGAAACTTTGCTCTGAAAACAAAATTGGTAGCGACGGATGGTCATGTCATTTCTCTCTGAAATAATCTAGTAAATTCTATAAATAATTTGAGCAACTAACGGCTCTACTATGCTCACGCTCAGCTAGTAAAGTCATCATTTCGGTGTTTTTTGCGGACACCTTAAGCCACCTAAAACAAGTGCGTCAGTTATGCCATAATTTGTGGCACAAGTCAGCGACTTACGCACTGCGTAACTTTCGTGAAATTGATTTTTAAAATGTCACAGATGTTGCGCAACTTACGCAAAAAATTGTGGCGTAAGTAGAGTTACGCAATTGCGCAAGGTTTCTTTAAATCAGCTGCAGCGCAAACTGGTGTCGCACTTTATTGTGAAACGTTTAGGTGTAAAGTAGTACGTTGTCTAAAATTAGCCACCGTCTCTTTCAATTTTAGAGGTTTCTGTCAGCCGTCTCCAAACATGTAAAAAGATGGTTAATTCCTAAATGTTCTGCACAATACAATTAGTGTCCATCATGTTTGTTTATTCTTACATCCACAAACGCAGCATTGATGTAGTTGTATTCCACACCATCCTCCCTAGGAGTCATCAAGAATGGGCGGGAGGTTTCAGCTGAAGGGCGAGAAAAGAAACATCAACAGAATCTTATTCAAGTCTACTTTTAGAAAAACTAAATTTTTTTTTTCTTTTGAAGACACTGACAAAGATTGCACACTTGGGAGGACACAATTACAGCTGAGTAGTCTGAAGGTTTGAGTCGTAAGTCTGGGTTTAATAGTCAAACATCCTTCGCTGATCCAATATTGATTTCAAACAATACCAAGTGAGTTTCTTTTCTTCTTGAATTGTTCAGGAATCAACTTGTTATGAGTAACCTACTCCTATGTTTGAACGTTTAAAGTACCAAAGGAGCACTTTATGACATTTGGGGGCAAAGCTTTTGCATGTTTTTTGTTTCCCCTCCATCTTATGTCCTAACGTATATCCTTAATTTTCATTTTAGACTTCATTTAACACACTGAACATCCTTGCAAATAATGAGTGAAATAATACATGGGATGAAAAACTACAAACCTTCATTAGAAAGATGGAAATAACATTCCTCACCATCCTCTCACAATTAACTGGCTGACTTACCGACCATTGCATCTGCGAATCTGTTTTTGTCCTGATTGGCTACAGCCATGCTGTTGCGACATTTCTCTATGCTCGGCACAGGGGTGATGTTGTTCAGTTGCTGGAAGAAACCACAATATAACACAGAATAACATTTTGTCGACTAACGTTCCACCGGTTTGTCCAACTTGGTTCCTCCAGGTCGGGTGTCTGAGCATAAAACTTGGCTCTCTGCTTGTTCTGCGTGGGACAATATAGCCGCTTCCTTCGTTCTGTATCTCTATGGAACTCTGACAGATGCGTGTTTCCCTTCGTCTTACAAACTTTTCTGCCTCAAGAATGACCATCTGTAGCCTGTTATCATGTGGCTTTTAGCATTGTTTGGGTTAACTTAAAAAAAGGGCGGCAGTAGGAAACTTGTACCGAAGTCCATGTATTAATGACTAACCTTGAATTCTTCAGCGAGTTTTTTCTTCTTCAGTTCTGCGAACCTCTTCTTCAATAAAGGAGCAGGAATTAAGGTGTCACTGGAGAAGAGTGCCTCCAACAGGGCAAGATGGATGAAGGTATACTGGACCTGCGGGGGAAATAAATTGTCCAAAGTGTAATCAGTTCTCACTCAATGTCTGATGGGTTTAACATTGTTTAATGGCCACTCCGACTGTTCAAAGATGGTTTCCTGATGGTTCAATTCTGATGATGACCAAGTATTATGCAACATCATCCAGGGAATGTTCATTGAAAGCCTCCTATCCGTAAACTAAATCTCTCATGGGACGCTCTCAAGTTTTGAGAGCATTCACATAACCCCCCTTATGAATCAATTTTTGTATACTATTTTAACCTGAACATGGCTAAAAGCCACTCGAGGTATTGAGCTACAAGTAGAAAAAAAATCAAAGATACAAGAGGTAGGAATTAATATTCCTCTTGAAGCAGGAAAGATTGTAAGATGAAGGGAAACATGCACCAGGCAAAGAATTCCATAGAAATACAGAATGAGGGAAAAAGATATTGGCATAGCTTTTTGTTTTACATCTAGTAGGTAAAGCTAGAGTATACTGGTGGGTTAAGGTGGAAAGCCTAGTTTCACGCTCAAACACCCTAACTGGAGAAACCAAGCTGGACAAGCCGGTGGAACATTTACCATAAAAATATCTGTAGAACATCCTGAGTAGCAACAGATCTCCGGTGAGAGAGTGATTGTAAGGATGAGCCCAACTTTTCTCCAACCAAATTAACAATGCGCTTCTGTACTCTATCTAATAAAGATAAGTGCCAAGCAGAAGCACCAGCCCAGATGTGGGAACAGTACCCCATAAGAGGACGTTGTCTTGTAAAGGTAAATGATAGCATCAGAAGGTAAATACTTCTGAGCTTGATAAAGACAACCAGCTCACACAGAAGCACTCTTTGCAATACCTGTGATATACTTCTCCCAGCTAAGGTTAGGGGAGATGACAAGTCCAAAAAGACATAGGTTATATAACTCCGGCAAAGTCAAGGGACCCATATGAACTGAAGGAAATGATATCTGTAGCCCGAGACAAAGAAAATAGTTTTCTTCACAATGAAATGTACTAGCAAGTTGTCCCCCACATCAACACAGTCTCCAGATCATTATTGAGTGAAGCACCCACAATGCTGCACGAAATATTAGAAGAATTGGGAGAAACACAGTAGTGTAGAGTCATCAGCATACATGGCTAGCCGAGACATAACATCAGCAGATAAATCATTGATATAAACCAGAAAGAGAGAGGGACCTAGAACACAGCCTAGCGAATCCACTAAATTTGCTCAATTTGTCAATAAAGCTTGGGCTTCTGCTAGGCATAGTTACAATTTGATAATGATGCAAATTTCCTGCCACAAACCTATCACTTGACAAAGAGACTGGAACCAAAGATACTAGAAAGCTATACCCAGCACGATATGGGGCAGAGGGGTACCCCCCTTTTGTCCCTATACCCTATACACTCTCTAGACTATTGTTACCTAACACATCCCTCCTAGACATCTGAAAAGAATTCCTGAGATTTCGGGAACACAATGACCGACACAAAAGAAGGGGGGGGGGGGCCCTCAGCCCCATATCTTGCATCATATGTAGAAATCAGTCAGAATCCAAACTTCATGCCACAACCCTATCCCTTGACAACCAAAGAGACTAGAAATCAGTCAGAATCCTTTCAATCTCCAAACACATTTGTTCCTGAGATAGGATCCCAATGATCAAGATATCAAGATATAAACTGATGTCCAGTGTGGGCCTTAAAGTGGTATGTGAACCATCCAGAGATTTTCAACAAGATGTATCTCAATTTTTACTCATTGCAGCTAACATCTGAAAACAATTGTAGACAGTACACGGACCCATAATTTAACTGGTAATAAAACTGGACACAAGTTACTGTTCTGTAATTAAATAACATAATCTGTCATTGGGCTAACATGGACAATCCATCTTGGCCTAGAATGGGTAGAAATATAAGGAGCCAGCTGAAGCTTTTGACTTAAAACAGACGTGTGCGAAAATGTGTTTAAATGCACAACCCAAAAGCAGTTATGGGTCTAATATTAGTGGAGTGCCTGGGCTCATGGTGCTGGGCTCTTAGACAAGGCACGTCACTACAATAAGCCAGTTCGGTATTTCAACTGCGCATGTGCATTTGGTAGAAATGTTAACAATTTAATATTAATTTCTTACCAAGCTAAGGAAAAGATGAGCCTGCTACTGCCGAGGCTTGCAAGGAATATATGTCGCTTGCTTCTATCGAGGCTTATTTGATTTAAATAAGACGTGCCTGCAACTGCCGAGGCTTGAAGTTATAAGTTACAATGTGGACCCATCCACTGTGAGGGGCAAACGCCGCCTAGTCAGTATCAGAGTCCACAGAGTTGATCAAAGAACTAAAATAAGGTATTAAAGGTTGCTGTGCAGAAAAGGCTGGAGTCACAGCAATACATGTAGTTGTCTTCACTTAGTGGAGCGGACTGTGTTCTGGTGGGTGTGTATGGGTAGCACTTTATTTGTATATCCATCATGCAGGTTACGAAGAAATGTTCAGTGCGTCTCCTGCACGCAGGAATTCTTTTATCTCTAACACCGGTCACATACTTGGAACCGCACAAAAAGAAGGAATTCACTACATGCACAATGACATTTTATCCCGAATGACCCACGTGACCCAACGAGCGCGTGTGAGTGAAAAAGGTGGTCCCACAATGTGCACATGTTAAATTCAATCAGAATGGGCGTTCGCATAACATGGCGTGACACTACGTCAGCAATTTTATCTTGAATAACCTTTGACCTTCGAGATACCGAACTGGCTTATAGCATCCCTCCCCTAGAAGCATTAATTGGTGCCTGTGAAGGTAGAGAACAGATTGCATTGAAAAGCTGCATAACTGATCTCATGGCCTGATGTCCAAAGGGTAATAATTGTGAAGCACTTTAAGACATTTGTATAAACTCCTGTAAGCATTATTCTTATCATGGTTATGACATTAAAATAGACCGCTGCTCCAACCTACCGGAGTCTGTACTATGCTAACACGGTGATCTCTCATTTCAGCTACAAAGTTGTAGATGTCCAGGTTTTTCTCTGCGCGTGCTCGTTGCAGCGATGCATGTATGGCTATGATCACACCGGTCCTGCCTACACCAGCACTGGATATAAGACGGAAATTTATTTATTTAGACTTTAACCCTAACCCTACCGGACGCAGCACAGTGCATCTGTGGTGACAGCTTGACCTTGCTGCACTCTGCACACAAGTCAATGTGACAAAGTATGCAATCTGATGCGTCTGGCAGGGTTTCTAGCCAAAATACCCTGGAGGGTTAAGGTTAATGGTGTGATAAAGCTTTAACAATGAAAAGCATTTGATAAGTTTCTGTCTGAAAACTTATTGTTTATAACGATGAACCAGTACCAATCATCTAGAGCCCTGTCCGCACTGGACTTTTTTGGTAAAACTTACCGAGACGATGGGTCCTTTTCCCATTTTAAGTCCAGTGCGGACAGCCTAGGACGCTTTCCTCTCAGTTACTTTTCCTGAGTCCAGCGGTTACTTCTACCGGGCAACTGCTGCCCAGGAAAACTGACCAGGTAACTTTTCCCGAGACAATAAGTCCAGTGCGAGTCGGTAAAAGCGGCTCAGAAAAACGTACATCCGGCCTGAGCGCAAGATCATGCTTCACAGGGAAACCACGCATGCGCTTTGCATTGTTTCACCGCGGTGCGGTGCATATGTGGCAAGTTTCCAAATTCCAGTGCGTTGTTCCTCTTTCAGTCGCAATCAAAAAGCACATGTGATTTGGGTCAATCGTGTCAATGTAGAAAGGTCACGCAAAGCGCCCTCATGAGTCGTTATACTGACAGCTCGGTTACTTTTACCACGGTCTCGTTAAAATGTTCCCGTGTCGAAAGTCCAAGTGCGGACAGTGGTCACATTTGACCCTTTTTCATTTTACCATCGTCTCGGTAAAACCTTCCAAAAAAAAAAATCCAGTGCGGACACAGCTTAAAATGCTGTAATCTTCAAGAAAATTGTACCTGAAGACCTCCAAAAGTGCCATGAATAGCAATATTCACACAAGCATTAAATCCAGCATTAAATCAAACTACTAAAGGGAGAAACCCCAAGAATGGCAATCAACAGGTTGAAATTTAAGTCGAGGCAACACAGGTGTCTGTCTAGAAATAACATCTGTGACGATCTCTACCTGCAGTGGATGAGATAAGGCCCTGAGTCTTCAAGAGTAGCATCAGAGAATTCTTGGATGAGTTTTAAGACTGGAGTGACATCCTTGGGAACATCCTTGTCAGGCCAGGATGTGAAGTGGAACTGTCTGATCGTCCTGGGTGGGGAGATGTTATCACCCTTTGTGCATAGAAAAGAAAATGCATTTAAGAGGAATCTCTATTCATTAACTTTAGGATTTTCAGAAGTGTTTCAGCCATGATTAATGTAAATGCTTTTACAGGGAGTGACTCTTTGTCACTGAGATGATACCTTCACAAAAAATGTGTTTCAAATCTGGTGTATGAGCTACCTCTGGAAGGCACATGTGTTGTCATGTCATGTCTTGTGAAGAAAACAATACAGTCGACTCTCGGTAATAAGAGCTCGGTTAACACGAGAACCCGGTTAAGACGAGAACTTTCGTTGGTCCCGACCGAATTGTGCACATTCTTATGGGAGAACATTTCATTAATACGAGCTCTGTTTACGCAAGAACTCGGCTAAGACGAGCATTTTTTGCGGCCCGATTGAGCGCAAATGCATGTATTGTTTATCTATTTTCCACGAACATTTTGGAAAACAACTTGTCAATCAGCGAATCCATTCAATTTGATTCTGCAGTGCGGTTTTCACTCTGTGTACACATCACCTGTTTGTCTCATGCCGCAATGATAATGGCGCAGTCATAATGCTCGCTAATCCTGCTCTGCGGTTTTCACTCCATGTAGACATCAGCTGTCTGTGTCTCGAACGTGCCGCTAGAGGGGGCTATTAAAAGGTGGACAATGGGCGATTGCAGTTCCCGTGCCGTTTGTTTATGGCGGCTTTCATGCCGCCGGAACGCGTAAACTGTGAAAACAGTAGCCTGCACTTGCTTTCGTTCCCCTTCCAGCCAGCAGGAAAAAAATAACCCAACCATGCCAAGGCAATCATGAAAAGCAGAATGTTTGGCGCCCTCTTTTGTTCAGTTATATCAATCCCATTTGTAACTCAAAATATTTAATTTACCCCCAGGATTATCAATTAATTTTAGAGCTTATTAATCCCCAATAGTCGCACCCCAACATTTCAAATTTTACTGTAAAAAATAGTCATTAATGAAGACCCCACGATCGAGAAACGCCCTCTGTTGTCCACAAAAAATGCACTGGTTTCCTCCCTTTTGTGCCTTATGCTAGTTTCCGTGATGGTTACCAACTAACAAGAGCCCGGCCCCATCAAGATTTTTGTGTATGATGGAAATACTTACGTGCGTGTAGCTAATAATGCAGTGGTTTGCAGTGATCTCGGCAGCTCAAATCGCCCGGTCAGCGAACTCCAGAGGTTTTGTTCTTGTGCTCCGGTGTTTTATTAAATATTACTGCTTGTTTTATTAAAAATCTGCTTGCAACATTTTCACACATGTAACCAATATAAAGCAATACAATTTTATCGACACGATGTGCGTGGCGTTTACATCGTGTTTGGGACCTATCCACGCATCACATTTATACACAATAAAGGGGAAAACCTGCAGCCCGGATAGGACGAGAGCCCGGATAATACGAGATATTTGCGTAAGTCCGGAGGACCTCGTATTAACGAGAGTCGACTGTAGTACATAGTCTGTTTCCCTGACTTGCTGGTTCTTAGGGAATCATCAGGTCAGAGAACCAGACAACGCACCTGCCCCCACCCCAAGAGGTGTAAGGTTCTCTACCACTATTATTCACAAACATTGCAAAGCACTGAGAATGCAAAGCAATGTCAAGTAATGCACACATCCTATATCTTCTGCAAAACAAGCGATAACGACGACGGAAAAATGACAAATATGAGAGCTGATCCTGAAGAATCCCTGGTTTTCTTACCATCCTTGAAATAGTAATCGTCCTGACCATGTACTCCCCTCTTGATTCTTCATTAACGAGACTGATGAGTACACCACCTAAGGTTTCAGTTTTTCCCAAGTCTGGCCAGTACTTGTAACACTTCATCTGTAGACAAAGACACAGATTTCAACATTTCAGAAACATCCAGACACGTAAAGTTACTACTTTTGCCATTATCATCCTCATCCTGTGTGAGCAATGTATTAACACAGGGCATCTCTTATATAACTGGGCAAATGCTTGTCATAACTCATAAGAACAATTTTAAGATGAGACTAACCTTGCCGTCCTCAACAAGATTTGTACCCATGACGATAGAGCGGACATTCTGCTGCCAGACCATTCGCCAGAAGTCATGAGATGTGGGCTGATTTGGGCCTGTCAAATTGACAAAAAGTATTAAAATGAATTCAGGAATTCAAAGATTCAAAAAAAAAACTGCAAATAAAGAGCAAGTTTTAAGTTCAAACAAACTTCTTACTACCAAACATAAATACAAATTAATGATTACAGCACGATAACACAGCGGCGTAATTATTTCTATGTACAAGAAAAGTTGCCCTGAGCAACACCACGGGTGCGTTCCAATCACATGAACAATGCAAACGTTTGCCAACTACGCGAACAATTTTCCATTGGATGTGCACAACAAATTTGTAAACGTTTGCGAACGTTCGCGTTGTTCACGTGAGTGGAACGCACCACTGGTTACCAGCCAAAATTGCATGTGATGTATACTGGTTGTGTCGTGGTTATCGGTAGATTTTTGCCGAGCGGGAACATTTTCTGAGCACTATTTTGGACTATTAAGAAGCTCAATGAAATTGTGCCATGATGACTAGAATAAATACTCACCTTGAGTTGCAATGTAGGCTTTCTCATTCTTATAGCCCTACAGAAAAATGGAAAGAAAGGTTTCATTATTCGTATGTTTTCTAAGATTTTAAAAATATTTCAGGATAAAGAGACGGATAATTGTGAACGATTATATTAGGATTGTATACAGACAGTAGGCCATCGTAACTTTTTCAATTACTTAACTCTTTCAGTGCCAAGGTCGTACATGTACGATCTACTCGATGTACTCCGAAAGTGCCATTATCGTATATGTACGATCCATGCTTTGTACTCCAAAAGTGCCATCAATCATACATGTACGACCTACACTATTCGGATTATCGCAAGAGGGCGCTATTGCTCTATTGTATTCTACCCATTTCGTACATGTACTTTTTTTAATTTTTTTTTATTCGGGTTCTTGCGAGAGGGCGCATCGGTCTCTGAGCTGTTTTGATGTATTCTATATTTAGCTACGGTTGTCTGCTTGTGGTGACGTATTGAAATGATTGCGGCCCCCTGTAAACCTGCACGTTTTACTCTTGAAGAAGTTTGTGAAAGAGCAAGATACAGCTTGTTTGTTGGGTGAAACTTATTTATTTATAGAATTTTGAAAACTCCCAAGCTGGGCACTTTAGGGTAAAAATGCTAAAAAGCATGGGCACTGAAAGAGTTAAGGATAAATAAACTATTCAAAGTAAATTAAGAAAGCCAAGAGTGGGATTCGAACATGCAAATTCCCTTGTAGCTTGTTTGATGATACTTAGGGATATGTCTGCTGCTTTTTGGGAAAGCACCTATTGTGGAACTCATACAACAGGACTTTTTAATTTTAAATTATTCACATGGAAAAAATCCCTGTCATTTCAACACTCACCTTGATATAGCTGGCATTGATGTAGCCCAAGCTGGATGTATCCTTGTCATCTTCCAGAATGACACGACAATGGTCATCTGTATATAAACACACCAGAAGCAGATTGCCATAAAGGGTCTTAGTCACCTAATAATCAGGCAGATTACGGCCGACTAGTGCTCCTAAGCGAGAAAGACTGAGATTGCAGGTAACATCATGAGAAATAAATCTCTTCTAGGAAGATGTGTGGTTCTGAAAAGAACCGGGATGAGTGTGTACCACACACTCATGAGTTAAACACTCATCCCGGTTCTTTTCAGAACCACACATCTTCCTGGAAGAGATTTATTTCACATGGTGTTACCCGCAATCTCAGTCTTTCTCGTATCGTACCCACCATGCAAAGCTTCAAATCATATTTAGTGCTCCTAGGGTCTCAAATGAGACAATAAACCATTAAAAACTGAGTCCATAATGATTCCCCAAAACTTGAAGAAAAACAAAATTGTGAAAAAAACAGAAAGAGAATATCTTACATGCTGGGATATTCCGATAGCGGTTCTTCATCTTGTTCTCAGATTGCTGGGAGACATCACACGAGCATATGGCTTCCAACCCAGGGAAAGACTATTTGAGTGAATGAATTTGACAATAAATGCAGCATTAACATTCCAGATATCAGAACACAACACAAAGTTGTAACTTTGCAGCTGTGAACAAACCAGTTAATAAGGTAAACTGGCAAAGCTTTTTCCTCAAAGAACAGACTAATAAAAGTCATCAGAACTAGCTGGATGAAAACAGCTGGATGAAAACAGATGAATACTTGGTAAAGTCTGTATGATAGCTGAAAGATTTCAAACACGAAAAAAGGTTTCTATTTTTCCTACATAAGAACTTCTGGATTTCAGTAAAAACCTGTCCTCTTACCGCCCACTCATCCCTGAGTTGATGTCCCTGTATGGCCTTATGCACATATCCCACAAACTCCTTGAGTGCGATTGGCTCCTTCTTGAGGTCTCTCTCACCGGTAGGATGGAGGGGCAGGCCGGCAAACGGGGAACTACTGTCCAGCATGGAGATTTGACTGGTTCCAGAGACAGGACGTTCAATGACTGGTTCTGCAACCACTTCTCCATTAGAGTTGATGTCTTCTGTCGTGATCAACACTGGGTTTTCTATCGTTTGGAGGCTGGACACTATTAAGACATATTCAAACAGGAATTACACACAACTAGGATAGATCAAAACTAGATATTTCACTATCAAATATGTATATTGCATTCTTCCTGAAATTACTATATATTCATCATTTAAGCAGGTTTATAAAAAAACAAACAAACAAACAAACAAACAAACAAAAAAACCAAAGACCAGCAGCGTAACATGCATGACCAACAAGTTCACTCTTCTGGTAACATAACACACAAACAATGAATGACAATAAGCCAGTTCGGTATTCCAACTGCGCGTGTGCGCATCAAGATTTGACAACTTTCCTTTCGGGAGAAACAAACATTTCATCGTATGCGTGCAAAAGCATAGTGGGTACCAGCAAATTTAAAGAGATCGTCAGGTTCTGAAGTAACATTTTTCAAAAACGTTGGGACAGCGAAGTGTTTTCAGGGGTCTTGTGTGTCCAAACTTTTGTTCGAACAAAAGTTTCCATCGTCTTTTCGATTGCACGAAAAATTGCACAGAATGCAGATTCGGTTACCACGTCCCCCATAGCCTTGTGTGCATTTATCTGCCACGTTTGGTCCGAGTTAGAGTGGCCCCCACTTTTGGCAGTTTCCCATGAAGTAGAAAAGAGAGAAAAGGGAAGCAGCGCTGCCCCTGTTCAACTCCACACACTAGGCATAAACCAGGTGTCAATGGCGCATCCTGATTGACTTTATGGATGAAACAACTGGCTATGTCAAGTGTTGCATACAGTCTTTTCAGGGAACTTGCAACTTTTATATCTCTTTTTTTGAGTCGGTGCGTTTCAGAATCGTCAGGTGGTGCCCAGAATCTACTCCAATTGCAGGAAGCAGAAATTGGCTACTTCAAGGAGTCGTCATTCCAATAAGCCAGTTCGGTATTTTAACTGCGCATGTGCACAATGACATTTCATCCCGAATGACCCGGGTGACCTAACACGCGCGTGTGAATGCAAAAGGTAGTCGCACAACGTGCACATGTTAAATTCAATCGGAATGGGCGTTCGCGTAACATCGCGTGACATTACGTCACCACTTTTATCCTGAATAACCTTTGAGATACCGAACTGGCTTATTCCAATGTTGGAGTTGAGTAGAGTCGACTCCCGCATGGACTTGCCCAAGCCTAATGACCAGCATCATGTGAACTGTATACATCTGTATAATCTCTGTAACTATTGCTCATGAATAAGTGAAGTAGAATAAATAAAAACAGTGTGCACCATTAACCCCTTGCGTACGGATGCCGGAAATGTGCGCAAAAAAAACAATGCCACCAGGCCGGATGACGCAATTGTCTGCCGTTTGTGCAGTTTCAATCTATTGTTGATTAAACAGTGCCACCGGGCCAAATGACACCATTGGCCGCTGTTTGTGCAGTTTCAATCCATTGTTGGATTATTGTGTATAGGTTATGCTTGACTGCACAAACACATTGTACCGTTTCGCTTGGCTGCCAGAGCCACCGCGGCACCCCGACGTCTCCCGTAAAATACCGTACTCAAGGGGTTAATGGAGATGCACAATCTGTGGCCCTGCTTTGTCTTCATTAGGGCTTGGACCCTACGAGTGTGTGTATGTACACCTCTGTGAAGAAGTTCAGTTCTATCAGAGTATAAAAGCACAGGTTGTTTAATTGTCAAAAAGAAGTTGATAATTATAAGAAAATAACAAGAGAGAACAGAAAACTCACAGTCATTATTGCTTTCAAACTTTTCCTGCAACTGTATACCATTGCCAGAAACATCTTTGGAACGTCTTCTGCTTCTGAAAAAATTCAAGAGGAAAAAAATGTTGACTGATATTTCTGGAAGCTGTAAAAATATACTGTTCAAATGCATAAAACAAACAATGTAAAGCACAACAGGGAATTTAAATTCCCTACCTGCCTTCCCTCCTCCGAAAAAAATTAATGAATAAATAAATAAAAAAATTCACTGACAGTGTCAATGAAAGTGAAACTGCAAGAGTGCTAAAAATATTATAATAATGATTGATACCTTTCTCTTCCCATTTCCATAAAGTTTGCCAATGATATGTTTTGCTAAATACCAGCTGGAATGTCTTTCAAAGAGCTAGGGGGGGGGGGGGGGGGGGTGGGGGGGGGGGGTGGGATCTGCCCCTGAGGTATTTGTGTCTGAAGATAGTGTCTCATTGTGTTTTTTGTGCAGAGTCTTTCTTACTTTTTTTGGGCTGTTATCTTTGGCACATTCTGACACCAACTTTTGACAGTGGGTGAAAAATGCTGTGATTGCTTCAATGAACTTGTACACAGAATATGGTGCGGCATGTATCATAACTAGAAAACCAATACTTGGAATGAAATTTGGCACAGGTAATCTTCATTTGCATACTGAATTTCACAAAAATATGTTTCTGTTTGGCCTAGACCAAGAAGGGGGGTGGAATCGGCTTATTGGTGGTTTCCTCCCCCCCAAAAAAATAAAAAATAAAAAATGAATAAATAAATAAAATTTCATGCTGATTGGCTAAAGTGTTCTGGGGTTATCAAAAGTTTGGTAGCTATTAACTTTCTAATGACACATTACGTACAAAACAAACTGAATAAGTTTCAAAGAATTAGAAACAGGATGCTCCTAATACCAATGCATTAATGTATATATCGGTCTTCATGAGTAGGATATTTAAACAAATTTAGGAATACCAAATAGAGTGTGCAGCGTAAATTTTTTTTTTTTTTCAAAAATAGCTTTCTTCCATAATTCAGTATAGGTGGAAATCCATTAAATTAAAATGTTCAGTCGGAACACGGGACACAGCGGCTTTAACTAGAAAGCAGAGAAAGGTCAACTGAGTAAGTGGGACAAGCAGGGCCCCCCAACACCATAATAAAAAATAGAATCATTAAAACACACTAGCCCTACATGTACACATAGCATGTCTCCCATACAATAAGCCAGTTCGGTATTTCAACTGCACATGTGCACAATGACATTTTATCCTGAATAACCCGCGTGACCTAATGCGTGCGTGTGAATGCAAAAGGTGGTCGTACAACGCGCACGTGTTAAATTAAATCAGAATGGGCATTCGCGTAACATGGCCTGAGATTACCTCAGCAATTTTATCCCAAATAACCTTTGACCTTTGAGATATCGAACTAGCTTATTACATGCACTCCCTTCCGCCCAATGACATGATTTTGCCGAGACTTTTCCCATGTAAGAAACTTGACAGTACATGTAGGAAAGTCTTTGAAGATGATTTTACTTACTGAAGGCGTCTGACCAGTACTACAACGAGAATCAGTATGACAATGATGAGAATAACAACCACAGACACCACAGCAGGTACCACAACGCTAGTTTGTCCATTGGTAGTCGGTGCATCTGTGGTAGTCGATGCATCTGTAGTACTCCCTTAGCATAAATAGAAACATGAGAGCCATATTAGATTACTAATTCTTTTGAAGGATAGGCCAAAACTGGTGATTAAAATCCGTTTTAAATGTTCAGCAAAATGGGAAACATGTTGATATGAAATACTGTTGAACACACAAAATTTCTTATTTTCAATCCAAGCACGCAATCATTTAGTATTGAATTCCCAATGAAATCAACAGCATTTTTTTGGCCAAACAAAAATGAATCATTTAGTACCAGATCCGTGTCTGAAATACACAGAATTGTCACCACACAATCCATACAAATCTAATTTGATTAACCCTAACCCTCCAGGGTATTTTGGCTAGAAACCCTGCCAGACACATCAGATTGCATACTTTGTCACATTGACTTGTGTGCAGAGTGCAGCAAGGTCAAGCTGTCACCACAGATGCACTGTGCTACGTCTGGCAGGGTAGAGTTAAAGGTTCCTACGTACTATGGCACAAAAACCAATTTCCCATTTGCTAAATAGTATATGTGACCCGCTCTACAAAAAGGGCACATAAGTCGCTCTATGCTTTTACGAGTTATGGGCTGTTCAATGTGAAGAGGGTGCAAAATTCTTCAAACAAGTGATTTTGAAGGGAGGGAATTTTGTGCATCTTTGATACCTATATTATTCATATTTCATAACCAAAATCTTTGATTTCAGTTAATAAAGTTGGAAAAAGAATGTGTTTTTGTCAAATGCTTCCATCTGTTGCTTTGCTTTTTGTTTTTTTAAATGGCTTGTTTCTCCTCAAGTCATTTTAAGAAATTCCTAAAAACTTGCAAAATGCTACAGACCTCAGACATACCATATGAAAGCTTATAAAATGGCCTTTCCAGCTATATATAAAACACTATTTTAAAATTTTGCAACATAGGTGCCCTTTTTGCAGAGCGGGTCACATACCATAATTTTCGGAATATAGGCCGCGCGGAGTATAAGCCGCAGCATGCACAAATCTGCAAATTAAGATTTAAAGTTGGTGTATTAGCCGCACCGGCGTATAAACCGCACCGCGGCGCTGACGACCAACCACAAAAGTCATCGTGCTGCATAGCGCTCGTATGTAAAATGGTTCCACTATCGAAATCACATGCAATCCTAAAGTGTAAGCAGCGCACGAACGAGATAGGCAGAAAAAAAAGGCGAGTTTGGGTTCAATATCGACGTCATCTTACCTGACTTCAATTTAAGTGTCTGGTTCCCGCTATGATATTCTTATTGAAAACGCAATTATCGAGAGTCGGCAAACAGACAAAGCAATCCTACTGGTGGTATACGAGTATCTGTGGACAGCGCCCTCATTCGACGCGCACGGAGCCCAATAAACTTTCATAAGTCCTCGAAATTACCAATTTTGATGGGCTAGATGAGTGTCCAGGCTGGGTGGGCCGTGCGGCAGTTCTTTTATTTTTGACAACTTTAACCACTAATCTGAGCTCAACAGTCAACAATTGACCAGTGAAATAATAAACAACATGGATTACACAACGATAAAACAGACAAAAACGAACAGACGCACCACACGATTTGTGAGGTGTGAACGGTACTTATGGTACATTTGCAAGTCTATTCGGTCCCTCTGGATTGGTTTCCTTTATTTCCAACACGTGAGTAGAGCGAACGTAAACGGCAACCAGGGTTCGAAATTCGTAATCTGGGGGCCAAGGCCATTTTGGCCTTCGTGACGTCAACATTTCCTGGGTGCACCAAGGCCACTAATGAAGGCACCAAGGCCAATGACAAAAATTGATAAGGGCACGAAGGAGTCTCTCACGGCAGTGAGCGAAACTTTTAGACATGTGGAAGGTGCCAAGAAACAATGAAAACTGAGTATTTGCTTGCGTATTTGTTTTCTAAACCACTTAGAAATTAAAGAGTAAGGAATGCGTAGCACTGTTCAATACGTTGCTTTAATATCTTCAGCACACCCATCGATCAATATTAATAAAAAAATGATTCATATTAATAATAACATTGAGTTTGTCGCGGTTTTTCTTTTGCTAGTCAATTTTATCACATTGTTAATCAAATGACAATATGATTAGCATAATTTGCTAATCATTTTTTTGTTCTTATTTCCATCACTGCCTGAACACAGCCCGTGCCGGGCATGCCGCCGACGGAATGAGTGGTTTTACCGTGCCTTGCCGCCATCTTCACCGGCCACGTTGCATTCACGCCCTGCACGGGCCATTCGGGTTATCACGGTGCGCTATATCGCTGGCGGAAAAAGCGTCAACGTTGTCGATCTCCTTTTCCAAGTCACCCAGTAAAAATGAGTTTGGTTCCGTGGGGCAGAAATGAGTTTTATCATGATTCATGTCATTCTTGCACTTAAAAGCCGACTTGTCGAGTTCAATTTGTCTGGAACGTTTTAATTAATTAAGCGATGCGACTGCGAGGCATAATTGTCGAATAAATCGCAAACAGAAAACGCTTCGGTTTCCAAGTGTCCGAGTCATCGCAGCACACATGCACTATGCACGATCGTTTGCACGAGGCGAGTTCGTTGTGTTAAGTTGAACAGGCAACGCTACTCCCTCTGGACCATTGCTAAACCGCACATATGGCTTAGCCGGCTTTGGGGGGTTCGGGTTACTGTAGTAAGAGCTACCTGGCTAAAGCTAGCCGCAGATTCGGCCGCGGATTCAGAGCTTGTTTTAGGCTGTGACTGGTTCCCGTCCCAGTGAGAAAGAAGAAAAATAATGCACGGACGGAAACCAGTCTGCTTGGGGAATCAAGGTTTTGTGAAGGTTTTTACATGGGGCACACGGGCCGTGCGAGCTCTAGCGCGATCGCTCATCACGCGCGCGCACGGGCAATTACCACCAGCGCGATCGAAAAAGCACCGTTTTGCAGGATCCGGCAACTGTTTGGTACTGAAAAATTGAGCAATTTGAGGGCTTGGTTCGGCAAGAAGGGCACAACGGCCAAAGTATTAATGGAGCACAGCACAATTACTGGCCGTGAATAGTGCATTTTTACAAGGGGCATCACGGCAACTAAGCCTTAGGGCATCGACGGCACTGGCCGCCGTGGCCGTCGTGAATTTCGAACCTTGTGTGACTGATTTTATTCTGCAACTGTTGCCGTATAAACCGCCCGGAGTAAAAGCCGCAGGGACATTTTTCAGCGTGAGAATCAACGTATAAGCCACGGTCTATATTCCGAAAATTACAGTATGTCAATGTCCACATTGAAGATTCAAACAAGGCATGGAAGGGACACACTGCCCACACAAGACAACATGGAGACAATTGTGGCAGTGGACCTATTGCGGTAGAATTGAATGAATGCATCCTGTGAGATATTGTCAAATCATGTATGTAAAATTTATCAAAGGAGACAGAAAATACTACATCGTGACAACATTTCATAGCTTTGTGTAGGGGGCGTGGTTAAACTCGAAAATGATATAATTTGTTTAAGTTTCATTGATGGGTGTAATTTAAGTTTCAAAAACCATTTGCATGAATTGTCCTTGAAGTACCTTGAAACATACACAGTCTAGACATAAGCAGTCATGTGTAAACGTACTTACTTGTTGATAATGCTGATTCAGTAGTAGGTAGAGGTAAGGCCATCTTTGAAACCCTGGGACTCATAGGCCCTTCTCCTCCTTGTCCCTCTCTTACTGCAGCCACACTGAACACATACTCAGTACTTGGCTCCAATGATTCAACTACATAGCTGTACATTGTCTGTGATCCATCTGATGGTATAGTAGCAGCAGCTTTCCAGGAGATAGGAGATGCAGGGGAATAGTAAACTATATATGACATGATTGGTCCATCTCCTGTATCCATGACGTTCAATCCCCATGCTTGCCAGCTGACAATAGCTGATGTAGATTCAACTGTTACTGTGGGTGGTTGGCTTAGAGATGGCAGACCTGATGCAATCAAAGACAATCAAGGGATGCTGCATGTAAATAATGTGCAAATAGGTAAGTTTCGTAGAACACCAAATACAGTAACAACACCAACACCAAAGCTACCACAATCACAGCTACAACCACGACACAGGCTACAACGCTCACAACAGTGATAGGTGCCTCTGACTCAGGAAACAACTGGAAAACAAATCAATGGAACGCAAACAGCAGTTACAAAGACAACAAAATCAGTGAAAATACTGATGACACAACACGCACTGCTACATTGGATTCGAGCTGGCTGGCTGGCCCCAGCGGGCTTGGTGGTCGGGTGGTTGGGACATCTGCACTGGTGGGCGGGAGGTTATGGGTTCAGGTCCCACCCGAGTAAACCTGTGAAATTTTTCAAAAAAAGCTCTCAGGGAGCACTGAGAATGTGGTGATTCATACGTATATGTGTTTAGTACAACACCAAATACAGTAGGGTATCAATACTTGTATGGTGATCTGTGTGCACAACAAATTGTCGGGGTATATGAATGTTAGCACTTTGTTGCAGATAGATCGGCTTATTATCTTGTACAGTAGTTTAAACAACACATCCACAAAAAAGTCATTCCATTCTTTTTTAACTAATCTGTTTTATATTGCTCCATAAATGTGTGTTTGGCTTAATATCTTCTGAGATTTCCTTACCAATGCTATCTACTAACCAATATTACTACTTTCTTCAATATCTCAACAGATGCGTCATGCGATACAGACATTAATGTGAACAGTTAAAAAAATAAACTGATCATGAAAAAGCTCATCAGACATGTAATCACCTGCTACAAAAATGGAAATATTGCAGGTCTGCTGTAGGTTTGAAGGTCCCTCTGCATCCACTTGAACATTTACAGTGATTGACCCAATCATAGGAACAATCACTTGGTACTGGCTGCCAGTCATTAGAGTTACACGGTTACCCAATGAATTAGTGTAGTAGAATGTAACACCAATAATCCCTGCAGAAACGGTCGGCTGTGGTAAAGTCACAGAGAAAGCGGAACCAGGATTGCCAATCACAGGAAAGTTGGTGGCACATGTGATCTCAACAGCTGGACGAAAGAAAAAGGAAATTACATCAGAAGAGGCTTTGATAAACAAAACTGTCACAAAAGCATCTGTCATTTAAGTTCGGTCAGCCTGTTTTTAATATAAAAGGCTTTTAAGGTTTTTATTATTCCTAGGATTATTCCCAAAATCTTACAAAACCTAAAAATAATTACAGAATATGGATTTAGGAATTCACATGAATGTTTAAAGTGACTGACCCTTTTCTATGGAACTATTCACCAAAAATGCCCTTTCTCATACGTGTGCAATATGGAACAAAAGTTGCAAACAAATAGAAAATCCGGCAATAGTGGTTTTCCCACAATTCGGTACATTCAAATTGTAGACATAAAGACAATTTATCAATGGACCTCTGGCTCAGTAAGATACAAATATGTCAAAATACCACAAATAAAACATGCAATTGCCCTATTTGTGACAATTCGTTCTTTACTGGGGCCTGGGGTCCAAAAATTTGCCTGACACGCTTTTTCTCATTGTTTTAAGACTTTATTCTCTGGACTTCATCACTCTGAATGCTTGGAATGTTTGACTGGGGGAAAATACTATCTTTTAACAGAACAAATACTATTTCCAATTTTAACTGCCATGACAATTTAATAATATATCATGGTTTTTTTTTTTCAAGCATTTACATGAAGATAAAATAATGGTGTCATGTCCTACGATAATCAAAAGGATATGTAGGCTACTCATAGAGAAAGCCAGTGTATGTGACTAACAAATGATTCAAATCAAGCTTAGGAATATTATTAAGTTGCGCACAGTGGAAATCAAATTCAGCATACAAAATGAAAATGAATAGTGTGCAAGTTAAAGATTAACTTCAATGGAATGCTGGTACACAGTTGGAATGCCAGGTGATCCTGTATGGGAGTGTTGGCCTTTGTATGTACATGATTAATCCCTTTTCACACTAGACAAATATTGGGGCTGATGCAGGGCTGAACATATGTGACGTTTCACTTTTCAACCCTGCGTCAACCCCGGGATCAACCCCGGGATCGACCCCGGGATCAACCCCGGGATCGACCCCGGGATCGACCACGGGATCGACCCCGGGATCGACCCCGGGATCGACCCCGGGATCGACCCCGGGATCGGCCCCAGGATCGACCCCGGGATCGACCCCGGGATCGACCCCGAAATCGACCCCGAAATCGACCCCGAGATTGAGAGTAGTGGGAATTTTTCCTGTTGTGGGGTATTAAAATCATGGCATACTGAGCAGTTTTTTTTATGTATATCAAAGGATACGTGTACATTTTATACAGCGTGATGTACGTAATTATATGACATGGGTGCTTCGTTGACTCGAGTTCTCTGTCTTTGCAATTATAAGAAACAGCAAAAGGAAGAGTGATTCATACGACACTTCAAGGGGATCCATGTTTTCCAATGTCCACATTGTACTGTGGGATTTAGCACAGAGACGGTGTGCAGTACACAGCATACCAAGCAAATATAATTAACTTGTAACCATTAAAATGGTTAAACAACTTTGAAAATTGGCTCGATCAACTTACCCCATGGGTGGGGTAAGTTAATTGTGCATTATATTGTAATATTTAAGATGCAATGACAAATAATGTGCAGTGGTATATTATGTCTTGCATGCATGGCATTTATTGAACTTCACAAAACTCGATCTATCATATACTTCCTTATGCATTTTTCCGAAAAAAGTTAAATTCAGACAATCAGTTCTAAACTTTTTTTTACACTGTAGCCTACACTGTCCATCCCAATCCTACAACTCCAATAGCACTAACTATCATTCACAGAAAAATACTTATTTCAAACATCAAAACATTAAAACATTATTAATATAATAATCTAGGCTTAAACTTACCCCACTGTCACAGGCTCAACATGCCCCACCCTACATGTACAATTTTAACGTAACTGGCTATAAAGTGTGCCACTTTGACAGCAAATAAAAACATTCATGATAATAGCCCAACCCTTCTACATGTACATGTATGTGGATTAGAAAAACCTACACTTAAATTGACACTGTGAATGCACTTATTTCACTGAAGTTTCACGTTTGAAGTTAAAATTAACATTTTTATCAGAACATGTGCAGCTTTGACTTAGCTGGCTTTTCTTTTACAGCAAAAAGGGAATGCATGACAGAAGTCACCAATAGAAGGAAGATGGAAACTCACTGCCATCTTGATTCAAAATGACTCGACTTACTCTATGGCTCAACCTGCCCCAATCTCCCCTACCCAGAAATTGTATCAGTTGGGAAAACATTGGCAACACTGCTTGGACCAATAAGCCTTTTGCGCGTTGATTTGCATAGATCCTTGTACCCCGTCTTCGCTCAATCTAAGATTCACAGTGTGCGCCGGTCGTGCCAGACTGATCATTATTATGCACGTCAGTACCGTTGTTGCTAGACCACGTGATTCGGGGCAAGCCGCAACGTGGCGACACACGGCCAGTGGTGGTTTCCCTGTCTGGTATCTGGAACTACCGCTGGGTGAAACAGCGCACGATAGAGATTGTCACCACTCTAAAACACAACAACCGCTCGAATCGTTACAGTACATGTTGTATGTTCTTCTCAAAACGCGGCCTTTTTTTAGCAATTATAGTTTCTATAACAACTTCGAAGGTTGGAACGTGAAGAAACTGCAGAAATTTCTTCAAGAGAGAGGGGTTTCAATAACGGGTTACCTAAAGAAAGAACTGGTTGAACTGTGCAAGTGCGTGGCAATCTGAAATTGACAACCGACCCAAATCTTTTAAGCCCCAACTTGACAAAAGATTGAAAGACGCTGGCTGCACATTTTCCGACCCATTTAATCTTCCTGGATTCACGAAGGATTTCTCGAATATACCAGATTTCGGACTATACGATGTCTTCAACTATTTGATTTGTTTTGGAGCGGATTACGACTGGCAAAAACTTATTCGTAAATATACAAAAACAATTTCTGCAAGACCAGTCACCTACATAAAAACCAACAATGAGACCTTGCTCAACAGAATCTTTCTTCATCCAACCTTTCCCACAAATAAAAAACAGAATGGAAAGAGAGATTTTGTTGATGCCCTTAACAACCCCCACCCTCCCTACCCTCTAAACGAACTTTGATTCACTGCGGCTATTTCCTGAGATGATCAAACAATTAAGATAAACTGATCATTCCTTGAATTTTGCCTGCACACACCGGTTCTTTCTTTCTTGCTATTTTTAAAATTTAAAAAGCACTTCATCTTGTAAAGAACAAGAAGTTCAACCAAAATGAACAATCGGTTAACCAAAGCCCTGAAACAAAAAGTTCCATCACATTGACTCAAAATAGTAACACAGTCTGCATGTATGATTACGCCCCCTCCCAATGAAAACAAAAACAAAATTGTTCATCTCCACCGCGCTAGATGTCGAAGCTGGTATTGGGTCGGTGTAGTCATCTGTTGGCCCATTGCCACCGACGAAATGTTTGGAGCAAATGTAAGTATTGTAAGTTACATTCTCCGCCGAAAAGTCTTTTCTGGAGCAGTTTTTTTTCCAACGGAGACACTTCTCACGGTTCGACTTCGGCTTTGGAAAGGGTAGCCACCAAACGCCATTCATGTGGGGATGGTCCGAAAAGCGCGAGTCGCTGTTGCATGTTCCGTAAGAACAGTGCTTCTTCGCAAGCATTCTCAAGCACTAAATCCCACAAACTTCGTATTTTATGTTAATGTCTAGATTAACAATAACCAGTACTAGAGTCTGACAAAATCTGCGTGGAAATTTATCGTTTTAAAGTGACAAGAAACGTATGAATCGCGTACATGTACTTCGATCACGGCAAGTGGACACGTATGCGATATGCATTGACATTGTGTCTGCACGCGCATATGCGAGAAAGCTTGCCCCGAATCACGTGTCGTGGCAACAATCACTACCCAGCGGGGTCAAAGTACGGGTCACTCGCAAAAGGCTTATTAGAGTAAAAAATACTAAAAATGGCAATCCTCAGTGTTTCAAAAAGGAATGTTCCACATGAACAGGAATATGCTGTCTATACATGTCAATCTGACAATTGACAGAGCTTAACAATTGTTACCTGTAACCATGATACGTATACTGCAAACCAATTGTTGGCTTCTAGGTCCCACTGCATACACTTGAACATCTACAGTGGTTGACCCAGATGCAGGTGCAGTTACTGGGTACTGGCTGCTAATTGCTTGGAACATGTTACTCTGTGGATTCCAGATGTTGAATGTGTAACTTGATGAGCTCCCTCCAGAAACGGTCGGCTGTGGTAAAGTCACATAGACAATAGAACCAGGGGTGCCATACACAGGAACATTAGTCACACAGCTGACCTGGACAACTACAAAACAAAATAAAAAGAGGTCATGAAGAAATACATATCCACAAACAAGCCAGGCAATTTTGGTATTTTCATGCACATTATAGTTGAAAGATTTGTTTTTATGAAGTCAGCTGAAATATGAATGTTTTTCTGTTACACATATTTAGAATTACTGATGACAACTCATTACATGTACATCGCAGGGATGATGCATGCCATGGAAAATATGTAGCACTTATATAACATCTGTGTTCAATAGTCTGTAACTTGATAACTAAATGAGCCATCAAGCAAATTAAATTCACTTGTAACCATTTAAATGATCAATAAAATTTTGAAAAATTGTTGAACTTACCCAATGGGTGGGGTAAGTTGAGCCATGCTATGTGATAAGCTGATCATGCAGTGTATTGCCATATTTAAGGTGTAAAAAAATATTGATGACAATGATATATCTTGCATGTGTGGCATTTTATATAACTTAATAAAACTTGATCCGTCATAACTTTCTTCAGACAATTACATATTGTTCTGAAAATAAAGTTAAATTTAGAGAATCAGTTCTAAACTTCTCGGAGTAAAGGGGTTTTCTTACATTTTACGCTGTCCATCCCAACCCCACAGCTCCAATACCACTATTATTAACATTCACAGAAAAATACCTCTTGTAAACATTAAAAACTTAACATTATTCACATAAGAATGTGGGATTCACTTACCCCAATGTCACTGGCTCAATGTGCCCCACCCTACAATTTCAACTTAACTGGCTAAATTCTGCAGGTAAAGGTCTTCATGATAATGGCCATATCCTTTAACAATTTTGCTATCTGTGGACTAGAAAAAACCTAGACTGAACAAAAGGCCTTTTCACACTAGAGCGCCGAACCCGACGCCGCCAAAAGGCAGCCACTGCATACACCCACAGTAAAAGAAAGGGAAGCAAAAATCCTCCATTTTATCTGTGATTTGTGCATGTTTTTTTTGACCCCCTTTTTCGGGGGGGGGGGGGGGGGGGGGACTTTTGGGCCCCCTAACAAAATTGTGTTCTGAATCCGGCCTTGGATGTCATGAAAATTGGTGGGTAGGTAGATATTGTCACTAGCATGCAAAATCCGAAGTGACGTCATGATGACATCATCGGCTGATTTTCTAGCTATTTTTAAATATTTCAAATTTCATTGTACTCTCAACATTTTACACTTTCATTGATTAGATGAAATCTCAAATCTCGACAAAGGCCAAGACCATGTTGCAAATGTTTGCTTTCACAAGTGCCTTCATGATGACGTCATCATGGGTCATGTAACGTCATCTTAAAAGTGCACACTTTAAGGTCCTATATCTAGAGAACCGTACGTCCAATTGAGTTCAATCTTGGTATGCAAGTAGGCCGGGGTTTGTTTTAGATGAAAATTATTGTGACGTCATAAAGAAACACATATTCACAAACAAGCCAGGCAATTTTGATATTTTTGGGCACAATAATTTAAAGATATTGTGGTTACACTGTTTTGCACTGCAGGCTTGCTAAAAAGGGACAACTCATTACATTTACATCACAGGGATGATGCATGCCATGGAAAATATGCAGAACTCAGCATCTGTCAACAGTCTGTAACTTGATAACCACATGAGTGATTTAAAAGTTTATTGGAGTCACATAAAACATGTCAGTTGCACCTTCACACAAGTACTTTATACAAAATACTGTACTTTGAATTTTCTAATGAAATGGGGGGGGGGGCCTCTGGCTTTCAGATTTTTTCTCACCCTGAAAAAACAGAAGAATTGACATCTGGACATTTAGACTGATGCTGCGCATAGTACAGCCTGTAGGTAAAAGTCCTTTAGACACTCTGAATTTTCCAACTTTCCAATGGTCTGACTTTTCCCAACCAAACTGGCATCCCCGAAGTGATTTACGTCAACTGTATGATTTTCAGACAACTAGTGCATTGTCAAGGTATGGTACTGTACATTATTATATTCTTAAGATGATCTTTGCAACCAAAGCAATTTTGGGAAGAACTCTTGTAGCTTAATGGGCACCTCCAAGGCAATGTGGTCCCCCTTTGAGTTCCCAAGAAATTTATTAACAGAAAAACATTTGGTTCACAAACTTGATAATAATACATTTAAAACAACTCTCAAACAGCTCTGTGTTTGTTTGGGGGGCAAATGCATGTGGTATTAGTTCGTTAGTTGTTTGCTATTTTCTTTGTCTTTCATCAACTTACCACAGACGCCAGTAGTCTTGTCACAAGCCGTATCAATCAGACAGCTGCATTTAATGACACAGTTTTCCCAATAGTAACCAACAGGACATACATCTGGAACTGATAGTGACAGGGAAATCAATATTGGCAAATGAACATTTTGCAATGAATATGAACACAAGCTTTAGTTCAAATACTTCAAATACCAATGTTACACTCAACCATGCTACATCTGAAGACTAAATGCATGCATGCACACACACTAAAATATGTAAGCATTAGATGAGCATTCTCAATCTTCAATTTAGAATTGAAGCGGGATGCTATTAGTTCTTACAACGTTAATGTATAGGGCAATCTTTACCCATAGCACACAATATGAGTCCAAATAGACCAAATAGAATGCTGAGTGTTGTATATGTGATTTTTTTTTCATTCAAAGGTTACTTTTCTTCTATTATTCGTTTATGGGGGCAATTTGATGAATTGAAATTTTCAGTCAGAGCATGAAATAACAAAACTGATAAGCCCATGTGACTTTGTCTTTCACTGTCTATTAAATAAAGTCTCACATGACTTACCACCAGGGTTGTTGTTTGATTTAAATCACTCGATTTAAATCATTGATTTAAATCATGATTTAAATCATGATTTAAATCATGATTTAAATCACTGGAAAAAAATATAAAAAATCACGAATAAAAATGCGCCTATCAATTGATACCCCCCGACCTGACCTGACTCCCCGACCCTGCAGCCTCTCCCCCCCCCCCCCCCCCAGTGAACATTTGTATCCAGTTCATCGGGCATTAAGGACATTTTTTGCCGAGTTGTATAACAAGGTGGTTCTCGAACCACGCGTCTCGCTTATAACGGTTGAAGGAGCAAGGGTTAGTGTAAAAAGAGAATGAAATGGTAAGTTATCACGAGCAAGAACCAATGAGCATGCCTAAAACAATGGTAGGTGACAAAAGCAATGTGGAAGGAAAATGTTGTCCAAAGTTATGGAAGTTTGAGTGGGGTGTGAAGGCTAGAGAGGATGAAAGCATGGAGATTACTGACACGACCATCATAAGGTTATAGTGCATGCATGACCCAAGTTTGATTCCAATTGGACTTCCAGTTTTCAAATAAGACAAGTTGGACAATTCCAGCCTATTTTACAACTTGACCTCAAATGACCATTGACCTTAGTACTTGACCTTTGACACAAGCATCATATAAAGGTTGCAATATTGAATGCATGACCCAAGTTTGATTGCAATCGGACTTCAACTTTGCACATAAGACAAATTATGCAATTCCAGCCCATTTTACAACTTGACCTCAGATGACCTTTGACCTCAGATGACCTTTGACATGATTATCATATAAAGGGCGCACTATCGAATGCATGACCCAAGTTTGATTGCAATCGGACTTCAACTTTGCATATAAGACCAATTTGTCAAAACTTTAACCAAAATGACACATACGGACGGACTACGTACAGAAATAGTGATTGCATAGTCTCTTTCTGAACTTCGTTCAGGCGAGACAAAAATTACAGTTTAAAAATGTTGTGTTGGGACTTTTAATGATTTGTAATAAATATTTATTAAAAAATTTGCCTTATCGTCTCTGCTAAACCGTCTATATTTTAACATAGGCCTAAATCTTCAATGGTGCTCTGTCCATTGAAAGTTCCATTGTCTGTTTCCCATTCTACAGCTGCAAATGCAAAATGACGCTGAAGAACAATATTTTCACGCAAAAATCGTAAAAACTTTTACGGGATCAAAATAAGGACGTTAAAAAAAACATGGTGGCTGCATTAAATAGTTTTATTCCACCATGGTTGTGTGTAGAGAGGAGGGGGGTTCCTGTTATCAACTTGGATGAGAAATGTGCAGTATGATGGTGATGCTGTACATTGTAAGAGATTTTAAGACAAACTTTGTATTCTAGAAAAGAAAGGGATTTCGGTACTGATTTCATGAACAATTGTGTGTGGTTATACTCGACTTTCAATGATGGTCATTTAAATTGACTTATTTAAAACAAATGTTTTATGCCAATGGTACGATGGTAAAAAAAAATTAAAAATCGATTTAAATCAAAAAAATCTGATTTAAATAAAAAATATGTGCATTTTTTTATTTTAGAATTGAAGCAGGATCCTTCTTATTCTTACACAGAATAGCGCAATCTTCAACCGTAGCACACAATGAAACAGAAGACCAAATTTAGTACTGAGAGTAGTAAGTGATTTATTTTTCATTCAAAAGTTAGTTTTCTTCAATAATTCATTTGTTGGGGAAATTGACTATTAAATTAAAACTTTCAGTCAGAGCACGGACACAGCAGTCAACTTCTGTTGGCCTGGCATTATTAAAAGTCATACACCAACATCTTTATCATTACTTGAATGGATGCTTTAATACTAGATCTCCAAATTAGTTACATGTTGGTGGTATATGTACACTGTACATATATATGCGCACTGAAATGGTAACATTGACTCATAAAACTTATGACCAAAAATCCACCTTGGACAGTTTCGGTGATCATGTTTTGGAAAGTGTAGTTAATTATAAATACCTTGGGGCTATTGTTTCTAGGGATTTAAGTTGGGAAAAAGCATATTATAGCATTGTTTTAAAGCCACCCATCTTAACGGATTCATTGGCAGAGTTGTTAAATCCAGAGATTCTAAAATTCTTGCCACCATTTATTATGCAGCTCCAGTCTGGTGCCCTGCTCTTATTACTCAGCAATTTACACTTGAGAGAGTTCAGTGACGTTTTTGTTTAGGCCTTCCTAGAATGGCGATTAACCCTGATAATGAAATTGAGTACACTGATATGTGCGTACAGCCATGGAGGTAGGAAAACATACAGCTAGGTTTACCCTTGTTATTAAAACAGTAGACTCCACTTTTTTTCAATTTTGTTTGTTAAATATTTGTATTTATAACAAATTTTCAAAGTGAACAAAGAAACTGGCAGGAGCGGGATTCGAACCTGCGACCTCCGGGTTACCGTACCGGCGCTCTACCAACTGAGCTATCTTGCCCTATGTTGGCGGTCTCCCAAATTGTCAGTATCTTTGTTCGGCTGGGCGCTAGTCAGAAGTCATTAACCCAGAATGTCGTATAGCAAGGGATCACACCCAATATTACGATACAACCTGGGAAGCGACATTGTGGGGATCACTCAATGAGGATACGACTTTTTAACTTATAATTCATCAAACAATCCACAAGTAACAAAATTTGACAGTCCCTTTGATAATTACATTATCCAAGACACATAAAGTTTTATCACCAAAGGGCCAGGTGTAATGCTGCTCACCATTCTCTTTTTCATGGATTTCCTAGATTATGGGAGGCATTATACCAACGGAAGTAAAAAGACATGGTTGTTTTGGGATTTTTGTCATTTACAAATTTACTGAGAAAATATTTATTGATTCCAGGTTTACAAAATACCCAAACTGCTTAGAGTTTCAGTACTTTTTGTTAGGTCTTCAGATTGTGAGCTTTTTTGGGCGGTGGTGAAACAAGCCTTGTTCCTCCCCCCCCCCCCCCCCCCCTTTTTGTGTGTAATCTCTGATGTTAGAAGTATTCTTTAACTTCATTGTTATGATAATTCTTGTATTTTTTTCTTATCCAAATGTTCTTGCCATTTTGTGTATTTGTTTGTTGTCTGTTGGGTTTGTTTGCTTGACTTTGTGTGTTTGTTCTGTGGTTGTCTTCGTTGTTGTTATTGTCTTCTGTGTTTGTTTGGCTGGTCTGTCTGTCTGTTTGTTTGTTTCCGTTTGGGACTGTTGGGCTGTCTGGTTGTCTGTTTGTCTTTCTTATGTTTGATGTGCTTGTCTGTTTTATTGGTGTTTTTGTTTTGTAGCAGTACAAGGAGAGCAACTCGATAGTAATCCGGCAAGTATGCTACTATGTTTTTGTGTAATTTATTGAGTGTGTGTTTGTCTTTTTTTATTTATCGTACAGTAATTATTATTTCAATTTATGTGTGTTTCTGCTTTGTGTGTAGTTTTAATGTTTAATACTTGTGTTTTTGTATGTATGTTTACTTGTGAAATTAATAAATGACATAAATGAAATGAAATGAAATGAAATGAAATGAAACTCTTGCAATGAAGCTGGAGCTCATGAGTAGTGGTACAGGCTGCACAAATAGAGCAACATTTAGTTGATGAATGACTCAATGTTACTCAATGTTACAAAATGTAGGATCTTTCACAAAAAGTTTATCTTCACGCATAAAGATGTTCTGAGGAAAAAAATATTTGAATATCAACCCTTTAATGTTGCATAGAAACATTACTAACCGGAATTCAGACATTATCAAACAAACCACAAGGGAAACTGATTAGGTAATTTTAGTTAATTTTCAAAGTGAACAAGGAAAACTGGGAGAGTGGGATTTGAACCTGCAACCTCTGGATTAGCATACCAGCACCCTATCAACTTGCACTGGTTTGCATCCTTTCAATTTGCCAGTTATGTATCTTTGTCCAGGGGGTGCTATTCAGAAACCACAAACCCATTGTGCTGCTCAGCCAGGGATCATTCCCCAGCTTAAGAGTATGATCAGACTGAGGCTCAAGTTGATACAAAAGCAATCAGCCCTAGGGCCATTTAGATAAGACATCCTTAATCCAAAACGTGGTTACCTTCAGACGAAAAAGTTACGCCAAAATTGTGCAATGCCCCGGATGGAAAAGTAGCTGAAGTTAACCCACCGGGGTTACGCAACACCAACACTGCATTTCCCGACCTTGCGGATATCCTACCAAAAAGTGCGCGCGCAGGAAATACAGGACGGCCCAACTGCACTGTGTGACACACACACTAGCACGGCATGTACATATGTACAATGGCCCAATGCATGTCGTACACGGATTGTGTCGCCGGGCGTGATCAATACCATGCTTTGTATTTCCTAACAAAACTGGAAATGCTGCTCAGTCCGAGGACTCATGTCTTTTCGACATATTTTTTGCAATGACTGACCTTCATTTAAATGAAATATGACGAATAAAGCGACGTTGGGATTTAACATTCTTTCCAAAGAAAAGATGGCAAGACTAGACTGGCGAACCTAAGCTCGGTGCAAAGGATTTCTAAAAATCGGGTACAGAGCTAGAGGCGAAACAAAAATGTTGTAGAATGCCCGAGGCATCATATCTTGCGAGGCGGAAACCAGACTGGTACCTTATGAATATTGTGAGTGGAGGCCATTGGTCCGTTGCTAGACCTAGTCTGGCACACGGTAACAGCGATTACACGTACGGATTTGTGCAATGCTCTGGATGGAAAAGTAGCTCAAGTTAACCCACTGGGGTTACGCAACACCAACACTGCATTTCCCGACCTTCTGGATACCCTACCAAAAAATGCATGCACGGGAAATACAGAATGGCCCAATTACACGTACAGAGTTGTATGGAGCTGTAGTTTGCCCGTGTCACACGTCAGGCCGTCCAGCGAAAAAAAAATATAATCAAATTTTCGTTATGAGCGACAAAGTTAGGCACTTTTCCGCTGCAACGATTGTAGTCGACAACATTCTTGTATTTCTGTTTTTCTTGATTTTATTTTTGATTTGAAGTGTGGCACGTTCGGGTTGGCTGTAATCCAACTCTGCCATTCTTGTTGCGATCCTCTCAAATATTTTTCTTCCTTTGTGAAGGGATCATCATCAGCATGTCTCGGAATTCCTCGTCTACCAAATATTTATGAGGCCGAGGATCTCTTGACTTTGCCAATTGAGGCCTTTTGGATTTGAAATTCCTTTTTGCGAAGCCACAACAGTCCTACCATGTAAAAAGTGACGGTCAGATGTAGCTGTATGTACCAGTGGATAGGATTTTTTGTGTACAAGTATACAAGCTACTCGTTGCGTGCGGGACCTGTTAAGCAATCGGTCCATGCGAATAAACTACCACAGGAATTGGCAGGTCATTTGCGTTCCAACGGTACTTCACGGCTCTTTGGCACAACTTAAACTAAACCACCACTTTTGCGAGTCCAACTTGGCCCTCCGCGGGTGGATTAGAGCGTTCAAATGGAGGATTAACTTAGTATTTTTGGATTAACTACTAACTTACGCCTCGTCTGAACGTACCCTAAGAGGCAATGTGGGAAGCGGCATTTGGAAGCTTAGGACAAGAATGTTTAATTGTGATGAGACGTATTTCAACAGAAACTGCTATTGACTTACCTTGGCAGTTTGTTCCTGTCCATCCTGCTGCACAGCCCGAGGGACACACACCAGTGTAAATATTGCAACTTCCTGACTGACAGTGACAGTCCTGGGTGCAGCCTGCACCAAACTTTTCAGATGAACAAGCTAAAAGAATTTTTAAAATACACACATCAAAGGTCAGGTCTTTATCTACTCCTAGAAGGACACCATATGTTAGAAATTCTTGTTAAACAAATCACAGTTTACTCGCATAAATATTCTTGGTGTCATCTCTCCCTACAGTTTATTAGTCCATGTTTCCAGATGCATTAAAATATTCCTTCAAAAATATAAAGTAAAGGAGATATTTTCTGCTCAAAACCATCTTGATGTGATGGCAAGAGGAGCAATACCTCGTCGCTAGCTATGGGGGAGTTGGGGTATTCAAACTGTGGACGAAAAATGTTGGAGAACAAAAGAGAACAATATCGTCCGCGATTCCCAGCATATGTCCGCGATTGGGAGTGTGTACAAAACATATGGAGGTCTTTCAAAGAAGTTAATGTACAAACAAAAAAGGGAACAATAGGACGTCCACGTCGGGAGGTCGATACACGTTTCCTGTGTGTGTGGAGAGATATTCCGTACCCTGTGGAGACATGAACACAATGCGAACAAAGGGACTCAATAGGTCTCCACAGGGCAATTCTATGGGTTAGGTTTGCTCCACAAGGAATTTTGTGTACAAAGTCTATGGGGGTTTGCTTAAGTACAGGGACAAAGGGGAGAACAATGCCATGTCTCCACAGGGATGCAAAAACGCGTATGTGTGTGTGTGTGTGTGTGAGAGTTTGTATATGCCGGCAATCGTGGACCTAGGACAAAAGAATTCGGGCGTAGACAAAGGGGTCCACGTTTGACCTAACGTCCACGATTGAAAATCGTGTACAAAACCAATGGGAGGCCTTCCGAAAAAGTTAGAGTATAAACAAAAGAGGAACAATGAGAGGTCCACGATTGCACCCGTTTACATGACTGTGTGTGTGAGCTTGTGTGTGAGTTTGTATATGCCGGCAATCGTGGACCTAGGACAAAAGAATTCGGGCGTAGACAAAGGGGTCCACGTTTGACCTAACGTCCACGATTGAAAATCGTGTACAAAACCAATGGGAGGCCTTCCGAAAAAGTTAGAGTATAAACAAAAGAGGAACAATGAGAGGTCCACGATTGCACCCGTTTACATGACTGTGTGTGTGTATGCACAAAATGCAAGGCCCGTTTTGCAGATTGGGCATAATAATAATAATAATAATAATAATTTAACATTTATATTGCGCTATTTCCATTATTACAAAATGATCAAAAGCGCATAACAAATTTTAAAAGTCCAACTTAATAAATCCATTAAAAAAAAACAAATTAAAAATTAAGAATTTATACCAGTACCAGTCTAAAAACAGAGAAAAAATAAAAGCAGTTACTTTACAAAAACATCCATAGAAAGAAATGTCTTTAACTTACGTTTAAAAACTGTGAGGTTATGTTCTTCTCTTAAATGATTGGGAAGTGAGTTCCATAGTGTCGGGGCTGATGTGGAAAAAGCCCTTGCACCGAGTGTGGTTAACATTCTACCCTTGGGATGTTCTAAGAGAAGACCATTATTTGATGACCTTAGACTATAACGAGACCCTTTGTTTACAGTGATAAGATCCTTTATATACATTGGAGATTGCCCATGAAGTGCCTTAAAAGTTAATAAAATGATTTTGAACCTGATCCTGTAGACAATAGGTAACCAGTGCAATTCACAAAGAACAGGCATTATGTGATCAAACTTGGGTGTCTTAGAGACAAGTCTGGCAGCGGCATTTTGTACCCTTTGCAATTTTGCTATTTGAGTCTTAGGTAAACCATACAATAAACTATTACAGTAGTCCAGACGAGCAGTTACAAATGCATGAATTACAGTTAATAATGAATCACGGGATAAAAATTTACTGATTCTCCTAATGTTATGAAGATGAAAGAATGCTGCCGAGCAAACCTTAGAAATGTGAGCATTCATCGATAATTTTGAATCAAACCAGGATCCTAAGTTCCTAACATATGACACAGGGACAATGTCAGTGTCCCCCACAGTAACATGACCTATGTTTATTTTAGTTAACTGTTGTCTGGTCCCGATGATGAGGAATTCAGTTTTACTGTCATTTATCATTAACCGGTCCTGAATCATCCACTGTCTGATATCACGGATGCAGTTCTCCATCGCTGTTACCGCTTCAACCTGACTAGTTGTATCATCAGGCTTAAAGGATAGATACAACTGTGTGTCGTCCGCGTAACAGTGGGCATCAGGCAGGTGATTCTCAATGATATCAAACAGATGGGATGTGTAGATGACGAATAAGAGTGGTCCCAGACAGGATCCCTGAGGAACACCACAGTCTAGATGAAATCTGTCAGACAGGGTCCCCTGTATGGACACTCGTTGACTCCTACCAGACAAATACGATTTAAACCACGCGTGGGCCTTACCGGAAAGTCCGACTTTTGTTTGGAGGCGATGAATTAAAGTTCTATGATCGACCGTATCAAATGCGGCGCTCAGGTCCAATAAGACAAGCAGGGTGACGTGCTGAGAGTTCATCTTTAACAAAATGTCATTTGTCACCTTTAAGAGGGCCGTCTCTGTACTATGATGCTTCCTATATGATGACTGGAGTAGCGGGTACATTGAGTTTCTGGTTAAATGGCTATGAAGTTGATCAAACACTGCCCGTTCAGTCAATTTTGACACAAATTGAAGATTACTGACAGGGCGATAATTTGCAGGAACAAGATCCAGGTTTTCCTTCTTCAACAGAGGGCAAACCAGAGCTTCCTTCCACTTCTCCGGGAAAACCCCTGATTTCAGGGAAAGATTGATGGTATCAGTAAGCACTGGAAGCAAAACACCGAATTGGTCGGGGTGGTTATTTAAATGAGTTGAGAATGACACACTGTCGCTACATGTAGATGTGTGCATATACTGAATTTATAGGTGCAGTTTATTTGGAATGTCTGTGGTTTTTATTTGTGCCTAGTGTTCAGAAAAGGGGAATCAAAACTTTGACATTTGCCAACCAACACCAGGAAGACTGATTTGCTTTGCCAATAATCAGAAAAATGAAGAGTTAGCTATCAACATTGTTGGTAAAAATGCAATCATGCATAAAATGTATGTATTTAACTTTCTAAGCAGATGAGTCCTTTTTAATCTTTATATGTGTGCAACTAGTGACAGCATTACATAAACAGTGGTGTGCAAAATTATTCGAACACTTGGCATATTTTAGGTACTTTAGTTGTTTGTGATGAAATGGCAATCAATATACCAATGTACATTCAAATGAAACCCTCTGGAATGAACTTCAGAAGACTTGGAACAGCATTAGTGTAGAAACTCTCAGGAAATATATAGACACGATGCCCGAAAGATGTGCCGCAGTGATTGCTACCGGTGGACACACCAAATATTAGAGTAAAGTTTGATAACAAAAGATGGTAGGACTGGCAGATCCTAATGGAGCTACATGTATGCTCACAACAATTACCTTTTCTATTTAATACAGGTGAAAATGTAAACCAGGCATTGTAAGGCATTAAATATCAATTTCTTCAGATAAATGTATGTGAAGTGTTCAAATAATTTTGCACACCACTGTATGTTCTTAACACATTTAAATAACCATACCCTATCACCTGCAGTCAAGTTTGGGTTTTAAGTCTTAGCCGATAATGTCAAACCACTGACTTTAAGTCCACTTAAAGTCAAAATGGGAACATCTGGCTCATGCCTAGATTTGAGAACCTATTTTGAGATTTTGATTCAAGTGGAGTTCAAGGCTGTTTATTTTTAATGTTTTAGCCTCGGACTCAAATCTGAACATAAATACTGTTGAGTTTGTATGTCTGCCTTGTTGAAAAATGAGACCTGCTTCCTGTCCTGTGACATTTGACAAGCTTGACATTGTGTTTTAAAAGAAAAGGGGCCGGGGGGGGGGGGGGGGGGGGGCTCCAGTTTTTATCAGGGAGGGGGATGCCTTTCAATTGCCTTAACACATGTTACACATTCTATAAATTTGGGGTCCAAAAGTGTGACATTTGTTTGGTGTCCCTGTTACACCTGACCTGTGTAATTTCCCATCAAGTTTCATTAAAATTAACTTCACACTGTTTGTTACTTGTTTGGCAGGTACTTTGATTTATGTACACAATCACTCTTAGAGATAGAAGGCATTAAAGTATGTGTCCGGAATTGCAAAATCGTATAATACATGTCACTATGTAACAGGGACACCAAAAATGTCACACTTTTGGACCCCAAATTGATGGAATGACCCATGTCCTAACTGATGTGTCCAAATTGAATGAATATCAACACATACGTGTGAGAGATTTATAACAAGGCATCCTCACTTACCAATAGGATACAATTCTTCAGTAAGGGGGTTTAAGGTTACATTGAAATTCCGTGTGCGGTCCTATGGATGTGTTCACCACACTAACCAGAAGTCTTCCAAAGAATTGTATCTTCACATCCCCCCTCCGATCCCCCCCCCCCCCCCCCCCCCCCCCCCCCACCCCCCAAAAAAGGCCTTTGAGAAGTCACCCACTGGGTGTGGGCCTGCACACTATGTGTACATAAAAAACTGGAATTTAACTAAATAAATCTACAGTTTGGATGTTAATGATTCTTACCTGTATCACAGTCTGTTCCTGTGTATCCTGAGATGCAGCTGTTCCCGTATGGGTCTGGTAGACCAAACTGGCTCCCTGTACAGCTCTGGATTAATTGACCTGATCCACATTGAAGCTCACAATACCAGCCAAATCTATGTGGACCACAAGCTGCGGAAAGCAAAAATTGCAAAAAAACAAAACAAATTCAGCATTAAAACCCTAACCCTGCCAGACGCAGCACATGTGGTGACAGCTTTACTTTGCTTCACTCTGCACACAAGTCAATGTGACAAAGTATGCAATCTGATGCGTCTGGCAGGGTTTCTAGCCAAAATACCCTGGAGGGTTAGGGATATTATTGCATTACATTTGCATCTGGTTTGTGGTCTCTCTAGGGAAAATTTCAACTGAATGCTGGTGGTGATATTCCACGTATGCAAACATGTATGTCTTTTGAAAACTAAAAACATACATAAAAACATAAAAAACAAAAAATCTTGAAAACAAACACTCTTCCAACTAAAAGAAGACCAAAAGATGATAAGAAAACTAAGAAAACTGTTCAATCCCAGCAGAATCGTTCTTGACAAGAATCAAAATATCCTCATAAGACTTATCAGGTTAATCTAGTTGGCAAGCTGTTGTAGCAGCATATAATGATTTCATATCATCCAAAGGAATAAAAGTGTGTAGAATAATGACCGAGGAGGCCCGGGCTTGGTCACTGTGAACGGCCTGAGCTAAACATGAGGTCTGGCACACAATCCTTCATTCTAACACTGGTACGTGTAAGCCTCATGAGAAAGCACATGACAGGTTACCAGTGAGGCAGTTGGTCCCATGAATCCAGGTGGGCAGATGAACATTGATAAAGCATTGAACGTGTTCAAAAAAGGGCTCTACGTATAATTTCTTACCCAAATATTTTGTCGTATCAGGATCTTTTAAATGATCATAATATTGAGTCATTAAAATACAGGCATGAGCATTTGATTTCTAAATTTGCAAAAACCCTCCTTACATCTGATAGGCATCGCCATTTATTACCAAACGAGCGAAAATCTGAGTACTTATCAAACCATACTCTACGACATACACAACAATTTCTTAATCCTCGGACAAAAACTCAAAGATATAACAATCCCCGGTTCCTTCAATGATTCATATTCTCAACACCCAATCCTTATAGTTTTGTACCCGTTTTTTTGTTGTTGTATATTTGTGTGTTTTTTAATCGGTTGTTTGTTTGGTGTATCCAAGCATCTTTTTAGCAATGAAATTTAAATTTAATGCTATAATTACTTAATTTTTTATTGTTTCTATTCTACCTTTGTAAACCAAGTCGTGTAAGTCTTTGACTTTTTACTTGGTGTTATTTGAATAAACCAGAAATTGAATTGACAGACAGACAGCCCGACAGAAAGCTCAATGGACAGACAGACAGACCCGTCAAACACAAGTAATCTGAGAGCTTACCAGTGAGGCAGTTTGGTCCCATGAATCCAGGTGGGCAGATGCAATCTCCTGTCTCATCATCACACACTCCTCCATTGTAACATAAGTCACACACTCCAGTGCACCCAGGAGGACCCCACTTGCCTGCAACACAGCCTGGAATATCAAAATATCAGTCTTTCACTTCAAATAAAAACAAACTTTAGTCATTTTTAGGATGTATTGTGGGGAAAACCATTAGAAGTACCAAAGGGCTAACACCTGTAAAAAGTATAAATCATAATCTCTTTGTAACCTACCATGAGGCTTACATACATTTGTACATTAAACAAAAACTCAAAACTGAAAGTACCTGGAGTTGTTCCAATAACTTTTGCAAAAACTTAGAGCCTTTATATTTCAGTTAAAAGCTCTTATTTGGAGTGCTTCGGAATTTGTTTGAAAGTAATAAAAGGGTTCTCTGTTTCACATGACATGACATGACCGCATGATCATAAATCCTACTTGTCATGTCATGTATGCCCAATTGTAATTACACGTTTCGTACAGATTTTACAGTTGCACCAACTTTTTTTCATTTGGAAAACTGCAGATAGGGCTCTTCTTTTGAAATACATATTCAAAGGTCAAAACCCTTCTTTTTTTTCATTAAATGATATTTATCCTGGAAACATTATACACATTTTCTACCTCAAACTTGCAATATGTCTAGCTTTGCTACAATAACTACGGAATGGTAGAAATGACATTTAATTAAATTGTGTCTCCACTTTCTAAACAACAAATTACTAAACAATAGGGCTGTTGTCGTTGGCGATTTTTCTTGTCGACATGTAGGCAAAATAAAACTTTGATGTTGCCAAATTGTCGACAAAGCGAGTTACAAGTTGGGTAAATAAATCTCGCATTGTTTACAGGTAAAACTTTTTGTTTATATTACTGAAACGCGGATGTGAATTCTGATTTCTTGCCTTTCTTCTTTACTGTAATAATTGTTGAATATAAAACTAAATTCCTGGTCATTTTGACGTTCATAGTTTAAGGTAAAGTAAATGTATTATTTAAAACAACAAACATTGTTCTTCTGCATGTACATGTATTAAGCCAGGGCCATGCGCAGTATTACCAGAAAATCCCCAGACTATTATTAGAACAGCTCCTGCAAAAACTGGTTTGGACTGATCAAAAACACCTAATGCCATTGCATTCACGGACGCCACGGATCGTAGCGATGACATTACGATCGGACATCAGGCATTTTCTGACCACGTATCGTATTTGTCCGACCGACATACTGACACGTTGTAAAGTCATTTGCTGTCCCAACAACCAGTTCTATTTTAGCTGGCAAAACCTGATCCACGATCAGTGTACATGTATATGTACACTGTACATTGTACATGCAGCTCCAGCTCGACATCCAAGACTTGATGAACGTGTGCGTGCCCGGCACTGCCCGCCCACACGTATGCGATATGCATCGTGCTTGTTTGTTTAAGCCAATAAAAATGTAGTGGTGCGTTGCACAACGGATTACATCATTGACCTTATATGGAACTAAAAAAGAAATGGTTACTGGTTAATTGGCGCGCATGTACCGGGTATACAGCAACCATGAATGTAGTGAGAAATTGACGAAATCACCCCACTTTAAATGCTGTATACACAGTTGGTCATTATTAAATTCTTTCCACGAGTTGTGCTTACATGCATGTCTCTGAATCGGTAATATTTTTGCGGCACGAGTTAAAAAAGATCATCTTTTAGTTTGTTTACATGTTTATATTGTTTTTATTTAGAATCTTACAAAAGCATACTATTATGTTGAAATGGAGCATGTACATGCAACTTCATTACTAGGATAAACATTCATTTTTTACATCGTGTGGAAATAAAACATTTGCGGCGGGTGGTCTTTTTACTTTTTTGGTTTTTATGGGGGTTATTTTATTATTATTTTTTTTACGTTACATATCGCAAAATGTATTGTGGTATCGTTACACCCCTAATTAATATTTAGGTTTCTATTCAAACTTTTAAAACTAATAACTACATTTAGCAATCATTGTATTAATCGTGCAAAAATAACCCGAACCCTGTAAACAATGGTCGCGACCTGCATGTTTTACAACTTGACAGCGAGCCAAGGCCAGCTAGGAGCGGCGGGGATCATGTTGCAACTAGCTGAGCTAAGTTAGTGCACACGTGGCCCATCGCCATGCGTTGAACTAAATTTCTGGTGGTGTCCAGGGAAATTCATGGGCTAAACACACCACAAGTAAGACAGCATTTTGGACAAGAAAACACGTTAAAAAACATGGTTTAATGCATACTAGAACATTATAGTACGCTGGGTTTCACATTAATTTATTTTGTGTAACTTGTGACAAAAATCAGCATTTTATCGCACACAAATTGCGTGCAATGTTTTTTTATATTCTTTATTTATTTGTTTTCAACAATGAGTCATCTGTATCGAAAACTGTCGAAAAACTGCCATTGTCGCCAACATTGTTGACAAAAGGCCTGTCGACAACAGCCCTACTAAACAAATATTTTATTTTAATGATGATCCTCAATTGGTCAATTAATGCACTGACCTGGAGAGTCTTCTGCTTACCTCTGACTATGAGTCTGATCATACTGAAATGATTATCATTCACTGACAGAGCAGACTGAATTGTAACATACAAATCCCCGTCACTGGCCATGGCAGATGGAACTGTGATACTAAACATGTTACTGTACATATCTAAACTGGTAACAGACCCATCTTTGTTTACATGCCATAGGGGACGGACACCTGCATTGACTGAGTTCAATGCAAGAGTCACATCTTCTCCTTGGTTGATTGTTTTTGTCACAAGCCCATCAGCTGGCTCAAACCTTCCTGCAATAAGTTGGTAAAAGATGATTGAAAACAAATTGAGAATTTTAAATCTTTGCCTGAATGCATGATTTCTAATTTTTTTTACCGATCCATTGTGCATCCAAAACCCTGGAGATCCCACGATGAGATTAACCCTAACCCTCCAGGGTATTTTGGCTAGAAACCCTGCCAGATGCATCAGATTGCATACTTTGTCACATTGACTTGTGTGCAGAGTGCAGCAAGGTGAAGCTGTCACCACAGATGCACTGTGCTGCGTCTGGCAGGGTTAGGGTTAAACAACTTGAACACAGCAACTTACAAATGTACGAAATAAGACTAGGAAGTGGCAATGTGCGGATCTATCAATGTTGTCGTTTTGCCCCACAATTTCCCACAACAAATTAAAAACCCTGCCCTCTATCTACGACATACCTGTGGATTTTTAATGTCGCAATCTAGTTTGCTAAGGCCAATAAAAAAAGTGGATTTTGTTCTCTTATAGGAACAGGGTCCTTAACCACACAATCGCCCTTGAGTCAGCCACTTTTAATTCCCCGCTCTAGTAGAATCTGTGTGTAATCAGACTTAACTACGATTGCGTGTGACATAATTCCACCAGTGACTCTGCTCCGCGAGCAGGATCTGTGGCAGCTGACCCAAATGAGCCCCGGGTGACATCAGAGCTAATCGAACGGCACGGGGCTAACCCGAGTTGACCTGGGTGAGCTACTCTAACGCACCCTTAGTGTTATTGCTCGGGTGAAATATTGGTGGAAAGCATGTTACGAATTATAAGCACCTACATGTACATGGTCCACTTGCAAAAAAATCCACTGCCACCGTCCATTATTTGCACTTTCTTTAGACAAATGATGCTAGCATAGTACAGTGTACATCTGCAGGAGTGCAGACCTACAGCAAGACTAATGTATTCCTGGAATGGTGTAAAATGATCAACAAATGTATATTAACGAAGAGGCAAGAAAGTTATAACATGTACTTACTGTGAATGCTGTGGATGATGCTATACACTCTTGTTGTCAGTCCTCCGTTTGAACCTTCACAATAAAACAACCCAGTAGCATCATTACTGCTGGTCAGATACCGAGTGTCTGCTTCCCTATTTGGTACATTAAAACTGCCATCAGGGAGAGATGTAGATGTTTGTGCTGTAGATCCTGGGAGACCTATCTGGAATGGTCTTCCAAAGCTCAATTCAACTCCAGTATCAGGGTTACTAGGGAAACAGCTGATGCTAGCTAGAGTCCCTGAAGATCCTGCCCCATAAGGTGTGGGTGTGACCATTGTCAGATGCACTGTGTCACCTGTACATAGAGAAAACACCTTCAGAAGTAAACATTTAATATCAGCTTTATATTGCTCTTGATTACGCTAAAGCAGTCTTGGCAGTGAGGCAGTAAAGAAATGAGCATCTAAACTTTCAGAGAAGATTATAACAAAACCAGAGTGCCCTTCAGTTCTGGCAGTTTTAACCAAATTTTTCCCCGAACTGGTCAAAATCACTGGGAAAACCAGTCAAAACTGGCGTAAATGGGAGGGCACAAGAGGCTAGTTAGAAATCTGCTCCCTTATCATTTTGAGATGAAAATTCAAGAGAAGCTTCATGAATGAGTTTCGTCCACCAATGCCATAAAATCTTACACCTTTTTACTAGCTAGTAGAAATCAAATCTTCACTCTGTAGATTTGTACAATTTTATATTTCTTATACATGTCTTAACAGTCTTATTACTCTACTTATTCTTGTGTTTTTTTCTCCTTCTGGGGTTATTAAAAGCATCACAAATTCACAACAAGAAATTTCCCACAACCGAACACCAAAAAAACACACCCAAAAAAAAAAAAAATGAGGTTAAGTTGGAAAAACAGTCCAATTTTGCTTTCCCTTCACAGGAAATCCCTGGAATCATTTTTTCCCCCAGAATTGATGCATAACACAACCTTGACTATTTCAGGCTACTTGAATAGAGTACGGAAGTGATGATGTCAATAATGTGTTTGCATGACTGGCTGTTAAAGGAACTGTCGAAATCTCCATTTGTTTGGAGCCAGTTGTCGTGCAAACTGTCGTCAGACTTCGGTTCTCTATGAACCACCATCACCTTTTCAAAGTTGAGACATAAACTCACGTTCAAATTGTTAAAAGGCCTTGTAGGGTTCAAGTCATGCAGACTTATGTGACAAAATCCACTAATAAATGATTGGGTAGCATCTTACAAGAGGCATGGGTGGGTAATAAGTCATCCAATGAAAAATTCACCGAATCATTTCCACACTTTTTCATTGTACCCTTAAATGTCGTACTCATGGAAGAGAACTCGTACGTTGTACTTGTACTCAACTACAAGTTAAGCATCACCATAGTTACTGCAAAACCCATTCAAAATTTGTTATCTGAGAATTTTCATCCAGCAGGTGTCTTTAGTTTTGTTCAAAATGGCATGTGCCGTGGGTATCATGACTGTAGTCATAATTCAATGGGATTGGTACATTATTGTAGATGTTTTCAAAAAACTTGTCCACAGTTGTCTCTAAGTACAGGGAGTCAAACTCGTGACCCTCTACTCTTGAGAAAATTTGAAATGAAATTTTATGTCTACGTAGTTGTCCAAATCCGATAAGTGAATAATTATGTTCTTGATATTAAGCAATCACAGAGGACTACATATCAGCAAAACTTGTCAGTAATATGGAGAAATAAGAACACTTCCCCATGCCAGTACCAGCCAAATAGTTTTTCTAACTTATCCCTGAACATTAAAACACGATTAACATGATAAGTATGTATTGTGGATGACTTTGATGGGAAAGATATTACTTTAATACCCCACCAAAATCAGTCAGGAACAGCAAAATGCTGGAAAATAACCATCCATTTGTGTTCAAAACTGTACATGTATGCACAACCTTTAATTTGTTGTGCAATATACATACATAGGTGAAGAAAGTTTGTATTTTTGTGTTTCATGTTCTTGGCAGCTGGGTCACTCAGGGTTCACATATACATGAGAGTTTTTGCCTTAATTTTATGAATTTTGCTGACATACATGCAAATCTTGAAATAGCAGGTTGTGTCACATGTTTAGATTATATTAACCCTAACAGCCCAGGGCTTTTTACTAGAATCCTTCCCTAACCACACAAACTCCAACACTGTGTAGTAAACCAATGGCACATTCTTTGTACTTATAATCAGGGCATCAAGTCCCATGCAAAGTGATGGTGCCAAGGCTCTACAGTACCCAATCACACAAAATTCAACACAAATGGGGTGTTTGATTTTGGCAGGTTAGGGAATGTTAGGGTTAATTAAGGAGGGTTGGTTACAAATTTTCCAAGATTTTGCTGTTCCTGGCCAATTTTGGTGGGAGCATAAAGTAAAATCATTCCTTTTGATCAACTGACCTAGAAAAATGTATTTCCATAAAGGCAAGATTTCTATCCAGCCATCACAGATTCTCTACCAAACAACAAATTTCACCTTACCTTGTGTTTTCATTCAAGACAAACCCATTTACCCTGGGAAAACTGAAATCCTCTCAGGAAAAAGTATTTTTAGGCCATATTTTGGGTGCACATACAGTGCCGCCATCAGGAAGTGCATGATGTGCACATGACAATGCCTAAACCAATAAACAGTGTGTAATATATGTAAGTGAAAAAATAACACTTCATGCACTTTGGGTATCTCAATAGAGGGAGCAACACACAGTATGGACAGACAGTCTTAATCTTATGTGCAGAGATATGATACACGACACATTTCAGTATTGGAAAATGGGCTCTGAATTGATACTTTATATATCAATTCCTGGGGGTACAATTTCACTGAAAATGGCTTAAAGTTAAAGCTTACAGCCTAAGGAACCTAGACATACCTCATGTTGAAGCATTTTCGTGAGCATTTTTTTTTCTCCGAATTTAGCAGATAAAAAATTGCCCCCTGAATGAGAATGTCTGTTACATCTGCTGCACTGCTGTCTATAAAAATGGTGTTCAACCACAGAATAACTATAAAAAAAAAAAAATCAGCATCAAACCGTTTAAACTATCAATTAAAGGTATTTATAGCAACAAAAACTGTAAACATTATATTGCTTAATTTTCTGACGTCCGCCTCGTTGTAATGTAGTCTTGCTCTCACCTAATATCACATGCAAACATCTTTATCTCGCCTGCACATCTAAACCATGAACATGCGATCACTTTACAAAATATCAACGTCATAGAGGGCCTCAAATCAGCGGCAAGCTTTAATGACTGGTTTCCTATCACTTTGATTGTTCGTGTCCGTGCGTTATGTACGCATTCCGTCACGCAATGCGGGCTCGCCGAAGTCAGAACACCCAATGTTGCAAATTTCTAGCAAGCTAGGGAGTTGTACTGTCATGTGGCCTGACCAAGGTTGGCCGTGATTGGTTGGGTTTTCTGAAGTGGTGCGTTGTGTCTTCGTGTCCGGTATCTGGGCACAAGTTATGTACGGAACTGGAATAGGCATGGGTGAGTTTTTTCGTGTCATCAGTGCCCACATTTCTTGAAATTCCAGGTTGCCAGAATGTTCAAATGTTATGCCACAAATGGTAAATGTAATTTTTCTTACTACGATGGGAACATTTACATGTAGTGCTTCAAAACAACAACGAGAGGCTAAAGTGTTTAAATTTTCCGCTAATTTTTGTAAGCATGGCGGCATGAATTTTTCGTCCGCGTTATGTTCGAATGGCGATTTATTAGTTTTTTAGTTTCTTGAGGATAAATTTTTCTTTTTCAGTTTTCGTAATGGTAGTCATCTAACTTAACTCAATTAGAAACAAGACAGTTTGGAAGAAAACAAAATGTTTTGACGGGGTTTAGGTATTGATTTCTGGTGTACATAATTCGGACACCGAGATCTGGAGGTCATGCAAAATGTACATAATGCAACATGAAAATCAAATTAAAGCTCATAAATTAGGTAAATTGTAAAACAAACATTGAACTATACAACTTTTTTCAAAGCATGGTGCCATAAACTGGAGAAGAGCAATGACAAATCTCCATATATTACCAATTTGGTGTCCATGTTTTGATGTTATGTACAATTATTTGTTATGGTTAACCTTGCCCACTGTAAGAGATTTGGATTCCAGTACTTTTCTATCATGTCTTTCTATGGTTATGGGTCAGTGCAACATTTTAAGACACACTATTTAGTTGTCCACTCAAATCTCAATAGTTATTTCATAAAGATTAATACCACATCTTCTGTACATAACAGTGTCCACCTAAACACAACTCATTTTTAAATTTTTTAAATGTATTTTCAGTGTTTTGTGTATGTCATGTTGCATATAGTATTAGACATAACTTAAAGAACAACTTCAATGTCCTGGGAAATTCTTTGCCCAGTATGAGAAATGTGCTCCTAAAGGACACCAAGTTATGTACAGAAAATATCTCCTTTGGCTCACTTTAACCCTAACCCTCCAGGGTATTTTGGCTAGAAACCCTGCCAGACGCATCAGATTGCATACTTTGTCACATTGACTTGTGTGGAGATTGCAGCAAAGTGGAGCTGTCAGCACAGATGCACTGTGCTGTGTCTGGCAGGGTTAGGGTTAAGGGCTTGTTTTGAGTTGTCTTGCTCCACCAGTTCATTTTTATGTTTCTATCGACTACATGTATATTAAATATCTTTACAGGGTAAATGATGGTAATATCTGTTGTTCATTTTTGGGTCTGTTTTGTAACAAAAATGTGTCATGTATCATATCCCTGCACTTATGGATGTTCCACCCCATGGATTACTTTAGAGTAGTCCAAATTGTGTACGTCATCAAATTAATATTCATTTCAAAATGTGTCCGAGCGATTAAGGACACAGTGTATTAACATCTTCCCTTGCAGGCTTGACTTCGTAGTTCGTTGATGAAGGTTCGATTCCGAGCACCTCCTCTTTCATGGCAGAGTAATAGAAAAAGAAATCACAGAGTGATAGAGATATGTCGCAGAGGGTAGATTAGTCCGAGTAACTCGGACTAAACATTTGGACATGATCTGGCAATTGTAGGGTCCAAGCGAATTGTGTGCTAGGGATTTGTTTTTCCCAAAATATGTCTTTAGACTAACGCTACTGAAGACCAAACAAAAACATCAGATTTCACCCTTAAACCAGCAACCAAAATACTACATGTAGGTACAAGTAGAGTTCCAGTTTAATAATTAGGATGGAGGTACTATGGTTCACTTACGATGCGGATGAAAAGTGAAATTTTCCATTCAATTCAGAGGAGCACCCGTCATGAAAGTTGTAGGGGCAGCCATCTTATATTCATTTGTTTGTGACTTCTCTTCTCGTAAGACGTCACGTCATGGCAGCGATCCGAATGCGCATGCTGCGCCTGCACTTTTAACAGTTGCACTCACTACCATCATGCTGTTGTGCAAAGAGAAGGTTGTGCAATGATGCAACTGTACAGAGTGCAGGCGCGGCATACATGTTCGGATCGCTGCCATGACGCGACGTCTCACGAGAAGAGAAGTCACAAACAAATGAATAAGATGACTGCCGTTACAACTTTCGTGACAGGTGCTCCTCGGAATTGAATGGAAAATTTTACTTTTCATCGGATCGTAAGTGAACCTTATTACGTCCATATTAATCATGGAACCCTTCTTGTATCTCCGGTGGCGTAGCTAGTATTTTGGTGGACCTTGTGAGGGTGAAATCTGACGTTTTTGTTAGGTCTTAAGACATATTAAAAAGAAACCCGCATATTTCACTTGGACTCTGCTATCGCCAGAACATGTCCAAATGTTAAGGTGATTAAAAGGGTCTAAGTGTTTCCTACCCCCATGCTTGGACCATAGAGCTGGAGGACAGAAATAAAAAGAGAAAAAAAACCAGCCAGGATATTTTTTTGGAAAGATTTTACTTTAACCAGTCAGGAATAGCAAAATCTTGGAAAATAATTAACCCTTCCTTGATAACAACTATCTAAATGTGTGGCACAACCTGTTATTTCAGGATTTATGTCAGCAGAATCTGTAAAATTGAGGCAGAAATGAACAAGTAGGCCTATGGGGGCTATGTGAACACTTTAGTTTTGAGTGACCATATACAGTGCCAAGAACATCTAACACAGAAAACACAAACTTTCTTCCCCTATATTGCACGAAAATTTCCCAAATAAATTCTCAAATTTAAAGGTTGTGCCAAGTATTTATGCTATTCTGAACACAGATGGTGGTTATTTTCCAAAATTTGCTATTCCTGACTGATTTTGGTGGGGGTATTAAAGTAAAATCTGTCCATGTTTTTAATTAGAACCATGGCCGGACATGCCGGATATGGAACTCTTTCCAAAATAAAACAACGTCTTTACTAACTTGCCTTTTATACTTAAAACCAAGGACATGATGATCAGAATAACGACACCAAAATCCGCCCTGGCGAGATATCCATGAACCCGGAAGTAAGCGGTTAAAGTCCTCGCCATCATTGCGCCACATACGTCATATACGATTCCAAACTAAACTGACGACTTATTTTCCCATAATTGCGAAGGTCACAAAGATTTCATCAGCCCATAGAGAAGAATTCCGATATGACTGTAATACGAATTTCTCTTGAATATTCAAAATCAATTTGAAAACATCAAAGTTCTTAAATCATTTGAAAGAAACAATTTCCTCTCACTGCCGACAGATTGGAACAAGTGTTGTGATCATTGATGCGTGACTGGCACTATGAGGACTGGTGCCTTATTACTGTGCATTGTTAACGCTTTTTAAAAGCATACGAGACATGGGGCACCAGGCTGACTAACTTTCTCTTGTTGATTGACGGGTAAAGCAATCTCCCAGAGGAGGGCGCTCTACAGCCAGCAACTGGAAAACTTTTTAAAGCGTCAGGTCCACGTACATACAACGTGTGCTGCGTCAAATTTTATAAAATTGTTTTGTTATGAAACTGGGCTGGACTGGGAAACTGCAATAATGTGGTCTTGTGAAGAAAAAGGAGGCATTTAAATTCCCCTTTTTAAAATATATTGCAAATTGATTTGGCAAAATTAATAACGGGGAAAAAGAAATAAACTTGCGATCAATCTATCATTCACTTTAATTGCTATACGCTATTGGGTAAGGACAAAGGTTTTGGCGGCCATTAACCGAAAAGTGGTTCCATTGTTTCTTTTTAATTAATCATGGGAATTTGAGTATTTCAGTATGACGCGTAATCTCACCTATTTAAAATTCCTAAAGAAATTCACCGACAAGAAACAACCAAACCAGTTATTGGTTGTCCTTTATGGGCGCCAAAAACACGAGTCCTATATATATTCATTTAGGTTGATGACATTGCTCACATAAATGATCCAAACTGACCCGCGAGACTTGCAAGCTTAATAAGCCAGTTTGATATTTAAACTGCCCGTGTGTACAATGACATTTTATCCCGAATGACCCGCGTGACCTAACGCCCGAATAATCTTTGACCTTTAAGATACCGAACTGGCTTAGCTTCCATGAAGATTAAACAATCATCCATATGTTATATACCATACGTTGATGTTGTTCTTAGCCCTAAAAGTTGGCTATCTCTAACAAAAAATCTCGCTGATGACCTGCTCTTACGGTGCAGCCTGAAGTTAGAAGTAGTTGCGAAGCTCTGCAGAGACCAGGGGGTTGTATTAAAACATGACCGGACCCCACGTCCACATTTTGTTGGTATCCTAGCTCGAAAACACTTTGTAAGCGTGGTTTTGTTTGGAGTTTTTGTTTTGTTTCTGTTCTGCTTTGTTGTTGCTGTCTACACAAAGGGGTTTGCTATGCTGTAAAACGTTTTTCCTTCTGCATTAATTCTTTTTGCAATCAGGTTTGCAATATTTCAAAAATGTGAATTGAAATTCCTCTTATTTTCTTTCACAAGATCTTTTTTTTTTTGGCAATATCCCAGCCAGCCTAGTCATAATTCTGTAAAATACAACGCAGTATGTATTTTCCTCAAGGCTAGGCACGCTTAAAAACTGTTCCTGCCCAGTTGTTGGCTGTAGGGCGCCCTCTTCGATCGGGCATGTTACATTAGTCCACGCCCCCTTATTTCAATCAACGAATCACGCGCGGCGAAAGTTATTAGGCCGTGTCCGAATTACTTGGCTGCGGCTTTAAATTATTTTTTTACACACAAGTCTATGTAATGTGGCTGCAGCCACTACCATAGACATGTGTGTAATTTCAAGCCGCATAATAAAAAAGCACCATATGCACCGTCGACGGGTGGGTACGTGGGGGCAAGTTCTTTCTTTCAAATTATTTCAGAACTTTAATGTTTCCAGATATTGACTGAGCATTTCAAGAGAACTTCTGATTGCAGTCACACCCTCTCTGTGCTGATGAAATCTTTGTGACCTTAACAATTATGGGAATAACACTAACACTAACAGTTTAGTTTGGAAACGCCGCGTGTGTGGCGCAATGATGGCGAGGACTTTAACCGCTTATTTCCGGGTTCATCGTGCATATCTCGCCAGGGCGGATTTTGCTGTCGTTATTCTGAACATCATGTCCTTGGTTTTAAGTGCAAAAGGCAAGTCAGTGAAGACCTTTATTTTTCCTAGGCCAGTTAGTTGTAATGTAAGGGAACCAAACAATACAGTCTGCTGATAGAGGGATCGAAGGCTGTACTGTTGCATAGTAAGTATGCAACACAAATGAAAGAAATGTGGTTGTTTAAAACCCTTTCAGCCCCAATGGCGACTATAGTCGCCTGTGCACCATACCCCCCTTCAGCCCCAGTGGCGATTAAAGTCGACCTTGAAGTGCTTAGTGATCAATGCCAATGAACAATGCGGGGCTGAAAGGGTTGGTAGCTAGCCTACATAAAGAAGACATCCTGACAATGATCATGACATCCAAACTTGTAAAAATCACATGCAAGTTAAAAAGAAACAATCCTACTTTCCTAATCACTTACAATCACGATACATGTGTGACATGCCATTTTGAACCAACTAAAGACACTGGATGAAAATTGTGAGTTAAAAAAAATAAAAAGGGTTGTGGCGCAGTAACTGTTGGGATGCTTAACTAGTTTGAGTACAATGTATGGGATGTAAAACATTTCATCCAATGAAAACAACGGTGTAAAAGTACCATTCGTCTCGGTAAGTTTTACCAAAAAAGGGCCAGTGCGGACAGGGCTTTAAACTCCACCCATGCCTCTTGTTTAGATATTACCCAAGATATCTCTAATTTAATATTAGATTTTGTCACATTAAGTCTGCAGTATTGAACCCTACAAGCCTTTCAGCAATTTGAACATGCGATCATGTGGTTCATTCAAGCAACCTATTAAGGTTGTCACTTGTACAGTTCTTTAAAAGAATATTGGTCACAATGCTGTAGCTGGGATTTGGATCCAGGGATCTTTTCTGCGGAGGGGAAAGCAAAATTACAAAATTTTCTCAACAACTCTACCTCAATTTTTTTTGAGGGGTTAGGTTGTGGGGAAATTTCTGGTTGTGAATTGGTGATGCTTTTAAAAGCCCCAGAAGGAAAAAAAAACACTTGAAAAAGTAGATTAACAAGACATTTTTATTTGAAAAAGAAAAAAAGCAGTCGAGCATCATAGGGGAGGCGGAGAAGTTTTGATATATCATCTTACATTCTTAACATTTAAAAAAAATACTCATTAATTATAATGTTCTTGCCAGTGAATAAGGAAAGGTGCATACCAGGTGCACCATGCATGTACAAAGTATAACAGTTTCCTTTGCAGAGTTCTCCTTGTGCAAACAATTCTACCAAATCAAACAAAAATTAAGTTTTGAGCATTTCATCACGAGTGTCAGGATGTTTAAGGGATATAAATGTACACATTTGGACAGTGAAGATTGTATTTCTACTACTAGGCTAGTAAAGCTGAAAGATTTCATGGCATTGGTTGACAAAACTCCTGAAGCTACCCCAGATTTTTCATCTCGAAATGATAAGAGAGCAGAGACTATTGAGCTGGCTGAGCCCTCCGGTTCATCCAAGTTTTGGCTCGTTTTCCAGTGAGTGGTTTTGAACGGTTTTTAAAAACCTGGCAAAAACCACCAGAAATGTTGATTGGTGGGGTTAGAATCTTTTTTATAAGTTATACGCTCATCTCGTTTTTGCCATTACCACCTCACTGCCATGATTGCTTTGGCGTAATCATGAACAATGCTATAAGCTGAGATCTAAAGGTGTTCTCTCTTACATACAGGTGACACAGTGCATCTGACAATGGTCACACCCACACCTTATGGGGCAGGATCTTCAGGGACTCTAGCTAGCATCAGCTGTTTCCCTAGTAACCCTGATACTGGAGTTACATTGAGCTTTGGAAGACCATTCCAGATAGGTCTCCCAGGATCTACAGTACAAACATCTACATCTCTCCCTGATGGCAGTTTTAATGTACCAAATGGGGAAGCAGACACTCGGTATCTGACCAGTAGTAATGATGCTACTGGGTTGTTTTATTGTGAAGGTTCAAACAGAGGACTGACAACAAGAGTATATAGCATCATCCACAGTATACACAGTAAGTGCAAAACTTTTGTTAACTAATTGTATCATATAACTGTACATTGTATCATTTACAACTGTTAAGTCAAGATTTAAGCATGCAAATTTAGTTTCGGTATTAAAACTTAAAAATTTAAGTTTTAAAAACAGATGTAATGCTGTACACATACATGTTATGTAGACAGCTTTTTAATTTGCAAAGCACAAACATGCATGTACAGATTGTGAAGCCTTGTGTACATCGGTAAAAAAAAATCCTTTTTTTTTAATACCAAACTAAATTCCAGAAACTAAAATAATTTCAGTGAAAGTTTGCTTCAGTTCACCAAAAATTGATAGTAAAATCTGTTTCACATTGGCCTCAAGCCCCAATATGGATTTATAGGGAGAATATTCCTATTAAACAGTCCATATGGTTAGTGGTACCGCTGTTTTCACTGACTGCACAATGCTTTGCATCAAGTTTTACAATGGAAATCCCAACTTTTTGAACAGTAACATGAGGTAAAAAAAATAAAAAGAACTATTAAAAATTTGTGATACTGAATTGTTGCGTGCATTGTCATCAAGAATGCATTCATTATTTGAGCCACCTTGTGGGGTATACCAGTGCCTCAAAAAAGAACCTGTATCGCTAATAATAATAAGGAAATTAATGGAACATGTATAAACTTGTCATCAGGCCTGGTTGCTGTTATACCGGTATATGTAATTGTTGGTTGCCAGGCCCCTCACAGGGTATAAATCACAAGTTTATACACACCCCAGCAAACATTTAATTACCATTCATAAATGCCTCAGCGAGTTTCACTATCCCTATTGGTCGAGAGCCTGTCACGTGGGTGTGTTTAAACGGTTGTTTAAACACGACTGGAAATTGTTTAAACACGGCGTGGTTAAAAAAAAAAAATTTGATGTCACACGAAATGTAGAGTCCTACAAAATCTGGTCCATTCTTATTGGTTGAACACTCGAGCGTCCAGTCACTCTTCTAATAACGCAAGCGCAATACTACCGATGCGTCCGTATTTAGAGTCCATAATTTCACGCTACACCGGCACTGCTGCGTTCTGCACCACCTGGCGAGCGCATCGCGCGCGCGTCAATTTCCATATAAGGACATGTTTACCACTACTCGCGCTACTTTACCAAGGTAAAACAAATTAAACAAAATCATTGGAAATTTATAACTTTCGGTGGTTTTTGCTCAATTATACAAAAAGGTATTTTATGAATGGGAATAAATATATGCTGGGCCGGTTTTAAACGTACGTTTAAAACCGGCCCAGCACATGTTTATTCCCTTATTCAGAAACACCTTTTCCTTAACGTCAAAACCTCAAAAATAAAAACAACTTGACTCTTGTGCCACTGCAATTAGTACATGTACTTCATTTAGGTGTATTTTTAGTAGAGCCGAAACCAGACTTAATTATGTTTTCTCAAGTTTTATCGTTACAGAACAAATTAAATTTTGAAAAAAGTTTTTACAACTATACATGTACATGTACATTGACGTGTTGAACATTTGTTCGATGTTGTTGGCTCCTACCATGGTCCCCTAGTATTATGCACACACAAGTAAACACGGCATATTTTGTCGCCGACAACAGTGATCTGCATTTCCTGTCCCCACGGACGTATGCGGCTTCAGGTTTTTGATGATGAAAAACCTACCTTTCACATTTCCATCATAACCCAGACTGTCACACAATAATATTCTTGAAATGTCATTGTTACAAAGTTTAAATTTCTGTAGACTGCTTCAAACACACCACAAGGGAAACTGACTGTTAATTTTAATACCTTTTCAAAGTAAACAAAGAAAACTGACAGGAGTGGGATTCGGACCTGCGACCTCTAGAATACTGTACCGGTGCTCTACCAAGCCTCTAACAAACAAGATAAGATAGCTCAGTTGGCAGAGCCCCGGTACAGTATTCCGGAGGTCGCAGGTTCGAAACCTGCTTCTGCCAGTTTGTTTTGTTTACTTATTATGAAAACGTTTTCTGTAGACTGCACAGAGCTCCTCGAAGTTAAAAATGGTCAAGTTAATGTCGGTCATTAAAACTTTCTGAATGTCAATAGTCATAGTTTTTAGTCAGGAAGATGAATCATATTATTCTATTCGACAAGTTTAAAATTGCAAAATGTTTAAAAATGAATGAACAAATCATTCTCCCATTTTTGTATTAGTTTCAAAACCGGTCTGTTGTTTTTTAAACCTCCTACTGTTATAACTATCACAACATATAAAAAAAACTAACCCCCTTCCTCTCCCATAGCTTGTGTGTTACAACCTATCACTTGATAGGTTTTGATAGACTTTTAGGGTAATTGACTCCATTTTGGCACCGAGAGAGGGAGGGTTAATGTTTGTGGTAGTTGCTTAAAAGTAAAAGTACTGTAAATATGAGTGTTTCCCAGTCCCCCTTATTATTTTTAGGTTTGTCATTGTGGTGTCACGCCTGTGCGTGTGGGTCACAGGTATTCTTACATTCAAGGCATCTGCGCGTGCTTTGCCAAGTTGCAGTGTTGTAGTCAAGGCCACAACCTCCGAGGCCACAACCTCCGAGGCCACAACCTCCGAGGCCACAACCTCCGAGGCCACAACCTCCGAGGCCACAACCTCCGAGGCCACAACCTCCGAGGCCACAACCTCCGAGGCCACAACCTCCGAGGCCACAACCTCCGAGGCCAAGGCTGAGGCCGAGGCTACAACATCTGAGGCCGAGGCCAGCTATTAAACACATAATAAATAAGTCAAACAAGGTTAAAATGTTGGTGATCATATCTGAGTGATCATGCACGCGTACTAGACATCGACAGGCTTCGCGTTGCGCGAGCACGCGTGCATGCGAATAACAGGTTGGTTTTCTCAACTTTCCTGTCCCCCATTATCGCTTTGGCTAATATCCACTTAATGTACGTCCACTCGTTCAGGGCCGAGTGGTGGACCAGGAACTAGTCTATATAGCGGGAGTATAGACTGGCCGGTTCTCTAACAAGATTAGATGCTGCCTGATCGAGTACTAGTCTTGGTTTCAAGACGTCCTTAGCTGTGCAAAAGTCTTGCACGCATGGATCAGAGCTGTACGGTGCCCTACACACGCACGCCAAGGCCAAATCGCCAAGGACGTCTTGGTCCTTTCGTAGTTCTGCTCGCTAAATCGCGAGCAGAACTGTGTGCATTTGCATGTGCGTGTGACGTCGATCGAGTGCATTATAATCGCGTGACCCACATTGCATGCATATATAATCGCTGACTCACTGGTCTAGTTTCCCTGCGCCATACAGCTTGAGGTATGCATGTACGTACGTATGTTACCTGACTAGCTATGTCGGGACAGTGCAAAAGAGAAAACATATCCCTGTTCTAATTTACATCATCCTGGGCGACGCAAACATTCCATCTTCTGACTAGCCAGCTATTTACTATTAAACATGATTTCCGCCAGTGCGCAAGTGCCATTATTAATTCTTTTGACCTGCCTGTTAAATTATGCATATACAGGTCGCGCACATTTCCCTGCGTATACGAAAGGGGAAGGGCCAAGACGTCCTTGGCGATTTGGCCTTGGCGTGCGTGTATAGAGGGTGCTGTACGGCTCTGATCCGTGTGCGCCATATACGTCGCACCGCTAAGGATGTCTTGGAACCAAGACTACCTGAGTACGTGCAATGTATAACACAATAGTGGCAGTTCATTGGTCGAGTGAAGTGGTGGACCAGGAACCAGTCTATTAGCAGGAGTATAGACTGCTGGTTCTACAAGAAGATGCTGCATCGTGGAGCTGTAGTTCCATGGTACAATATTCATTCATTCATGCGTATCTGCTTAAAATTTTATTTCGTTTAACGGAACCAACTGTTACAGCTTTTTCGAAGGTTTGATACGGTAAAAAAATATAATTAATTAAAACAGAAAACACATGTGAATTGGTGGGAAAATTAGTCAAAGTGGGTGGCCTCGAGCCGGCCTCGTCGAGATTTATCGAGTCCGGAAGGCTCCGAGGCCAAGGCTGAGGCCTTGCTCTCCGAGGCCAAGGCCGGGGCTGAGGCCATGAAAATCGGCCTCAAGGCCGAGGCCGGTTTCGAGACCTCCAACACTGCCAAGTTCACATGGCCGATGGGTATGAAATGCATGGAAAATTAATGTTTATCGCTACATATGGTATTAAGACATGCTTCATGTTCAAAGGGCCATGTTTTTACTTGGCTGGTTATAAACAAAGGTTTAAACATGCCCATGTGACAGGCGCTTGACCAATAGGAATAGTGAAACTGTCCCAAGGGTTTATGAATGCCTGTTTAACCCTAACGTTCATAAATCCATCAAAATCGGCGGATTCAGGATACCTCCATATTGAAACCTAGGGGATTTTGATGGATTGAGGATTGTAAGCCTAGCGTTACTGCAGGATTTTGATGGATTCATACCTCCAACTTTTTGTGCATGACAATTAAAATAGGTGGATTTCGGCGGATTCAGGATACTTTCTAGTAAAGTTACCCAAGGGGTTAGGGTATCCTCCCTGAAATACAAATCAATAGAGAGTGAGATTCCTAGTCTATTTAAAAAGTGTATATCTTCGGTCTGCATTTGTAAATGATCCCTAGATGTTGAGTTTCCTAGTGGAAGATTCAGGAGAACACCAACCAAATACCAAAATATAACTTGTCTTTTTCCACTTGCTGCTGCTTTTTTCTTTTAAGAACTTGGTCTCTTTTTAATATTTTGTTAGCTTTTTGACTAATGTTTCGCCTAGAATTAACTTTTATTTTATAGTACATACATGTACATGTACATTTATGTTGGAAAGACTTTCCCAAATATTCTGAATTAAATGTATGCCGTTATTATTTTGGTTTAATCATCCTGTAGGGCGTTTTGTGCCTGGTGATGGACTCGTGACAAAGACGGTTAATGCTGGACAAGGTGTGAGACTCTCAGTTGCCACATTTAATTTGGGTGGCAGTCCTTTTTGGTGTCGTACCAGGAATGGAATTGTCAACGCAACTCTAGGTTGGAATGGAAATATGATCACAGTGTCATCTGCTGAAGCTGTTGATGAGGATTTGTACACTGTCATAGCTTCTGGGATTTCTCTTGCTGATAATCACTTCAGTATGATCAGACTCATAGTGAGAGGTACATATATAAAGTTAAGAATCAGTACAGGATACACACAGACAGACAAACAAACAAGCTTGAGGGTTGGGATGTGTGCAGGGTTGTTTGATTTAAATCATGATTTAAATCAATGGGAAAAAAAATTTAAAAATCACTACCGGTAATAACAAAGTCTGTTATTTAAACCTGACTTTAAATCACTTATACTCACTCTAAAGGGATGTATAAGGCCAATGTACTACATTTATCTTGTGTACAATGCATTCTGTATGTTGGTCATTCTATAAATTTGGGGCCCAATTTTACACTGACATGTTTCAGATTTTGCAAAGCGCCTTCTATTTCCAAGAGTGATTATAATGTAAAGCAAAGAACATGCCAAACAAGTAAAAAATAGTGTGAGGTGAATTTTAATGATACTTGATGGGAAATTACACAGGTCAGGTGTTACAGGGAAACAAAAAATGTCACTTTTGAACCCCAAATTTATAGAATGACCCACATTGTATACATGTACATACAGTCGTGTATCGACCTCCAAACGTGGACGCCCTACTGTTCCTCTTTTGTTTGTACTTTTTCGGAAGACCTCCATACGTTTTGTACACTGTAATCCCAATCGCGGACATATGCTGGGAATCGCGGACGATATTGTTCTCTTTTGTTCTCCGGCATTTTTCGTCCACGGTTTGAATACCCCAACACGCCCATGATGTGCATGGACTAACTATGATACAGTATTCAATCTCTTGCCTGTGCACTTCTTACTTTTGGCACATAAACAACTGCCATTAACCCCTTAAGTACGTTTTTTCACGGGAGACGTCGGAGTGTCGCGGCAGTTTTGGCAGCCAAGCGAACTGCTACAATGTGTTTGTGCAGTCAAGCGTAACATAAACAATAATCCAACAATAGATTGAAACTGCACAAACGGTGGCAAATAGCGTCATCCGGCCTGGTGGCAATTTTTTTTTGTAGGCCATTTTTTTTTGCTCAGCACGTGTAGCTCAGGTACGTTGCCCGCACACGGTGAGTTTTTCACCTCGTGAGGCGGGAAAAAATCAAACATGACAAATATTTGCCTCACGGCCTCGCGAGGCAGAAAACGCACAAAAATGGACCGCACACGGTGAGCTACGTGCTGAGCAAACGGCCTCGAATGATTTTTTTGCTCAGCAGATAGCTCTCATGTGCAGCAGGCTTAAAGTTGTCGAGTGCTTCAATCTATTAATTTGCTTTTTGTTTTTTTAAATAGTTTGTTTCTCCTTAAGTAATTTCAAGAAATTCCTGAAAACAAACATGCAAATTTCCAAATATCTCGCGAATGCAAAATGCTGCAGGCCTCAGACATACTATACGAAAGCTTATAAAATGGCCTTTCCATCTATATATAAAACACTATTTTCAAATTTTGCAACATAATTCACAAATAACTTCTTAACAATGGAAAAACAAGAAACATTTAAACTTGAAAATGTGAGACAGTCATCAATTTGGTCAAGTGTAATATGGAGCTATCAAGATGAACACATTGCGATGAAACAGCAGGCACAAGAGCAGCAACATTGTACTTAAAAAAAAAAGTGAACCACCTAAATCATTGGGGGAAGTGCACCATATACATAGTGTACATGTACCTCTCAAACTTATAGTATGCTTCATAATGTGTTAACACAAAACATGACCTGTACGTACCTTATTACTAACCAGGTTGCTGATGTAGCTGATGAATAGTATTTTTGTTGTTATTTGAGCAGTTATCTTGCAAACAGATTTAATGAAACCAATTCCAGCCAAGCAGCCATTATACATAGTATCTCTGAAAATCTCTTAGCTGTGAGTAGGACAAACCTCTGTTGTCAACAAGATTATTTGCTTATTTCTGTACTGAGCTTATGCATACATTGTACATATATAGTACCCGAGTCCAGCAAAGCATCAGGAAAATAATTTTTCAGTTAAAGTGGTAAACCAAATTAGCATAAACATTTAATAGCACTCATACAAAATAGTGTCATTAAGTCTTCAAGTAATCCTTGAAAAAGAAAATTGACACTTGTTCTCAATGACTTCATACATTTTGTTTTCTGTTATTAAAACAAAGGGGGTAATGTGTAGATGGTACCTGTGTCTTATTCAGCCCTAGCTGTCCGCACTGGACTTTTTTGGGTAAAACTTACTGAGACGACCCGGTACTTTTCCCATTTTAAGTCCAGTGCGGACAGCCTAGGACGTTTTCCTCTCAGTTACTTTTCCTGAGTCCAGAGGTAATTACTTCTACCGGGCAACTGCTGCCCAGGAAAACTGACCAGGTAACTTTTCCCGAGACGATAAGTCCAGTGCGGACAGTGCGAGTCGGTAAAAGCGGCTCAGGAAAGCGTACATCCGGCCCGTACATCTGGCCATTGTTTCAACGCAGTGCGGTGCATATGTGGCAAGTTTCCAAATTCCAGTGCGTACCTCTTTTGGTAGCAATCATGGCAGATTTTATTATTGATACAGTCGGAAGTTTTATTGGTACTAAAAAAGACGTAGGCCTGCGTGTACACAGCCAGAAAAATGAAAAAACATGTGTGATTTAATTTGGTCAATCACGTCAATGTAGAAAGGTCACGCAAAGCGCCCTCATGATGAGTCTTTATATTGACAGCTCGGTTACTTCAACCACAGTCTTGGTAAAATTTTCCCGTGGCGAAAGTCCAAGTGCGGACAGTGGTCACATTTGACAATTTTTTCATCGTCTCGGTAAAACCTTCCTAAAAAAAGTCCAGTACCGACACGGCTATTCATGATTTACAATGGCTTATCTATTTATTTTGTACATGTAGCCTTAAAATTCATTTGATTCATTGTCTATTTAGTGTTATGGATATTTCATGGACATGTCCTGGTACGTCAGTTACTTGAGCTGAATTTGTCTGTTAATTGATTTTCTTTTAATTTAAGTGTCGTACATTCACAATATTACATGGAAATCCATGGTAATTGTAACATTTTTTTCTTTTTTATGCCAGGCTGTGTTGCAGGCAAGTGGGGTCCTCCTGTGTGCATTGGAGTGTGTGACTTATGTTACAATGGAGGAGTGTGTGATGATGAGACAGGAGATTGCATCTGCCCACCTGGATTCATGGGACCAAACTGCCTCACTGGTAAGCTCTCAGACTATTTGTGCTTGGTGGGTCTGTCTGTCTGTCCGTTGAGCTTTCTATCTGTCTGTCTGTCTGTGACCTGTGTTACAATGGAGGAGTGTGGGATGATGAGACAGGAGATTGCATCTGCCCACCTGGATTCATGGGACCAAACTGCCTCACTGGTAAGCTCTCAGATTATTTGTGCTTGGTGGGTCTGTCTGTCTGTCCGTTGAGCTTTATATCTGTCTGTCTGTGACCTGTTACAATGGAGGAGTGTGTGATGATGAGACAGGAGGCTGCATCTGCCCAGCTGGATTCATGGGACCAAACTGCCTCACTGGTAAGCTCTCAGACTATTTGTGCTTGGTGGGTCTGTCTGTCTGTTGAGCTTTCTATCTGTCTGTCTGTCTGTCTGTGACCTGTGTTACAATGGAGGAGTGTGTGATGATGAGACAGGAGATTGCATCTGCCCACCTGGATTCATGGGACCAAACTGCCTCACTGGTAAGCTCTCAGATTATTTGTGCTTGGTGGGTCTGTCTGTCTGTCCTTGAGCTTTCTATATATCTGTCTGTGACCTGTGTTACAATGGAGGAGTGTGTGATGATGAGACAGGAGGCTGCATCTGCCCAGCTGGATTCATGGGACCAAACTGCCTATTATTGTTCTTTCGCAAATAAACTTACGTGTACATGTATGTGACAAGTGTTAAAATGAAAGAGTGTTAGATATGGACCTATCACCTTTATAGCTCAGTCCATCCTCATTGACCAAGCCCCTTCTCAGTGACCAAGCCCCTCCTATGCCATTGTTTTACATATTCAGGTCATCACACTTTTATCCCCTTGGTTGATATGAAATCATTTTATGTGACTGGATCTTTTAAAATGAGTCTTATGGTCATTTTTTGACTCTTTAATTAGTTTTTGCTCGCATTGAAAAGAGCATACTTGGCTCTTCATTTTCATATATTACTTAGTTTGACATCCTGATGAATGTGGACATTATGTTGGTGAAAACCTTGATAGTTCCTATTGATTTCAACTATATATAGTCATGTTTACTCTGGTGACTTGACTCATCATACGGCTTGGGTCAAACCCATATGCTACAAACTGCTTGCCAACTAGAATGATGTAAAATGTAAGTGGTATGAGGACCTGATATTTTGATCCTAGAAGAGAAAGATTCTGCTTGGATTTAAATATTAATATACTTAGATGCCAAGTTTACAGTTTTTGTACATATTTTACTGCCAGCGCTCGGTTAAAATTTACCTAGAGAGACCACAAAACCACATTCAAAATGTTATGCATTAATGCAGATTTATTGTTTTGCTTTCCGCAGCTTGTGGTCAACATAGATTTGGCTGGTATTGTGAGTTTCAATGTGGATCAGGTCAATTAATCCAGAGCTGTACAGGGAGCCAGTTTGGTCTACCAGACCCATACGGGAACAGCTGCATCTCAGGATACACAGGGACAGACTGTGATACAGGTAAGAATCATTGACATCCAAACTGTAGATTTAGGCCTTGTCCGAATTACTTGGCTATGGCTGGATGTTACACACAAGTCTGTGGTAGCGGCTGCAGCCACTTCTTATAGACTTGTGTGTAATTTCAAGCCGCAGCCAAGTAATTCGGACAGGGCCTTATCATAATTAATGTTTTTTTTATGTACATATAGTACACAGTAATTCCCAAAGGTCTTTTTGAGGTAATTAAGTGAGTTGGTTGTGCATATGTAAAGATTAAGGCACAATGTACATGATCACATGTTTTGCCGACGATGTTGACAATGATGTTGCTGATCATTGGCAAAGCGAACCATGCAGTCTTCCTCGTGTTGGTATAGGCAAATGTCAAAATTGTGATTCACATTTTCTCAACACTCAGCATGAATAAAAACCCAATAGACACTTCGAGTAAACCACACCTTTAAATTCGGTGCAACAAATCAAGCGCGGTGTGTCATTCTCAACTCAATTCGGTACATGCACAATCCACAATCCATGAGGCCTTGCATTTCGCACATGCACGCACACACACAGCATGCAGGCTGCATGGTATTGCTCCTGTTGTTTGCAAAGTCACTGTCACGTCGATGATTTTGAGCCGGAAATATCTCCTTTACAGTGGCGGATCTACGGGGGGGGGGGGGGGGGGGGGGGTTTGGGGGTTTAACCCCCCCCCCTTGTGCTGAGAAAAAAATTAAAAATAACCAGTGTCGGGTGTCATAAATTCGGCACGCTGGGGTGTGTAGGCCAATCACCTCAGGTAAACCCCCCCCCTTAGTTAAAACCTAGATCCGCCCCTGCTTTACTTTACATTTTTGAAGAAATATTTCTATTCGTCTGGAAACATAGACTGACATGACCTTTAATATGATTTTTTTTTCTGTTAGCTTGTTCATTTGGAAAGTTTGGTTGCACCCAAGACTGTCACTGTCAGTCAGGAACTTGCAACATGTACACTGGTGTGTGTTCCTCCGCCTGTGCAGCAGGATGGACAGGAACAAACTGCCAAGGTAAGTCAATAGCAGTTTCTGTTGAAATACGTCTCATCACAATTAAACATTCTTGCCATAATTTCTACTTGCAGGGTTGGTATTTTTTGTTTTTATACTTCGGAATTCTTAAGTTCATTAAAATGACACAAAACATGGCCTCTTTTTTAATACAAGTTCAACATCCATACATTGATATCGTTGGAAATGTTTTTGAGGATGTATCACTTCTTAGACTCTTATCAATTCTGTGTACATGTGGTTTGATTCTTATCCTTATGAAAAGAATCTCATACTTGACCCTAATAAAATGAATAGGTGCGTTAATAATGACTGTTAAAAGGTTTAAAGTCTTGTTAGTGACGTTTCATTATTTAAGGATTCAGATTCAAAGCAAAATATGTATTTGTTTTCCTGGAAAACATCTGCTTTTAGGGGATATGGTCTAGATTTATGCATGAACATTATTAAAGCATCCATTCATGTAAGATTTGTACTGATGAATTGCAGTGTTGTAGTCGAGACCCCGAAGTCCGAGACCGAGACCGAGACCGAGACCTGATGGTCCGAGACCAAGACCTGGAAGACCGAGACCGAGACCTCGAGACCTTGTATGTCATTTACATAATAAAAGAATGCAGTAAATGCACAACCATAATAAAAAATTACTTATGTTGGGCCGTGCAGAGTAGATCATGCACAAGTTGTGTGTACATGTAGCTTTTTTTACTTGACACATTTCCATTTTACAAGATGCCATCATTACACTTCAAGAACATGAGAGCTGACAAAATTTCAGACGACAGTCGTGCCCGATGTGGCCTCATGATGATCCCTCCGCTGCTAAAAATTCTTTCAACAGGGGAAGAGGATGCTGGCACCGACAAGACTTTGTATGCGAGCTGTTGCAGGGTTGGGAGTTTCTTGTCCATGTCTTGCCAAAACTGCAGGGGGCTTCTCTGTGTTGAAAACTTTGCCACCTCTTCAAGGTACCTAACCAGCTGCCGTCTAGTTGTGTCTTGCTGTGACCCACTCATGTTTCTGTGTCTTGAGTACTTTGCCAGAAGACGAGAAACTTTTGCTGGAACCTCATCCTCCTCACTGCAAGAAGATGCTGAGTCATGTTCCTGAGTGCCATGTTCGGATGGGAAGGTGGCGTCAGCCTCTGCGATGACCAAATCTAGGAGAAAAAACATGTCACAAAATTGATGTTTAGCATTTCAGTACTAAAATGCGAAAGAGGAGTAAAATTAGCATGATAGTAGTAACTTGCATTTTGTATATGTTCACCAGTATTACTAGAAATCCTCTTGAACTCAATATCACATTCAATTACCCTGCAGCATCTTCTTCAACTTATCTCTGGTGCGTTTCAGAGAGCCTTGACTGGAGCCGTTGTTCACATCAATATCTACCCACTGCAGGCTAAACCTTGGATCCATAACTGCAGCCAACATGTAGATTTTGTCCGCAAATGGCTCATTGTGGCTTCCGGCCTGCAGACGGTCCCGCTATCAAACAGTTTTGAAAAATTCCCTTGAATCTTTCCTGGAGTGACAGCAGCAGCGTATTGATGAGTGGTCTGCAGTATCTGGCACTGTCTGTCTCTCTTCTTCAAGTGCGAGTTAAGGTCCAGCACAGTTGGCAGAACAAAGCTAATGGTAACTAGCTACCTGGTAACTAGCTACCTGGTCACCTACATGTACAATTCAGATGGGAAAAAAACAGAAAATTGAGTAACATTTAATTCTGGCTGTGAAGAAATTTCAAGTAACATGTACTTAGAGTGTAGGCTTTTTGAGTTTGCTCATGGCAAATATTATACCCTCAGCCAGTTTCCTTAAATGTTATTAAATAAATAAAAAAATTACCTTGTGTTAGGTCAGTGGCCTCACCAAAAGGGGCCAAAATATCGCACATCTCCATCAGCTGACTCCATTCCCGAGCGCTGTACACAACTTCGCTGAAGTTCTTCTCGCACACCTCAACCAGTGTTTTGAAGTCAAGACTCAGTATTGCCTTGAGCTGGTGAAGCGTAGAATTCCAGCGGGTGGTGTTTGCAGCTGGAATGCTTTGATATTGCCCAAAAGCGTGTTCAAACCTAAAAAAAGGACACAAATATAAAGAATTGTATTGTATTGAATCTGAAATTCTTTAAACAGAGATGCTGTACTGTACCTTAAACTACAGCCAGGGGAAAATTTATCACTTCTCTTTAAACACGGTGCTGCGATGCAGAAGGGTTGACATCCTAGAAGCTTTGGCTATTGCTGATGCTATCCCCTTGGTTTCCTTCAGTCCATCTCCTATAACAAGCTGAAGTGTATGAGCAAAACACGACAGTCGCTGCCTCGAAGAGTTTTCCATTGCAGCAAAGACTTGCTCACCATCCTCCTCCTCCAGATCAAGCCACAGAGACTCGTCTTCAATATCCACCCCAGCTTCCTCTACATGTAGATCAGTGGGCACGATAGGAAACTTTACCTTAAAGGCAGCCTTCATGTTTGAAGCATTGTCAGTGACCACAAAGTCAATTTTGGTCTTGATGGCCATCTCCTCCAGGATGTCATCAAAGGCTGCAGCAATTCGGTCTCCGGTGTGGGAACCCTCGAACCTTTGGCAGCTAAGGAGGATGGACTTCAGTTCCATTGTCCCACTCGTGTTGGGCATGATGGCATGAGCTGTGACTCCTAAGAATGATCTCATCATGACTCTGTCACTCCAGATGTCAGTGGTGATTGACACTGATGACTGGGCAGCAGGGATTTCTTTAATCTTCTGCTTACCAGAGGCATATAGCTGTGGCAATTTCACACTACCCAGAGTGGATCTAGCCATTATAGTGTATCTAAATTGAAGACAAAAAAATGTGATGATTATGATAACAGCTGTATTCATACTTTTTTCAGTAGAACAGCCATATTAGTCTGTAGATTAACAAAACTTAGAAGGTAGCTCATTGTTTCCGATTCCTGACCGACCCTATTTTGAACCCCCCGACCCTAACTTTTTTATGGCAATTTACAAACAAAAATAAAAATTTCCCGACCCAAAAAACGATCGACATTCAAACCTTGATGATGAAACAATCTGCAATCCGAATTTGGTCATTCGATCGCTTAGTGCAAACTGCTGCTAGCTTGAATTTGGTGCATATGTTCACCATGAACGTGCGGGCGCATGTAACCGCGGAATCCCCACCAAAAATTGCCCCTACCGACCCTATTTTTGAGGGCCATGTAACCGGAATCCTTACCCCAACAAAAAATTGCTAAATAAAAAAATACCGACCCCATTTTGAAGGGCCATGTAACAGGAATCTCACAAAAACAATTGCCAAAAAAAACAAAAAAAACCTACCGACCCTATTTTGAAGGCCCATGTAACCGGAATCTCAAAAAAAGAAAAAAATTCCCCAACCGACCCCATTCGGGAAGGCCTTATAATCGGAAACACAAGTATTATTTTGTTTGCCCAAGCAGCGCAGGAAGACATCTTGTGTTTATTAATACATGTACATTTAAAGTATAATAGGGAGCCAGAAAAAAATGTAATATCTGAAATTAAACTAAAATGCTGCACATAAATGTACTTCATTCAAAGGGAAATTAGCTCAGGAGGTAGTACAATAAATTTGCGCAAAATCCCAGATTGCGCTCGACATAATTATCGTTATTTACTTCATTATTTATAGTTGTGACATTTTTTTGTTCATTTACTTTTCTTGGGGGTGTGGTTGGCTATAACTTTCCTGCAAAAAAAACGAACTGCATTACCTTGGCTCGATCACCTTCATGAAGTCTCGAAAGTGGGGGTTCTCGACCATTGACAGGGGCAAAGAACATCCAATAATCAAGTTCTTGACGATTGCCTGGTTTATTGCCTTCTGCCGTGGATGCTTCATATTGTATAGCTGCACACAGTCTGCTCGTCAGATGAACCTCTTGCTCCAAGAGTTAGAAATGAAGTAATCCCCTGCTGCTCGCCGCTTGTGTCAGGCTCCTTACTAGACTTTATGTACTCATCATACCTTATTAGAAGAAAATATTTTCAAAAAATAAGAGCGATAGTATAAGGGTTAGGACTATGTCAAGTTTAGGGAAAGATTTTACTTTAATACCCCCACCAAAATCGATCAAGAACAGCAAAATCTTGGGAAAATAACAAACCCTCCTTAATAACAACTGTCTAAACATGTTGCACAACCTGTTATTTCAATATTTATTTCAGCAAAATCTGTAAAAAATGAGGTAGAAATCAACATGTTTGTGCACACTTTGGTGCCAACTGCCAAGAAAACACAGAAAAGACAAACTTTCTTCCCCTATATTGCACTAAAATGTCCCAACAAAATTCTCAAAATTAAAGGTTGTGCCAAGTGTTTATACAATTATGAACACAAATGGATGGTTATTTTCCAAGATTTGCTGTTTCTAACCGATTTTTGTGGGGGTATTCAAGTAAAATCTTTCCGTTTACTTACTTTGCTTTGTGAGCCCTAGCTGCTCAGGTGCCTCGTAAATGCCGAACTTGTTCCGGATCTCTCTGAAATTTGATTTCCTTCGGAACAGAATTTACACACTGCGGAGTGTTTTTTGTTGCCAGCTTTAGCGTCCATGTACTCTCTGTGGTTTTTATAACCGAACCGTATCACGGCAGATTTACTCGACATCTTGACTATCAAGATGGCTTTACGCGGTAGATGGTACACGCCGCTGATCGTAATACATGTACACGTAGTTCGTGTATTTGAGCATGTCGTTCCCAACTTCCCATACATGAAGCTAATGCCCTACATGTACGTTTGGGCACGCGTACACGGCAAAGAAACGAGGTTGTCATCATGTCATGTACTGCACGTTTATAAATCTTTAGTCGAGTAGAGCGCACTGTAATCGAATCTGTAAACAAGAAGTTGTCATATACTGCACAATTATACATCTCGAGTCGAGTCGAGCGTGCTGTAATCGATTCTGCACATGTGCTGTTTGTATAAAATATTGGTGGTCTCGATACCGAGACCAGCAAAATACCGAGACCACGGGGTACCGAGACCGAGACCGGGACCAGGAAAAACTGGTCTCGAGACCGGTCTCGAGACCGAGACCGGTCTCGAGACCTACAACACTGATGAATTGTATGCCCCATCAACAACATTTTATGTTTGTACATGTACTATTTTGGCATTGATTTGGTAAAAGTTTTCGCATAATTCTACCTAGTCTTGTGATATGATATGGCTCAATGAGGCATGGATACTTGAAGTATCGAAACAAATGGCATGCTATCAGTGTTGTAGTCAAGGCCACAACCTCCGAGGCCGAGGCCAAGACCAAGGCCACAACCTCCGAGACCGAGGCCGAGGCCACAACGTCCGAGGCCACAACGTCCGAGGCCGAGGCCGAGGCCGAGGCCGGTTACTAATATCGTTCCACTGACCTGTTCAAAGTTTTGCGTTGTTGGATGGCGAGAAAAACGAGAGAAAAACGGCGCTCGTTTTCAACCGTCGGGCGGATGATAGCCTTTAGTCAACAAGACGCGCGTGGCTACCTGGACACGTGACGCGCCCCGAATGCCAGCATGTCCGGGGCGCGCCACTCGTCCGGGTAGCCACGCGCGCCTTGACTAAAGCCTACAGGGCAGTTTTCCAACGATTGAAAACAATATAAATTTCCACTTTTCTTGACAACGACAGCACACCTGATGCTATCATTTCACACGATGATTGAGACTACTATTAACTTACAGGCTAGTAAGGTATTTCGTAATAATTCAGTAAAAACAAATTAGAGGATTACCAATCGTGTACACTACATTCATTGTTGGATTTTTTATTTTATTTTTAAGTCACGTCAATGGCAGGTTCCTTAAAGGATATGTTTATTGCATTTCAAGAACATAAGGGTCTCCAGCATCTATTGGATAGCTTTGCACGGTGTGGCCTCATAATAATTAATCCCTCCTCTGCTAAAAATGCGCTCCACTGGAGCACTGCTGGCTGGAACATAGTCTTGGGCCCAAGACCCTTGTGTTGTTATTTCGGAGCGCCCGCGCGCCAGATTCACTAACGTTGTGTCCTCGAAATCCTGGCTTCGTACGTGCGTTCTGGCCTCACGCATGCGTAGTTTACAAAATGCAGCCGAATCCGCAGCCGGTGTTTGTCAAACGTGCACGATTTTGGATGCCACAAGGGTCTTGGATAAGTTGGCAGGTAATTCTTAACTTTTTCTTTACTTTTCGATGATTCTCCCTCGCTTTTCCGAGGGATCCAATCAGTGACAGAGTTTGAGCCTTATCATAAATTATTCATTACATGCAAATACATAGGACATGACGAGGCATCATGACCATTGATCTGCAGCTGCGCGCGTCACATGCGCGTGCACGCGTGTCGGACATAAACCACGAATGTGATTGGTCAGAACACCATCAGGCGACGCTCACTGGATCGGTCTATTGCATAACCGTCCATCATTATCACAGTCCACAGTCTGGTCGCGCCCCCGAAATGCCAACTTATCCAAGACTTTACTACAGATCCAAAATCTTATCGCGCTGTCGGCCTATTGCAACTACACTGTACCTGATCGCGCTGCCTGTGCATTGCAACTGCGAAAGTACAAAAGTACAATAGTAACGTCTTTGAACCAAGACTAGCTGGAACAGAGAGGACAGTCTTTGCAAGGGCATGCAGTTATGGGTACATAGACTAGTAGACATGTGACAGGCTTCGCGTTGCGCGAGCACGCGTGAATAACAGGTTGGTTCCCTCAACTTCACTGCCGGCCATTATGATTATCGCTTTAACGTTCACTCGTTCAGGGCCGAGTGGTGGACCAGGAACCAGTCTAGCGGGAGTAGACAGATTATCTAACAAAAATATTAGATGCTACCTGAGTACGTGTAACACAATAGTGGCAGTTCATGGGGCGAGTGAAGTGCTGGACCAGGAACTACACGTAGTCTATTACCGGGAGTAGACTGGTTCTACAAGAAGATAATACATATAATGTACGTACGTAGTACGTGCAATCGGGGAGCTATCTATAGCTCCATGGTGCAATAATGCAAATACCAGTTCATTAATTCGTGCGTATCTGTTTGAAACTTTATTTCGTTTCACGGAACTCACTGTGGCAGCTTCTCGAAAGTTTCATGAGGTAAACAATTTAAATTAATTGAAACAGAAAACACATCTGAATTGGTGGGAAAATTGGTCAAAGTGGGCGGCCTCGAGCCGGCCTCGACCAGATCTTCGAGTCCGGAAGGCTCCGAGGCCGAGGCCGAGGCCGAGGCCTTGCACTCCGAGGCCAAGGCCGAGACCGAGGCCATAAAAATCGGCCTCGAGGCTGGCCTCGAGGCCGAGGCCGGTCTCGAGACCTCCAACACTGCATGCTATCATGATTAATGATGATTAATATTGTTTGCTCATATATTTATTTTGCTGTCACTATTTCAGTTCCAGATTTATGTCCTGTTGGTTACTATGGAGTAAACTGTGTCAGTAAATGCTACTGTCTGAATAATGCGGCTTGTGATAAGACTACTGGCTACTGTAGTGGAGGATGTGCTCCATCACACACCTGCATTGGTATGGATGACATTTGGTAAAAGAAGTGGTCCTGTTGGCTAATAAGTTCTTATTGCTCATTTTGTTAATTTCATAAGTTTAGTGTGTGCTGTGAAAGATGTGAACTTGCTTTGTGACATTTTTTTACCTAGGGTGTGCCCAAACAGTTTAAAACTGGTTTCCATTGGGGCCCTGCATACATTTTTAATAAAAGTTGGGTAAAGTGAAATTCACAAGCAAAAAGTACATCTGTGAGATGGATTACGAACATTAAAGGGTCACTGAAATAGAAAACAATGTTAGTTTAATAAATGTGTTTGTTACTAAAAAACAACATTGTTGTTTTTTCTCTTAATTGTGATTTGTTTGACTCATTTACATGATTTTTCTGCCACATTAGCTACCAGTGAAAGTGTGCTTTTAAAAAATGTGACCGGTGAAGACATTGAATATTCGAGTGCCCTGGGCCCAAATTCATGGCTCTGCTTACCGTTAGCGAAAAATCCCCGCTTATTGTAGCAGAAAGTTCTGTGGTTATGGCAAGCGTATTTCACGTTAGCGGGGATTTTTGGCTCCTGAGCATGCGTACATCCCGTAACTAAGGATTCTGTGCTTACAGGGTTAGTGCAGAATTTCCGTTAGCGCAAAATGGTGATCGTAAGCGCGGAAAGTTGTGGTTAGCAGAGCCATGAAATTGGGCCCTGTGGAGTCTTGTTTGTTACTTTATTCCAGTAACATTTCTCTGTTCTAACTACAAATTTTAATTCAGTGGATTTTGCAAGACAAATGAATTAACTTCATATCCCATGAAGTGATGCGATGAACAAGGTTTTCACAAATGGGGATGACAAATGTGTATATGTAGATATTTTCTCATGTATTCAAACCCTTATGTAAGGAAAGTCCAAACACTTTGTGTTAATAACAAACTTTAGTTTTACTTGATTTTGTTTTTCCACACTAGTTTTTACAATCGCATGTGCCACTAATCTTCAAGCGTATGGTGCCCCCGGTTCCACTGTCTCCGTGACTTTACCACAGCCGACCGTTTCTGCCGGGATTACTGGTGTTTCATTCTACTACACTAATTCATTGGGTAACCGTGTAACTCTAATGACTGGCAGCCAGTACCAAGTGAATGTTCCTTCCTCTTCTCAGGCAGTAGCTGTTCATGTGGATGTGGAGGGACCTGCGAACTTACAACAGTCCTGCAATATTGTTATCATAGTCACAGGTGATTACATGTTTGTGAATGTTTTGGTAATCATTTAGTTTCAGCTACTAAACTTATGTCTGTAATAATGTTCAATGAAATCACTTATATCATTAGTTGGATTGTCTTGTCATGTGGTCTAGCATAAAATCTTCGTGGATGATCTCCACCACGAGTCTAAGTATAAATCCTGTTTAATTTTTTTAATCACGTACAGCTTAATTCGACACACTTTTAAACTTTTAAACTTGACCGTCAACGTTCAGAAAAACTGTCTCTGTTTAGAGTTGCAATAACTGGTTTTTTTTCTTAGTCAAAACTAGTTTGTCCATCACCCAACTTTGTCTGTCTTGGCAACTTGGGAAGACACAACCCATGTAAAGGCTCAACATCACACTTTGTTGATCAAATCAGTTGATGAATTAGTAGATGTTAAAGCAAAGAAACTGCAGTCCATACCACTATGAAAATCTTTGCCGTGAAAATCCGTTTTGCCGTGAACAAAAATTTCACGGCAATTTCATGGCGCAAACTTTGCCCTGAGAATGCCGTGAACATTCGTTTTGCCGTGAATTTTTTTGTTCACGGCAGTTTCACGTCGAGAGAACACCATGAAAACGCCGTGAAATACTCTCAAGATTTTATAGCCAAGAAAACGCCGTGAAAACGCCGTGAATTTTTTTCAGGCAGTTTCTGCCCAGCTCATTAACTGCTCTATTGTTAACTCTTTTGTATCGTGTGATTATCAACCATCAATAAATTGTAATGTAACTGTCGAAGCTGGCAGAAGTTGCGTTTTACTTATTGGTTTATTGACAGCATGGAGCTACCTCCATGTTGGCAGTTAAACATGACGGCAGGCTTGATATGGCGGCCACGCGTTCGACGTCCAGTTTACGGGTTTACCATCGATGCCTTCGTAACTGGTCAAGGTGCCCCTCGTAAAAATAATAACAAACCCGTATTAAATATTGTATTGGGGAATTCGATATACCGAAGAATATCGCGATATGTTTTATTTTCGCAGCGTTTAAGATTTCTCTAACTAACACAGTTACGCCTAAAAAAACCTAAGTAAGTGTGTATTAAGTGTGGGTTTAATAGTCTAGATTACCTTACCCGAAATTCCAGCTATTTCCAATAAATTTGACGACAGAATAATACATAACGTATGATGTACCATGGAGGAATAAAAAAATACATTAAATGTGTCGTTTCTTTGATCTTTTTCTAAACCCTGACATAACTTTTCCGTCATATTTATCTCCGGAGTAGAGTCCGCACCGTTCATTATAGCGCACGTGCGTGCACGCATACGGGATTCCATCGTTGGTGTAGTCTTGGTCAAGTGCAAACAACCGCACTGAATGCTACCGTATTATTCCCAATGTACAATGTACGTACACGCAGCTAATGCGCAGAGAAATTCATCTTGAGAAAAGACAAATCCGGGCGCTTCGCACAGCCACAATTACTAGGAAGGCCGCGCCTACGTAAAATTACCATAGACGTTAAATTTTTCCGGAATTCGTCCGGGGAAGATTCGTAGGAAATTCCAGACAGGGTTGGCGGCATAAAAAGAAGGCTTTTTTTTCTCGGTCGGGAGCCAAAAATAGGGTCAGTCGGAAATGAGAACCATAGTATTTAAAGGCCGTGTACATGACTGGTCATTGTTGCAATTTTCAAAAATGGGGGTCGACAGACAAGACGTATACGATCTTTGTGTATACCAAGTGATTCAAACACGGCCTCAAAACCGAGTGAATAATAAAACTCGGCGTCGCCGCGCCGCGCGCGAGCCAAGGAATTCGGAACAAAATGTAGGCCTACATGTGCGGACAAAAAAAAGCGGAGTCTTAATACAAAAAACCATACCGGGAAAATGAAAAGCACGGAAAACACCGAGAAATTCACATGGCTGATTATTATAGTCGGATTTCACAAAATATGTGTTTTTAAACCCAAATCCGTACTTCAGTATTTCTTATTTCTCATGAATTTCAGTACGAAATACGGAAAATCCGTACTGGTTGGCAGCTCTCTGAATTGTGCATTTTGCATCAAAACGGAACTAGCCCGGAGCCTAAGCCAGGTAGCTCATTTGGAAAATTAAAAGTGCCTGCAGAATCAGGAAAAGGCAACTCGGGCCGGGAGGCGATTTTTTTTTTCCCAAGCGACATCCGAATGGGCCGGGGTTAACGCTATAAGATTTCGGACTTTACTTCCCTTTTTAAAAAAATCCTCCGGAGCCACGAATTAGAGGGAAAAAAATGAATTCGAACGTAATAAAATTTCGGACTTTATTTCCCTTTAAAAAAATCCTCCAAAGCTGAAAATTTGAAAAGAAAACAAAATTGGTAACGTCGAGGTCTCGAACCCACAATCTCAGTCTCCTACCCAACCCCACAGTCGAACACCGTATCCACTGAACCATCGGAATGCTCGGTAGACGATGAGAATTTAGGTCCTGTGCATCCATAACATTTGGGAAAAAATAATTCGCGGCCTGCCGGGAGCGCGGCGAGCAGAGACACCACCCAGACAATCCAGCCAAACTCAATGCTGAGTGATGTGATTGGTTTAGCACGACTAGGGAAAATAGTTTCGACCAATCAAAGCACTCAGCGCAGAGGTGGAGCTGATCGTTGCGCGTTACGAAGTTCATGATTGATCAGTCTGATCATTCACGACTAGTCGACTGCATGCAACTTTCAACGTGCTCGAAGTGATTGGTTTTTGTATACAAATCAGGAAATGGTGAGAAATAAATTTCATTTTACAACTGCAATGAAAGAAACGCTAACATTTTAAGAAAGAACAAAAGTGGACTGCTCCGTGAAGCTGGCTGTTGGCCTTCCAGGGTTTCCCCTTAACTTTTTTTTCACTAGCCAGCCGGACCAGTAATGTTGACTTTTTACTAGCCCGCCAGCATTTTCTCTGGTCCGCATGTTTTTTTCACCTTTTAGGCTACTTTATTTTGTAAGTAACCTTTTACGTCAATTACAATGTAAATAACGTATACACCGACGTCGTGATAATGGTTTATTAATTGGACAGTGATGTTCCAGAATATTATACATATTATTATTAATAACAGGGACAAAGAATGGGCCTTGGGTTATAACTATTATAGCTATTTTTCAATTATGTTTCTAAAAAGAAAACAGTCACATTTTTGTATCAGCCAGAAGAACCTCCCCCCCCTTCCCCCCCTTCCCCCCCTCCCCCCCCCCCTCTCCCCCCCCCTCCCCCCCCCCCTCTCCCCCCCCCCCTCTCCCCCCCCCTCCCCCCCTCCCCCCCCCTCCCCCCCTCCCCTGCCCCCTCCCCCCCCTCCCCCCCTCCCCCCCCCCCCCCCCCCCGCTTTAAAATCTCTTAATAATCTGAGTCAGACGAAACACTATCAGGGTCGTCAATTTCTTCCTCTGGCAAGCGACCAGGTTTAATAAATGTATACATTGTAAAACAATTAACGATGGGAAAATAAACTGAAACATTGTTGATACATTGTCGATACATTGTCATTGTTAACAATAAATGACCAAGTACACTGTATTTACAAACATTTATTACAAGCTGAGAGTAAGCCTGTTCGATATGACGATATTTCCCGATATTTCAATATTTTTTTTTATATCGAAAATCGTATCGGCCCCTTAAAAAAACCCCGGAATATCGGGGAATTCGATATGACGAAGAATATCGCGATATATGTTCCTTTTGGCCGCATTACGTGTGGATTTGTCCAGTTTACTGTGCTCAAAATTCCAGTTATTTCCAATTATTGGACGGTAGGAATAGTATATAATGTATAGGCCTTTTCACACTATGTACATTCGACCCGTGTTGAAATCTACACGGTTCCGACACGGGTCCGACCCGTGTAGACTTCTTAAAATTTCAACACGGGTCAATTACGCTGCCTTTTCACACTACTCAACGCAGCGGCAGCATTTTTTGCTACACGTGTAATGTTTCGACCCGTGTATTGTGCGATCGTTTCACACTACACACACGGCCGGCCGTTCAACACGGGTCGAATCGGAAAATCCCCATACTGCATTCTGGTCGTTCCGCCGAGCTGGCTTTGGATGGAGCTGTCAGCCCAAATCATCCTCACACTCCATGTCGGTCTTTTGTCTGATTTAGGGCCCATTTTCTCCGACATATCGGAGGTAAAAGTATCCAGTGTGTTTTATTCCTCCATGCTTGCACGCGCACTTGTACTTGACCGGCGGCCAATACAAGGCCAGCTGTTTGCAACAAAGCAACGCTCACGCGCAGATGCACTTTTGGGGTTCCCCATATTGAGCAATAACCCCGGCCCCCTCATACCTTAGTAGCCTTTTCTCGAGACGAAGTTCGCAAAATGTTAGCTGCATGTACGTACATTGTACACTAGGAATAATATGGTAGCGTTCAGTGCGGTTGTTTGCATTTGACCAAGACTACACTAACGATGGAATACGCATGCACGCAATGTGCGCTACATACGGCGCGGAGATGTCGGATAAGTCATGTCGGGGTTTAAAACGATTAAAGAAACGACACATTTAGTACAGAATGTATTTTTTTATTCCTCCATATACGTTATGTACTATTCTGCCGTCAAATTTATTGGAAATAATTTCGCGCAAAGTAATCTAGACAAATCCACACTTAACGTAGACACACTTGGAGAAACCATAAACGCTGCAAAAACTGAAAAAGCAACATAATACCGAAACATCGGCAAATATCGTCATATCGAACAGCCTAGTAAGTATATGGTGCTCTGCACGCACACTCCGATCCACGGTTACACGGGTCAAACTCAACCCGGAGACGTTCACACTACGACTTTCAACACGGGTCCAACTTCTCTACACGGGTCGAGAGCTCTCAACCCACCTCCCGAGCAGGGTTGAGTTTCAACCCGGGTTGAGCGCTCTACACGGGTCAGTGCCATGTTGAAATTTTGCAGTGTGAAAAGGTCAGTCTAGTCAACACGGGTCGGACCCGGGTTTAACACCGAGATTTTTCGTAGTGTGAAAAGGCCTTATCATGATGTACCATGGAGGAATAAAAAAATACATACATGCACTAAATGTGTCTTTCTTTGACCGTTTTCTAAACCCCGACATGACATCTCCGCTCCGCGCGATTTACCTTACGCGCGATTTACCCTCCGCGCCATACGTTGTCAAGTGCAAACAACGTCTTATTCCCAGTGTACAATGTACACGTACAACGTACACGCTTGCGAACTCATCTTGAGATCGAGGGGTATGGCAATTGTTTGCAATAAGGTCAACCCCTGTAGCGCATCTGCGCGTGCGCGTTGCTTTTTTGCTAGCCTTGGTCAAGTGCAAGCAACCGCACTGAATGCCACCGTATTTCCCCAGTGTACAAGGCACACGTAGTTAGGTGTAGTTACGTGTAGCGAACTGCGCCGCGTCTTGAGAAAAGATTAAAACACGTGCCGCGCATCCATTGTACATTGTGCAATGTCATGAACATGTCGTCTTCACAATATACGACACGATCGTTCGTTGACAGCTCGCATGTGATCGTCCATGGTATTATCATCTGTGTTACTAATCAACAATGCTGAAATAGAAACAAATGCTAGTCTTTCTGGAGTGCCATAAAGTAGCCAACTGAAGGTAAATGTCGTAAAACTCCAAATACTCAACGAGCGAAGGAAAGCTTTGTCAAACCGGCCCCCCGTTCCTGCCGCTCAATCCTGGCGGGCCCGATCCCGGTGGCCCCGATCCCGGTGGCCCCGATCTCATGATGCCGTGGTGACTTCCGTAATGTATTTTTTTTATTCCTCCGTTCTTCCGGTAATGAAAAAGTGACGTCATCACGATAATATCGAATATCGCGATATTTTTCTGCCAATATTTTGGTATCAAAATAAATGGATATCGAACAGCCTTAGCTGAGAGTAAACTCCACGCAATCGGGGATCGCTGTTGACAATCTGGCTCTGAAGACGCGCGCGCTTAGCTTATCTTGGCATTTTTTTCACTAGACCGCCAGACTACTTAGAGAAGGGTTTTGACTAGACCGCCGCTGTTTTGACTAGAATTTGTCTAGCGGACCAGCGTTAAGGTCGAACCCTGCTTCAAATGAGTAGTTCTTTGTGGCATTAATGTAGATGCAGGAACGTCGATAATACGAGGAGTAAGCTAAATCTATTTTACGCGCGATATGCCTACAGTCCCGTTTTAATAAAATCGTTGCAGAAACGCAAAAGCCAATAAAAACCACCAGCAAGCACTACAACAACTTTTAACAACACATCGGGACCCTACGGATCCGCGAGGAAAAGTACACACTGCGTGTATCACAAACCGCTCCCAACCGTGACCACCTGTCCGTTTTATACCTGCGAGATCGATGTTCGTGCATTACATTCGCATGAGTCGTCTTATACATGTAAATGCAGATCAGACCACGGATCCTCCCTCGCACAGACTACTGTACTCGCAACCACAAACCATAAAATTAGTTCCCCTTTATGCCGGGCCGTTATGTTTGCACCCGCAGTAAATCTAATCTTTTCTTTTGTCAGTTGAAGAATGGTTTACCGTTATGCATAACAAAGGAATGCAGCCTGCCGGGTTCGCCGTGAATTTGCCGTGAATTTGCCGTGAACATAATTGCCAATATTTGCCGGGAATAAACGCTGTGAAATTGCCGTGAATTTTATTTCACGGCAAAACACGGATTTTCACGGCAAAGATTTTCATAGTGTACAGAACATTGTATTTGTTTCACTCACTTTAACGACCTTCATGCAAGATATTGACATCTTGCCATTTCGGATAAACATCATTTAGATGTATTTTCTTGGATTTAATAGATAGAGAAAAAGAAATAATGCAAAACAAAGCAACCTTCCCAGCTAAGAGCTTTTCTGATTTTTTGTTTTTTTACATATACCTTTTTGACAATGTTATTTTGTTTCCTCTAGCTGTTCAGTGTGCCACTAATGTGCAAGTGTATGGCACCCCTGGTTCAACTGTCTCTGTGACTTTACCAGAGCCTGCAGGAATCTCTGGTGTCACATTCCTCTTCACTGATCCACCGGATGACCGTGTAACTCTAATTTCTGGCAGGCAGTACCAAGTGATTGTTCCTATGACTGGGTCAATCACTGTAAATGTTCAAGTGGATGCAGTTACGTCTTCAAACCAGCAAGAAGCATGTACTATTCCCATCATAGCCAAAGGTGCTAACATGTGTATAATGAACATTTAGATAATTATTAGGTTAATTCAGCTGCTTCGCATCATGTTGGAATTGACCTATCGCGATCGAATCGCGTCAACGCAGCTTGTGAATTATTGTCCAATCAAATCAATTATAATTCCACGTGGAACATGCAAAGTCTGAGACAAACAAAAATTACCACACAAAATTCCCGTAGGGTTGTCTAAGGGGCGTGGTTAACTTGTAAACGGCCAAAGGTCAATTGCTATAAAGTAAGTCAGGGTTGTTTTGGTCTTTTTTGGGGGGGGGGGGGGGGGGGGGGTTGCAGCCTTTGGGTCTCAATAATTAACAAAACCAACTTTCAGCATGCATTAATGTGACTGGAGCAAGGGAAGGAGGGTGATTACAGAATGAGAGGGAATAACATGCAAAACTTACCTGATAAGTGTTTTTCTATTTTTAGAGAGAGGGAGACTTTGTAACTTGTACATAAGCATACATACTTCCTGTTCACATACGAAAAATATTTTTTAGTTGAGATTTTGAACATACAGTGAACGCCGCTATAACGAACACCGCTATACCAAACATTCGGCTATAACGACCACTACCCCAAGAACTATGTAGAAATTAAGAAGCCTATTTTTTCCATAGGCTAGTACAGCAAGAATAAGAAATTAATTCCCATGCACTCACGTTTGACATGTGCGCACGAAAACCGCAGCACAGTTTTCCCCAAAAATCCAGCTCAGCCTCATTTACATCCTCACCTTGTGTGCGCCAAGCAAAAGATTGCCTGAAGCGGTTCCAATTTTCGAAAAAAGGTTTAAAAAAATCTCCGCTCCGTACTGACAGCGAATGACACGACATGCACGATGCGACTGTTGCCGGCCGGCCGGGTCATGTGCGTGGGTCGGACCAGACAAGCTCATGATTATTCATGTCAAAAATCTGAAGTACGGCGCGCACGGCATGCACTGCCGTCGTGTCCGTTACCGTCCGCATCGCGCGCATCGATCACTACGTGCACATGTACATGTTTCCAGTACATGCACTAGTGATCTTAATTGTGCTGAATTGCTGTGCAGAAAAATCATGTACATATGTACACGCACATACAAGTTACAAACCTCAATCTCCCTAATGTATCTCACATCCCTTTTTGGCATATGCCATTTTGTTTCCTCTAGCTGTTGAGATCACATGTGCCTCCAACTTTCCTGTGATTGACAATCCTGGTTCCACTGTCTCTGTGACTTTACCAGAGCCGACCGTTACTGCAGGGATTACTGGTGTTACATTCACCTTTACGAATCCACAGGATGACCGTGTAACTCTAACAGGTGGCAGCCAGTATCAAGTGATTGTTCCTATGACTGGGTCAATCACTGTAAATGTTCAAGTGGATGCGGAGGGACCTTCAAACCTACAACAATCCTGCCTTATTTCCATTGTAGTCACAGGTAATTTAACCTATCTGATGAGCATTTTGATGATCGTTTCATTTTTAACAACTGTTCACTTTAATAATGTCCGTATTTTATGAAGCATCTGTTGAGATGTTGAAGTACATGTAAGTAGAAATATTATGGATAGCAATAATAAGTAAAATTTCAGAAGTAAGCCAAACATGCAAATTTATGGAACCATTTAAAACGTAATATAGTCGGACGTAATAGTTCAGACTTTCTTTATTACATGTACATGTTTGCTACATTAACAAAGTGATGTGAGGGTGTATAACGTAGTAATTACGTGTGCATGAAACAATACAGCACTACAGATATTGCTTGCATCCTGCACAGGAGAAAATATCATGTAAACGTACACGCACATATATCAGTTAAAAATCTCAACCTACCTAATGTTTCTCACATAATGTCATTTTGCTTCCTCTAGCTGTTGAGATCACTTGCGCCACTAACGTTCCTGTGATTGGCACTCCTGGTTCCACAATCACCGTAACTTTACCAGAGCCGACTGTTTCTGCAGGGATTACTGGTGTTACATTCACCTTCACTAATCCACAGGATGACCGTGTAACTCTAATTACTGGCAGCCAGTATCAAGTGATTGTTCCTATAACTGGGTCAATCGCTGTAAAAGTTCAAGTGGATGCAGAGGGACCTTCAAACCTACAACAATCCTGCAATATTTCTATCACAGTCACAGGTGATTACATATTTGATGAGCGTTTTGATGATTTTGGGTTTTAGCTATTTACATTAAATAATGTAATGCCTATACAGGGTGTACGTATGAAAAAAGTATAGTTAAAAAAATGCCAGTAGATTTCTAAATATGAGGTAAGTTCAGCCAGTATTCTCTACTCATTTTGTGGGAGAATCAACATTATTGGAATCACTGGCTTAATTGTTACCATTAATAAGCAAACTGGCAATTTTTGTGAACCGAGTAAAGCATAAAATACCTCATATTTAGTAATCTGCTGGCATTTTTTCTGACTAGACTTTTAATACACCATGTATCTAATGAAACATTCGTTCAAGGTGTTGCATTATGTAGTAATATTGGTTAATAGGATAGCATCGATAACTGAATTCTCTGGCATAAGATATTAAACCAAACATGCAAATATATATAACCATTTAAAACATAATAGTCAAAAGAGAATGGAATGACTTTATGTGGATGTGTTGTACTTGTACAAGATAAGTACAACAAAGTATCAACATTAAACTACAAGTATACCATCAATTTATTGTGCACACAGATCACTACACCAGTTTTTTGTAAAACCCATGATATGCTCTAACCTGTATTTTATGTTGTACTAAACTTGCATAGTTGCACATTATTTACATGCAGCATCCCTTGATTGTCTTTGATTACCTCAGGTCTGCCATCTCTAAGCCAACCACCCACAGTAACAGTTGAATCTACATCAGCTATTGTCAGCTGGCAAGCATGGAGATTGAACCTCATGGATACAGGAGCTGGATCAATCATGTCATATATAGTTTACTATTCCCCTGCATCTCCTATCTCATGGGAAGCTGCTGCTACTATACCATCAGATGGATCACAGACAATGTACAGCTATGTAGTTGAATCATTGGAGCCAAGTACTGAGTATGTGTTCAGTGTGGCTGCAGTAAGAGAGGGACAAGGAGGAGAAGGGCCTATGAGTCCCATGGTTTCAAAGATGACCTTACCTCTACCTACTACTGAATCCAACTTAACAAAACCAACAACGGGTAAGTACGTTTACACATGACTGCTTACTGGTTCTGTCCAAACTGTATATGCGTCACGTGGCTGGAAGGCGCTTACATGTATTCATGCAGATGGTTTCTGAAATTAAAATTAAGCCTGTCAAAGAAACTTAAACAGCTTTCGCTAAAGACATTTCAGAATAGAATTGATATATCATTTGCCAGTTTAAACCATGCCCCCTGTGTGCAACCCTGTGTAGTATTTTTTCTTCTTTGATATTAAACTGCTGTTTGCATTCCATTCATTTGTTTTCCGTTCATTTCCCGAGGCAGATGCACCAAACACTGTTGTGATTGTTGTCGTCTGTGTGGTGGTCATCGCTGTTATTGCGGTAGCTTTGGTGTTGTTCATTTACATCGTTAAAGTCCGACAACGAAAGAGACAAGGGACCTCGAAGCCGCCAAAATTAACCGTTGGACATGAATTGGTAAATCTTGTGAATCAGAATAAAAAAGGTATAGATACCACATGTCAATATGTTCTTGAATGTGCATGCACTTTTGCCCCTGCATGAGTTGTATAGCAATACACAGTTCCAGGTTTATGCACACCAAAAACTATTGTGTTATATTAACACAACTATGTTTTATGTACTGCATATATGCAGTACATAACACATAGTTGTTAATTTAGAAGTGTGGCTGCAGCACTTTTTATGCTTCAGGAAGGGTTTTTTCTCTACATGTTTGCAGAAAATTCTTATCTTGTTTCTCTTTGTTACCTTTGCTTTCTTATTTCCTCTTAATGTAAAAGAGTGAAAAATACACTCTAAAATAGTGAGACTCCCACTCTTTCAAAGAGACATATGATGGACAAGTCTTTTTAGAGTGGAAAGAATGACTTTTGTGCACACTAAAAAAGAATTGAATTCTACTTTTTAATAGAAACACAGAGTTGGATTTAGTGGCTTACTTAAAAAGGGTGAAGTCATTGAATCACTTCAGATATATAGAGAGGTATAGTGGCTCTCTCGGTAAAGGGTAATTACCTTAAAGACGGCTTGATAGCATTTTACTGTATTTTTCACTTGAATCAGAGTGAGTTTCACTCAAAAAGAAGCAGGAGAAATCACTTCGGCGAGAGAGTGAGGTTTACACTCTTTTACATTTAGAGAGTTTACTTTTTTTTGCTTTCAGAATAAATGTGTGATTGCCTTTAAATTATTTGAAGCCTTGGTATACAGAAACCTCTGTGGGCATTACTTGAGTACCAACATTTCTAAACAAGACTATGAGAGAGAAAATGCTTTAAATTAATGTTCAAAGTTTGAATATTAAAAGTTGTCAAACTGCCCCAAGGGTCCATTGCTTTAGACAAAGAGAGAGGTTTTTGGCACCGGTATGTGGACTCTATTGATACATCTCTCAATGACCAGCAGCTATCTATTGTGTCAATCATACCCAGTGTAGGCAATGATGTTTTCAATACGCCGCTGGGCCAAGATCAATGCTCGGCGCGGACGGCACCTCTCTTATATTAGTGCTATTCTGACTAAAATACCAAGTCTGTCATTTCTTTATATTTCTCTGAACTTCATCACTTGGTGTGTTTTGCAGTATTATAGTGGCTAGCACTTATATAATGACTTTTAAATCCAGCGAGGAAAAATAAATCAGCTTAACCCACGGAAACATTTTTTCCAATCTAGTTTTAACCTCTGCTACAAAAAATGACATACTGTAATACATTTAATAAATTATTTGGACTTGAGTATCATCCCCCCCCCCCCCCCCCCCCCCGAATGTACATGTACACAAAACGTGTGAAATTTCATGTTCATTTCAGTTTCCCTCATTTTTCGTATAAAATCTCAGCTCCAAAAAAGTGTTTCCATGCAGAGAATGATTGACAGCCGCATTGTTCAAGTTGATCTCTTGTTTGTTACAAAGTATCTGTTTGGATTAAGCTGTATAGGCCACCGGACTTTGAGGACGTGCCGCTAGTTAATGGAGTGATCTTTGCTGATGGACAGTGATGATAACTATTGAATATCTCAGCCAATTAAATGAGCCAGTTCCCGGCAACTAAATACGCCATTGGTTGCAGTATGGAACGCTGTAGCTGCCTTCGTGGCCAAAGAAACTCCTCGTCGACGTTATGCATCAAATGACTCGACGCGGACGGCAATATACACTCAACGCTGTTAAATGACTCAAAGCAGATGGGGATCGATCCATTCGACGCACACGTTAAACGACTCGACGCAGACAGGGATCCATTTGACGCAAAGCTAAAATGATTAGACTCAAACGTCAATCCGCTCGACGGATACATTAGGCGATTCAACGGAAACTTCTATCGATTGGGGCAGTAAATCAAACGATTAGACTCAGACATTCATCATTAGGTGTAGGTGTCAAACAGTCTGAAGCGAACATCATAGTTGTTTCAGTGGAAGTGTCAAACGATTCCACGCAAACGTATTTCATACAATGATGCGGTCATTCGATCCGGCGCTAGAACCAAACGATTCAACAATTTGAATGCTATATTTGTTGCGTATGTTGTTTGCCTAGGTGCGCTGCCCTGCGGGGGAAGTACAACTGTTCAACTAGCGGGGGATGCATTGTTTGCACGTTCAGCGGCTTGACTGTTCGTTGAAAGCTTCAAACCATTCAACATCTTTTCATCAAACGACACGGTGGCAATCGATGGCACACGCTGCGTATCGCAGGGGCCTTACAATAATGACCTCTGACATAATTCACACTAAGAACTTGTACCCTGTATCCCTGCTTTAGCTTTCAACGGCTCGTGTTAAATCATTGTTTCACCGACAGACTACTCCAAATCCCGCGCCTTGCATGCATGTCGTTCGGTACGGTAGCGGTTGATCACCTCAGTAGTTCAGCCTATAGAATTGGCTGGGCCTTTTTTTTCTCAAGATGCACGTCAAATTTTGTAAAAACCCGCATAATGAAATGAAACAACTTGATTTAATTAATAGGCCCCTTTCTGTACATACCTTTGTTTTTATTGCCTATAATAAAGGCTTGTCTTCTCTCACTCCAGTGCTCTAATATTTGTGCAATGTCCTCTTTGTGGATTTCGTAATTAAGCAATGCTACTACATAAAATTGACATGGAAGGGAAGGAAGAAACTAATCCATCAGACTATGAGAGGGTCGATCGTCAACCGATATCCTATGAAGTAGTAGCTGAGGTTGGTTCGTCGCCAGTCTATGAAGATGTTGGTCTACCATCATGGGCCCAGGGCTTGAGTATCCAATGGAAGAATATGATTGTTGGAGAGAAGGTCTTGGGCCACGGACACTTTGGAGACGTCCTCGAAGGGGTAGTCATGATAGCGGGAGAGTTTCCGAAAGCTGCTATCAAGAAACTAGACAGTACGTTTACCTTTCACAATATGATCATTACTCTTTGTGCCATTGAGGAACTAGCCTGTGGTACACTGTGTGAATGTTTCACGTAAATGACTAGGTCATTGCATAACGTCAAGAAAGAACTAATGTTTGGATAGAAAATATTTGGTAAAAATGTGTAGTTTGGCAGTAACTGCTGGAAGTTAAGTATTGATACAAAGGCTCAAGAGAAACTGAAAATCCCTGTAATATAGCATCATGATTTATGGAAGTTTTTTTATTGGTTAGGACAATGTAATGGTTATTTACTGTGATTTTTTTTTTAACAGCTCAAGCCTCTATAACTGACCGGCAGAAGTTCATGGATGAGTTTCGAACTCTGATCCAAATTGGCCGGCATCCCAACATCGTCAATATTCTCGGTGCTAGTCACCATGAAGGTAATTAAGAAGTAAATTTATATAACGATTAATTGTGTTAGTAGCCCTTTAATTACCTTGAGTGACTTTAAGCCTTGTAATCGGCAGGGCTGTAGTCGAGTCCCTGCAAGTCCTTTAACGAGTCCTTTCACAAGTCCAGTCTCAAGTCCTTTCATAAAGCCAGTCACAAGTAACTGGATGAACAATGACAAAGGAATGCCTTTCTCAAAGCTCATTTGAATAGCTTGTGATTGGAATTAGGACTGGAATGTTTGTGATGGACTTGCAGGGACTTGCAGGGACTTGTGATAGACTCGACTACAGCCCTGTAATCGGTGTCTTCCATTACAAAAATAACACTTCATAAAATATGTATGGATAAAAATCCATCTAAAAGTCGATCAAGCCAAATAACTCTACACAGTTGAATGATACCATTCGACTTTATTGCAGTAATGAACACGATTATTCATGTTTATAAAAGTTCTTTTTACAAATTCAGGTCATCCCTTTGACCATTCTAAAATGTTTCATGGTGTGTACGTGGATATAGTACAGTTTGAAGTTACAATGTGTTTCTTGTTGGTTTTTCAAAATATGAGCTATATATTTGAGGCTGAATCACTTGCATTAAACAATTTGTCCAGATTACGTAATGTCAGACATTATTATAATTACCAGAGTCGAGAAACCATTTTCTATACCCAAAGTGACACGTAACTTCCAAATGCAACCTCACATGAAATAAATGGCATCTTTTTGTTACGATCATGATAAGAATACATGTAGATCCTAGATATACGTGATATTTAAACCAGCAATTATTATACAGTGTTTATCTTACCACAGCATGTAAAGGTGCCAACTTTAGTCATCAAATTTGTGTACTTGTCACTTGAATGTAAAATTGGGAGGGATGTGTTTTTTTTTTACTGCAGAACAACTGGGATGTTAAATCAAATCCATACGCTTTGTACATTGAACCATTTGTTGAGTGAATATAGATACCACATGGTGTTAATCTAACAGGGCAAAAAAATATTAACACAGGTGATGTTTTCTTTTTTTGGTTTGTTGGCTTCTGTTATATCTATATATTTGTAAATTCATTTTCAGAAACATTAATATTGATGAATAAAGATGAACAAATAAATGTTGATAGAAATTACTACCATCTCATTTCTTTGCACTTTTTGTGTTTAAAGGGCTATATCTCTAAAACACACTTCTGTTAAATTGAAAAATAGGAGTACAAATGTCAAAATATCTCGAGAACACAAAGTGCCACAGGGATCAAACCTACAATAAATTAAAGCTTAGGATGTGACAAATTCAACTATGTATATAATTAATTTTTCCAATTTTGTGACATAATACCCATTTTTGTAGAGCCGATCACATATTTTAGGTTATACTGTTCCGAACTATTGTCACCATGCTAAAACAGTGCATGCGACTGGATCATTTGCAGAAAGAGCGGATTGCTTACTTAAGTCATGTTTTGCAAACCTTTTTCCTCATTATAGACATTCTGTATGTGGCTTTGGAGTATCTACCCAATGGTGACCTCCGCTCCTACCTGAGGAAGGCCCGATCTGACGGGAATGAGAGTCAACTGTCTTCGTCTTCTGATCAGCTGCTCCACTTTGCATTGGATGTTGCCAAGGGGATGCAACACCTGGCTGCTTCAGGGGTATAGTATTTTATTTGATTTATTATTCTTTCTGGTAATGAAACCAAGGATTCCTCAAAAGTGCCTGTCACACTGTAGCTCGAAAGCCTGAAGAAACCTGTAGGAGAAAGATGAAGAAATGTTCATGTAGTTTGGAGGAAAATGTACCCAGAATGATATCGGGGGAAAACCCACGGCAGGCCCGGCCTGAAAACCAAATCCACATGTCGCCCCTGGTGGGATTCAAACCCGGGTCACAGCAGTGGAGGTATCCCACTATGGTAACCTGACTCTCATTGATAGTATAGGAAAGAAAGAAATACAGCCATTATTGTTGATAATTATATTGTCTGGAGGATACTGAAAACTAACTTTCTCTTGTGTAATAATGTCACTAAAACTTTTTTACAGATGATTCACCGTGATTTGGCTGCAAGAAACGTCCTGCTTGGTACGGATCTGGTTGCCAAGGTTTCTGAATTTGGTTTGTCCCGTTGGGAAGATATCTATGTTGAGGGGGCAAAGGTATTTATATGAATTAATATACATCAGTTGTTTACTAATTAACTGACTTTCTTTTTTTTCTTTTTTGAAATTAAGATAAAGATCTAAAAGAGCATGCATAGTGTGGCTACTTTTTAGTAAAAATGAAAAATCTTGGCTGAAAATTGATTACCGGCAGTAGATAGTCCCACATTTATGCATGCACAACCATGAGTAACTTTCTAATGGAACGTAAGTGACGAAAAAGGACAGCTAAATGATCGTGTTAAAACAAAGAAACTATCTGTATGTATACCTCTGAACTGATGCTAATATACTCTTCGTCAGAGTAATTTTTCAAAACAAATTGCAAAAAATATTTTGTTCAACTAGATTTATTTGTGTAAACATTATTGTATTTGTTTAAATATTTTGTATGAATGTGTAAATATTCAGTTTTAACTAATAATATGCAGGGCCCAAATGGAAACCAGTTTTAAACTGTTTGGGCACACTCTGGGTAAAGAAATGTAATAAATAAATAAATAAATAAATAAATAAACTCTTTGAATTTTACTTGTATTAGACTCGTGTTCCTACTCGCTGGTTGTCTCTTGAGTCCTTGATTTCCAAGACGTACACTTCAAAGAGTGATGTGTAAGTGCGGGTTCATTATCTTTAAATTTTCTATGAATATTTGGCAAGGGGCAACATTTATTTAATAATGCGTATTGCAATTTCCTGTTCTTTTTATTGCTAGATGGTCCTTTGGAGTTCTCCTATGGGAAATTGCGACATTAGGTATGATATTACTTTTTTGAAATATCGGTGACATTTGTGGTCATTGTAGATGACGCAGTGCATTCGATTCTCAATACAGTTGGGTTTTTACACTGAAGTCGGAAACAGCTTATGCCCGAATTCCATTTAGGGCCAGTCTGCATACTGGCTCCCGGTATCGGAACGGTTTAAACCGCGGACAGTATTATACCCCTCCCCGGACGGTACAAGTCCACTTGCTTGTCGGCATTTCAAAGCCATCTTATTAATGAATAGACTTGCGGTTGAGCTTGGCTAGCCTGCTGCCTGATGACACTATGAACATCTAACAAAAAAAAACCCACGCAGTGTTAGATGTTCATAGTGTGATGGCCCTGCAGAGTGTTGACAAGGGGAGTTTATAGACTGATGACTGACTGAGTATGTGTATGTGTAGGGGGTAGTGATTACCGAAGTGTTAACTTAATAATGGGTGGTCAGATCTGTCCAGCAGCAAACTCTTTGAAACTGAGCAAACGTTTCGGCCTTTAACTCGTGGAAGATTATTATCGGATTAAAGTCTCCCCATTGTCTGCATTTAAAAGGAGTTCCCCAGCCCAGGAATTGAACACAATGGACTCTTAAACAGGGTCAGCCTTCCAGTAGAGGCTTGGACAGTATCCAACCCGGTTTGTGAGGATTAAAATGAACCGGTTTGCGTACCGGGAGACGGTATACATACCGGCCCTATTTGGACTTGGGGGGCCTTATATTACGCACATTAAATTTTCAAAGAAATCCAATATTATGTAATGAAATGGATTTACCAAGAGTGATGTTTTCTGTTTATTAGGCCATGTTAAACTGGTACAAAAACATCAACTATAAGTCACTTATCCTGTACTTGTTGACATAGGTGCAACTCCTTACGAAGGCATCAAATCCAAGAACCTAAGATCGAGGTTGGAGAATGGATACCGGATGCCCAAACCAAGCAACTGCAATGAGGAAATGTAAGATATGGAAATAATCTGCAAAGCCAGTTCGGTATTTCAATTGCGCAGCAGAATGACATAGGTCACGGGTCATTCTAACGCCCGCATATATAAACACGCAAGGTGGTCGCACATTGCGCTTGCGGTAAATTCAGTCAAAATGGTTGTTCGCGTAACATCCCGAATAACCTTGGACCTGGACTACTTCCAGATACCGAACTTGCTTTGCAGAACCTTTTGCTGTTTCAAAGCTTGTATAATTGCATTTGCATTTTGCAAAGAAGTCTGACTTCCAATATAGGAAATGGAAGCGGATACTCATCAGGAAAAACTCTTCCGGGTGTCTTCCGGGTGTTTATGCATTGGTGTTTCTATGTGTGGCAAAAATTGGCTAAAATTTCTTCATGATTCAAACACATTTTAAAAAATGGAAAAAGTTTTCAACTTTTAAAATACAGAAATTATTACAACATTTGCGCTCTTGATGGCTAATCAGAAGTAACATCTATTCTAGCTACCAGTCCGCATATTGGAGGGTGGGAACCACTTTACACAAGCATATCCTCTTATAAAATACTACCTCGTAGGTATTGCAGTGTTTTGTAGTGATATTATACCTATATCATTTTTCAGCTACAAGCTGATGCTCCAGTGCTGGCAGGACGACCCTAAAATGAGGCCTCATTTCAAGAAACTGGTGTCTAACCTGATGACAATGGCTGATAACCATGTGGAACAAGTGAGTTCTTGGGCTGAAATAAGGTCCCCTTACAGAATCACCATAAATGCTTGTTTACTTATTATACAATGTACAAAGTAAAACCTATTTGAACCGACCTCCAAAAATCATTCAATTTAATACCTGGCTCATTCATAAAATAAATGATTCTTCACATCAGCATTCAATTGTCAAAGATTGAATTTTGAGACGCTGGTGGCAGCAGACATACCGGTCCTTTTCCACTGTTCTCAGCAGTCGTACGCATGCTCAGAACTACATGCGCATGCTCAGAACAAGCAAAAAGGACCGGTCTGTCTGCTGCCCTCCAGTGTCTCCCATTGTCGAATTCAGTGAGTAAGAGGCAACTACAATTTGGTACACTCGAAAACCATTAAAGATGATTCTAATGAGCCAGTATCCTCATATAGGTCCCCTACCAGTTGTAGTTATACAGCAAGGAATCAGGCAATTTTTAGAGTGTACCAAAATCGACACTGAGCAACTATGTTCGAGACCGCCAACATAGGGCAAGATAGCTCAGTTAATAAAGCGACGGAACAGTAACCCGGAGGTCGCAGGTTCGAATCCTGCTCCTGCCAGTTTCTTTGTTCACTTTGGAAATGTATTCAAAATTTACCTTGTCAGTTTCCCTTGTGGATTGTTTGACGAATTATAAGTTAAAAAGTCGTATCCTCATTGAGTGATCCCCACAATGTCGTTTCCCAGGTTGTATCATAAAATTGGGTGTGATCCCTGGCTATACGGCATTCTGGGTTAATGACTTCTGACTAGCGCCCACCCGAACAAAGACACTGACAATTTGGGAGACCGCCAACATAGGGCAAGATAGCTCAGTTGGTAGAGCGCCAGAACGGTAACCCGGAGGTCGCAGGTTCGAATCCCGCTCCTGCCAGTTTCTTTGTTCACTTTGAAAATGAAATTAATACTTGATATTTTCTTTTCTATCCCTTAAGACCTACATGTGGCTGCTTCCGAAGTCTGAGAACTACATGTACTTGATTATGCATCCAGAGCTAGATGACAACTGAGTTTAAAACAGGCAGATATGGCTGGTGCCACTGCCCAGAAGACAAGCATAAATAGGCAGGCAATGTCAAATAGAATAGATGATCAAGCTTGATGACCCTGAATTAGCAAAGTTAGAATGATTAGGACCGCCTGCAACTTCAAAAATGAAATGATAGCATACATGGCACTCATATCTTATTGCGCATATCTTATCTATAAACACAGCTATTTTGTAGACAGATCTTGATTTTATTTTTCTATACTGCTTGATTAAGAAGACTGCATTTGTAACATTGTTAAAATTTTAATCATTGTTTTGAGTAATAATTTTTTTTTTAAAGAATTACTCATTTTAAAGCGCAGTCATGTAACAGTGGTTTTTATAATTAGCTTAATTTTCTATGGGAAATGTACTTATCGTTTTCATGTTTGCATGTCTGATTGGGGCCAAATTGGAGGTAATGAGTTTTGAGCCATGATTTTTATTTTTTTTTTAACTGGAAGAAGGAACATTGAGCTCTTATATTATTTTTTAAAAGGTCAAAAGTGAAAAGAAAACGATGTTAAAACCGGACACTAATATTAAAAGGGAGTAGTGTTATATTTTATTCAAGTGAAATTAGAAAGCTTCTTTTTAACAATATGGAATATTGTTTTTCTTTTCTTGTGTTGTAATTTGTGCTTATGCAGTTGATACAAAAGTTTAAAATGAGTTTCTCAGAGTAGTTTCTGTATTATGTAATGTAGAATAAATACTTGCTGCAGATGTTGCAATCAAATGATAGCATACATGTTACATATTTTATTTTTTGATATTTTATTTTTGATATAAACGCTGATATTTTGTACACAGATCTTAATTTTTTTTTTCTTTACTGCTTGGTAAAAATACTACATACAATCATTTGTAACATCATAATCGTTGTTTTGAATAAATGTTTTAAGTATTACTCATTTTAAAGCGCATTCATGTCACAGTGGTTTCTCATAAGTAGCTTTCTATGGGAAATGTACTCATGGTTTTTATGTTTGCGTGTCTGATTGGGGCCAAATTAGAGGCTTTAAATTTTTACTGAGTAGGAACATTGAGCTTTTATATAATTTGCTTTTTAAGGTCAAAAGTGAAAAAAGATAGTTAAAACTGGACGATAATATTAAAAGGGAGTTGTGTTAAATTTTATACTTTGCGAAATGTACCAAAATGCAAATGAAGTTACACAATTTCTTTTTAACAATATGGAATATTGATTTTCTTGAGTTGTAATTTTGGGGATTTTCTGTACCTGTGCAGTTTGGGCAAACATTTACTACCGGTACGAGTTTCTCGGAGTAGTTTCTGTATTATGTAAGGTAGAATAAATGAGACTTGCTGCAAATGCGGCAAATTTGGCAATCAAATGATACATGTACATATTTTATTTTTGATATAAACGCAGCTAACTTTGTACACAGATCTTGATTTTATTTTTCTATACTGTTTGAAAAAGACAACTGCATAACATCATTTGTAACATTGTTAAAATCATAATCGTTGTTTTGTACGGTAACACTAATTTTTAAGCGCATTAATGTAACTGGTTTTTTTATAAGTAGCTTTCTATGGGAAATGTACTCATGGTTTTTATGTTTGCATGTGTGTGATTGTGGCTAAATTAGAGGCTATATTGCAGGTAATCATTTTTTAGCTATATTTTTAAATTTTTACTGAAAGTAGGAACATTGAGCTCATATATAATTTTTAAAGGGTCAAAAGTGAAGAACAAAAAGTTAAAACTGGACGTTAATATTAAAAGTGAGTAGTGTAACCAAAATGCAACTGAAATTACAAAATTTCTTTTTAACAATATAGAATATTGTTTTTCTTTTGGTTTTCTGTTTATGCAAAGGTTTAGAATGAGCCCGAATGTTTCTTATTGTAGTTTCTGTATTGTGTAAGGTAGAATAAATGGGACCGGCTGCAAATGTGGCACTTACATGATAGCATACATGCAAATATTTTATATCTGATATAAACGCAGCTACTTTTTTTGTACACAGATCTTGATTTTTGTTTTTTTAAACGGTTTGATGTTTTGATTTTAACCGATGTTACAGAATTACGCAGTTTTTAAAAACTTTCATATTGTTGTTATTAGTAGTTTTCTATTGGAATGTTACTCATTGTTTTTAGGCATATCTTATCGGAGGCCAAATTGGAGGATATTTCCTCTTATACCTTTGCGCCGTAAAAGGCTTTCAAAGCTTTCATATTGACTTACCTAGCTACCAATCAAAGCGTACAACCAACGAAGGTCATTCAACACTTTTTCCGTAGCTAGCTTGCAATGCATGCAGTGATGAGCCTGACCAGTCTCGCCGATGAGTCCGCTTTTACGGTGCAGCCTGGAGTTGGAAGTAGTTGCGAAGCTCTGCAAAGACCAGGGGATGGGAAGGGTTTTATTAAAAGATGACCTCACATTTTGTTGGTATCCCAGCTCGAAAACACTTTGTAAGCGTGGTTTTGTTCGGGTGTTTTGTTTTGTTGTTGCTGTCTACATATACATAAGGGGTTTGCTCTGCTGCAAAAACGAGGTTTATGATTTTTCCTTTGCATTCTTTTTGCAATCAGTTTGAAATATTTTAAAAATGTTAATTGAAATGCCTCTTATTTTCTCAAGTTCACAAGACCATTTTTTTTTGCCTAGTCATAATTCTGTAAAATACGACGCAGCAGATGTAAGAAGTATTATGTATTTTCCCCACAGGCACGCTTTGAAAACTTGTCCAGTTGTTAGCTGAAAGCGGCCTATATTATCGACGCCCCCTCATTTCAATCAACGAATTCACAAGCGCGCGGCGAAAGCTAGTCCGAAGTATTACACGCAAGTCTATGTGATGTAGCTGCAGCCATTATACCATAGACGTGTGGAATTTCAGACGCGGCACAATATAAATAGCTGGTCATGCATCGTTGATCACAGCACTTTTTCCGTCGACGGTGTGGAGGGGAAGTTCTTTCTTTCAAATTATTTCAGAACTTTGATGTTTTCAGATATTGTCTTTGAAATTTCAAGAGAACTTCAGATTACAGTCACACTTTCTCTGTGCTGATGAAATCTTTGTGACCTTCACAATTATGGGAAAATAAGCAGTCAGTTTAATTTGCCGGGCGGGAAACGCCGTGTGTGTGGCGCAATGATGGCGAGGACTTTAACCGCTTATTTCCGGGTTCATCATGCATATCTCGCCAGGGCGGATTTTGCTGTCGTTATTCTGAACATCATGTCCTTGGTTTTAAGTGCAAAAGGCAAGTCAGTGAAGACCTTTATTTTTCCTAGGCCAGTTAGTTGTAAGGGAACCAAACAACACAGTCTGCTGATAGAGGGATCGGAGGCTGTACTGTTGCTTATATATATGCAAGTTGCAACACAAATGAAAGAAATGTTTATGGTTAAGGTAGCTAGCCTACATAAAAAAAAAAGACATCCTGACATCCAAACTTGTAAAAATCACATGCAAGTTCAAAAGAAACAATCCTTCTTTCCTAATCACTTACAATCACGATACATGTGTGACATGCCATTTTTAACCAACTGAAGACACTGGATGAAAATTGTGAGTTAAAAAAAAATCAAAAGGGTTGTGTTTGTGGCACAGTATTACTATTGGGATGCTTAACTTATTGAGTACAATGTATGGGATGTAACACATTTCAACCAATGAAAACAACGGTGTAAAGTACCATTCGTCTAGGTAAGTTTTACCGGAAAAAGGCCAGTGCAGACAGGGCTTTAAACTCCACCCATGCCTCTTGTTTAGATATTACCCAAGATATCTCTAATTCAATATCAGATTTGATCACATTAAGTCTGCAGTATTGAACCCTACAAAACAAGCCTTTCAGCAATTTGAACATGCAACTTTGAAAAGGTGATCATGTGGTTCATTCAAGCAACCTATTAAGGTTGTCAAATGTACAGTTCTTTAAAAAAATATTGGTCACAATGCTGTAGCTGGGATTTGGATCCAGGGATCTTTTCTGTGGAGGGGAAAGCAAAATTACAAAATTTTCTCAACAACTCTACCTCAATTCTTTTGAGGGGTTAGGTTGTGGGGAAATTTCTGGTTGTGAATTGGTGATGCTTTTAAAAGCCCCAGAAGGAAAAAAAAAACACTTGAAAAAGTAGATTAACAAGACATTTTTATTTGAAAAAGAAAAAAAGCAGTCGAGCATCATAGGGGAGGCAGAGAAGTTCGGATAATAATATCATCTTACATTCTTAACATTTTTAAAGAAATACTCATTAATTATAATGTTCTTGCCAGTGAATAAGGAAAGGTGCATACCAGGTGCACCATGCATGTACAAAGTATAACAGTTTCCTTTGCAGAGTTCTCCTTGTGCAAACAACTCTACCAAATCAAACAAAAATTAAGTTTTGAGCATTTCATCACGAGTGTCAGGATGTATAAGGGATATAAATGTACACATTTGGACAGTGAAGATTGTATTTCTACTACTAGGCTAGTAAAGCTGAAAGATTTCATGGCATTGGTTGACAAAACTCCTGAAGCTACCCCAGATTTTTCATCTCAAAATGATAAGGGAGCAGAGACTATTGAGTTGGCTGAGCCCTCCACGGTTCACCCAAGTTTTGGCTCGTTTCCCAGTGAGTGGTTTTGAATGGTTTTTAAAAACCTGGCAAAAACCAACAGAAATGTTGATTGGCTAGGTTAGAATCTTCTCCATAAGTTTATACGCTCATCTCATTTTTGCCATTACCACCTCACTGCCATGATTGCTTTAGCGTAATCATGAACAATGCTAAGCTGAGATCTAAAGGTGTTCTCTCTTACATATGTACAGGTGACACAGTGCATCTGACAATGGTCACACCTACACCTTATGGGGCAGGATTTTCATGGACTCCAGCTAGCATCAGCTGTTTCCCTAGTATCCCTGATACTGGAGTTACATTGAGCTTTGGAAGACCATTCCAGATAGGTCTACCAGGATCTACAGTACAAACATCTACATCCCTCCCTGTTGGCAGCACTTCATCAATGAATGGACAGACAGTCACACAGAGTCTAACTACCAGTAATGATGCTACTGGGTTGTTTTATTGTGAAGGTTCAAACGGAGGACTGACAACAAGAGTGTATAGCATCATCCACAGTATACATAGTAAGTACACACAGTCGTACTTTCCCAATACTTGCGAGGACAATGCTTAGTGTTTCCTATTGTTCCTTTATTATAACCTAAGCACATACTTCTACTTCAGCGAGGACCGAAAAGACTTGACTTGCGAGGACTGAAAGGTTTCTTTGTATTTCCTTTCTCCTCTTGTCCTCGGAAGTATATACAGAACCTGTACATGCTATAACTTTCTTGCTGTAATTCATAATACATCTGTTGATGTATCTGAAGAAACACCATGGCTAATTATTTCAATTTCAACAATTGAAATAAGATGCACAAAATCACTGTTAAACAGACTGGATTTTCACTATTTTCTCATGACTCAGTTGACAGATTGAGTTCAAACTTCCTCAGGTTTGTCACTTTATATGGTAAATCACGCAATATGAACACTGCCTTCCTTGTTTTGTTAGCTTTGCCAATGCTATATATTATACCTTTAATCTTAATAGTTGTTTTCATTGAATGTGAAAAGGTAGTGGTGTAAAAAATCTAATCTGGATTGTTTCAATGTTAGAATGCTGTCTCCAGATACACATATGCCTTCTCAAGTCTGGGTTTAAGATGCACCATGGATTAGTAAGAAACAATTAGAAATCATGCATTAATGCAAAGATCGAAAATTCTCAATTTGTTTTCAATCATCTTTTACCAACTTATTGCAGGAAGGTTTGAGCCAGCTGATGGGCTTGTGACAAAAACAATCAACCAAGGAGAAGATGTGACTCTTGCATTGAACTCAGTCAATTCAGGTGTCAGTCCCATATGGCATGTAAACAAAGATGGGTCTGTTACCAGTTTAAATATGTACAGTAACATGTTAAGTATCACAGTTCCATCTGCCATGGCCAGTGACGGGGACTTGTATGCTACACTTCAGTCTGCTGTGACATTGACTGATAATCATTTCAGTATGATCAGACTCATAGTCAGAGGTAAGCAGAAGACTCTCCAGGGCCCAATTTCATGGCTCTGCATGCTTACCGTTAGCAAAAAATCCCCGCTTACTGTATATGTAGCAGACAATTCTGTGGTTACGGCAAGCGTATTTCACGTGTTAGCGGGGAATTTTGGCTCCTGAGCATGCGTACATCCCGTAGTGCTTACAGGGTTAGCGCAGAATTTTTCAGCTAGCGCTGTTAGCGCAAAATGGTAATCGTAAGTGCGGAAAGCTGTGGTTATTAGCAGAGCCATGAAATTGGGCAGTGGTCAGTGCATAAATTGACCAATCAGGATGATCATCAAAATAAAATGTTTTTTAGCCATTTGTTCTTGAGAAAGTGGAGACACAATAATTAAATGTCATTTCTACCATTCCGTAGTTATTGTAGCAGAGCCAGACGTTTGGCAAGTTTGATGCAGAATATGTTTCCAGGGTTAATACAATTGTATAAAAATAAAAGAACAGTTTTGACTTGGGAATATGTATTTCAAAAGGAGCCCTCTCTGCAGTTTTCCCAAATGAAAAGCAATTGATGCTACTGTAAAATTTGCATGTGAAAAGTAATTACAATTGTGCATAAATGCCAAAATTATGACAAGTAGGATTCATGATCATATCCTGCAAGATAGAGATTACCCTTCGGCCTTGTAATACATGTACATGTACTTTAAACAAAGTTTGAAGCACTCCAAATAGGAACTTTTAACTGAAATATGCAGGCTTTAATTAAGTGTTTGCAAAAGTCAATGTACAAGAAAGACTGAGATTGCAGGTAACACCATGTGAAATAAGTCTCTTCTGGGAAGATGTACCCACCATGCAAAGCTTCAAATCGTATATAAAAGTCAATGTACTTTCAGTTTTTTAGGCTTTATATGTGCCTTTTGTACAATAAAATAGAGACAATTCTTTCCAACTCTCATCATCACACCGAAATCCAGAAGACATGCACTGGCGCTATGACAGCTCATTCGTTCCAGTGGCTATGAACAGCTGGAGCAATGAACTGTCGTGTGGCGGATCCTGATCCTTCAACTATGTGAACTGTTTTGAATTAATTTGATTTTTAACTGTGTGATTGTTTTATTTTTTAAATTATCGTATGTTAAGGCTGTTTTAATTTCCCGTACGAGGGATAATAAAGTTGTTTCAGTTTCAGTTCGGTTGGGTTGGGTTCGGTTTGTATTTTGTCTTATTGTTTAATGTATGCAGGCCTCATGTTGGCTTTTTGACATTCACAGAGATTACTGACAGGCGATTGTCTTTTGGTATTTTAAAACTGAAGGAACTTCTCTTTTTATAAAAGATTGATATTTTTGATATTCCAGGCTGAGATTACAATTACTTACAGGTGTTTGCCTTTTGGTATTTTTAATGACTATTCTACAGTAAAAATGAAGGAACTTCTTTTTCTATTTAATGTAAAAGATTGATATTTTGATATTCCAGGCTGTGTTGCAGGCAAGTGGGGTCCTCCTGGGTGCACTGGAGTGTGTGACTTATGTTACAATGGAGGAGTGTGTGATGATGAGACAGGAGATTGCATCTGCCCACCTGGATTCATGGGACCAAACTGCCTCACTGGTAAGCTCTCAGATTATTTGTGCTTGGTGGGTCTGTCTGTCCGTCCGTCCGTTGAGCTTTCTATCTATCTGTCTGTGACCTATGTTACAATGGAGGAGTGTGTGATGACGCGACAGGAGATTGCATCTGCCCACCTGGATTCATGGGACCAAACTGCCTCACTGGTAAGCTCTCAGATTATTTGTGCTTGGTGGGTCTGTCTGTCCGTCCGTTGAGCTTTCTATCGGTCTGTCTGTGACCTATGTTACAATGAAGGAGTGTGTGATGATGAGACAGGAGATTGCATCTGCCCACCTGGATTCATGGGACCAAACTGCCTCACTGGTAAGCTCTCAGATTATTTGTGCTTGGTGGGTCTGTCTGTCCGTCCGTCCGTTGAGCTTTCTATCTATCTGTCTGTGACCTATGTTACAATGGAGGAGTGTGTGATGACGCGACAGGAGATTGCATCTGCCCACCTGGATTCATGGGACCAAACTGCCTCACTGGTAAGCTCTCAGATTATATGTGCTTGGTGGGTCTGTCAGTCCGTCCGTTGAGCTTTCTATCGGTCTGTCTGTGACCTATGTTACAATGAAGGAGTGTGTGATGATGAGACAGGAGATTGCATCTGCCCACCTGGATTCATGGGACCAAACTGCCTCACTGGTAAGCTCTCAGATTATTTGTGCTTGGTGGGTCTGTCTGTCTATCCATGGAGCTTTCTTTCTATCTGTCTGTGACCTGTGTTACAATGGAGGAGTATGTGATGATGAGACAGGAGATTGCATCTGCCCACCTGGATTCATGGGACCAAACTGCCTCACTGGTAAGCTCTCAGATTATTTGTGCTTGGTGGGTCTGTCTGTCTATCCATGGAGCTTTCTTTCTATCTGTCTGTGACCTGTGTTACAATGGAGGAGTATGTGATGATGAGACAGGAGATTGCATCTGCCCACCTGGATTTATGGGACCAAACTGCCTCACTGGTATTATTGTTCTTTCGCAAATAAACTTACGTGTACATGTGACAAGTGTTAAAATGAAAGAGTGTTAGATATGGACCTATCACCTGTAGCTCTGTCCATTCTCAGTGACCAAGCCCCTCCTCTGCCATTTTTTTTTACATAACAGGTCATCACACTTTTATCCCCTTGGTTGATATGAAATCATACTGGATCCTTCAAAATTAGTCTTAAGGTCATTTTTTTTTACTCTTTAATTAGTTTTTGCTCGCATTGGAAAGAGCATACTTGGCTCCTCATTTTCAAATATTACTTAGTTTGACATCCTGATGAATGTGGACATTATGTGGGTGAAAACCTTGATAGTTCCTATTGATTTCAACTATATAAAGTCATGTTTACTCTGGTGACTAATTGTGACTCATACGGCTTGGGTCAAACCCGTATGCTACAAACTGCTTGCCAACTGGAATGATGTAAAATGTAAGTGGTATGAGGACCTGATATTTTGATCCTAGAAAAGAAAGATTCTGCTAGGATTGAAATATTAATATACTTAGATGCCAAGTTTACAGTTTTCTTACATATTTTACCGCCAGCGCTCGGTTAAAATTGACCTAGAGAGACCACAAAATCACATTAAAAATGTTATGCATTAATGCAGATTTTTTATTTTTGCTTTCCGCAGCTTGTGGTCAACATAGATTTGGCTGGGATTGTGAGTTTCAATGTGGAGCATCTCAATTAATCCAGAGCTGTACAGGGAGCCAGTTTGGTCTACCAGACCCATACGGGAACAGCTGCATCTCAGGATACACAGGGACAGACTGTGATATGCGTAAGAATCATTAACATACAAACTGTAGATTTATTTAGTTAAATTTAAGTTGTTTATGTACACATAGTACACATATCTTGCACCAATGAGTGACTTGCCAAATGTCTTTTTGAGGTAAGTGAGTTGGTTGTGCATATGTAAAGATTTAAAGGAGTGGTCTGCTCGGAATGTTAAATAGGCACAATGTACATGATCACATGTTTTGCCGACAATGTTAACAATGATTTTGCTGATCATTGCCAAAGCGAACCATGCAGTCTTCCTCGTGTTGGTATAGGCAAATGTCAAAATTGTGTTTCACATTTTCTCAACACTCAGTATGAATTAAAACCCAATAGACACTCCGAGTGAACCACACCTTTAAATTCGGTGCAACAGATCAAGCGCCGGTGTACGTGTCATTCTCAACTCAATTCGGTACATCCACAAAACATGAGGTCGTGCATTTCGCACATGCACACACACCCAGCTCTACATTACATACCTTGTGTGGACATTTCTTTGTATTCGTGTAGTTAAGAATTCTCGGCCAAAATACCCATTTTTCTCACATCTAGAAAATGTTTTTAACCTATATTCGTGATTGTGATCCCCTCAAGTGTTACCCTTCACTTTTTCAAATATAACCCTACCCCCATTTCACCTCTAGAGCTCTTTTTCAGAGAGGGAAAAACCAAGTGTGGACGTTGGCAAGTCCACACAATGTCTTCGCTACCTGCATAGTGCGGACAGCTTTTGTTCCAACGTCCACACAACGTATGTAACGTCTGTACACACACACGTGTGTGTAAACGCCTGCAATCAGGGACCTCCTATTGTCCTCCTATTGTTCATACTTTAACTTTTTGCCAAGGACCCTCATAGGTTTTGTACATGATTTTCAAACGGGGACCTTTCTCAATCGGGGACCTTATTGTCCTCTATTGTTAAAGGTCCCCTATTGAATGCGAAAACAAACACACACACACACATGCAGGCACTGGTATTGCTCCTGTTTGCAAAGTCACTGTCACGTCAATGATTTTATTTTTTTGAGCCGGAAATATCTCCTTTACTTTACATTTTTGAAGGAATATTTCTATTCGTCTGGAAACATGGACTGACATGACCTTTGATATGATTTTTTTTCTGTTAGCTTGTTCATCTGGAAAGTTTGGTGCAGGCTGCAACCAGGACTGTCACTGTCAGTCAGGAGCTTGCAACATATTCACTGGTGTGTGTCCCTCCGTCTGTGCAGCAGGATGGACCGGAACAAACTGCCAAGGTATAAGTCAATAGCAGTTTCTGTTGAAATACGTCTCATCACAATTAAACATTCTTGTCTTAAGCCTTCAAATGCCGCTTCCCAGGTTGTATCGTAAAGTTATGGGGCTGGCTATACAGCAATATGGGTTTATGACTTGAGTACTCTGGACTGACTGCAAACCTATAAACAAGATTCTTGAAGCTCAGTTGTAGAATGCTAGTATATGGTAACCCGGAGGACAGGTTCAAATCCCGCTCCTGCCACTTATCTAATCATCACTTCCCCTAGCTGTTTGTTTGATAATTTCTGAGTTCTCGTTAGTAATTCTAGTTTCTATTCATTGATAAAGGGTTGAAATTCAAATCAAAATTGTATTCATTTTTTTCTCATAACATCTGCTTTGAGGGGGTATGGTCCCGTATCTTAATGCATGAAAATACATTTTTAGTAACTTGTTATCAAGCATCAACTAAGTATTTTAAAAGGCTCTATATACTTGAGGCCTTTTCACACTACGAAAAATCTCGGTGTTGGACCCGGGTCCGACCCGTGTTGACTAGACTGACCTTTTCACACTGCAACATTTCAACACGGCACTGACCCGTGTAGAGCGCTCAACCCGGGTTGAAACTCAACCCTGCTCGGGAGGTGGGTTGAGAGCTCTCGACCCGTGTAGAGAAGTTGGACCCGTGTTGAAAGTCGTAGTGTGAACGTCTCCGGGTTGAGTTGGACCCGTGTAACCGTGGATCGGAGTGTGCGTGCAGAGCACCACATACTAGGCTGTTCGATATGACGATAATTGCCGATGTTTCGGTATTATATGTAGCTTTTTCAGTTTTTGCAGCGTTTATGGTTTCTCCAAGTCCAAGTGTGTATACGTTAAGTGTAAATTAGTCTAGATTACTTTGCTCGAAATTATTTCCAATAAATTTGACGGCAGAATAGTACATAACGTATATGGAGGAATAAAAAAATACATTCTGTACTAAATGTGTCGTTTCTTTAATCGTTTTAAACCCTGACATGACTTATCCGGCATCTCCGCGCCGTATGTAGCGGACATTGCGTATTCCATCGTTAGTGTAGTCTTGGTCAAATGCAAACAACCGCACTGAACGCTACCATATTATTCCTAGTGTACAATGTACGTACATGCATGCAGCTAACATTTTGCGAACTTCGTCTCGAGAAAAGGCTATACTAAGGTATGAGGGGGCCGGGGTTATTGCTCAATATGGGGAACCCCAAAAGGAATAAAACACACTGGATACTTTTACCTCCGATATGTCGGAGAAAATGGGCCCCAAATCAGACAAAAGACCGACATGGAGTGAGGAGGATTTGGGCTGACAGCTCCATCCAAAGCCAGCTCGGCGGAACGACCAGAATGCAGTATGGGGATTTTCCGATTCGACCCGTGTTGAACGGTCGGCCGTGTGTGTAGTGTGAAACGATCGCACAATACACGGGTCGAAACATTACACGTGTAGCAAAAATGCTGGTGCTGCGTTGAGTAGTGTGAAAAGGCAGCGTAATTGACCCGTGTTGAAATTTTAAGAAGTCTACACGGGTCGGACCCGTGTCGGACCCGTGTAGATTTCAACACGGGTCGAACGTACATAGTGTGAAAAGGCCTTTAGCCTTTACCACTACTTGTGAGCTATTGCAAGATTTACAAGCAAATATCATAATTTCAGTGCGTTTACAGTATGGTCAAGTATTAAAGCATCCATTCAAGTGACTTTTATGCCAGGCCAACAGAGGGTGATTATAGGTTTACTATTTTTGCTATGTTCATGATCTGACTGAAAATTTTAATTCATCAAATTTTCCCTACAAACGAATAATAGAAGAAAAGTAACCTTTGAATGAAACAAAAATCGCATATACTACACTCATCAGCATTCTATTTGGTCTATTTGGACTCATTGTGTGCTATGGGTGAAGAATTAGAATGCTCATCTAATGCTCACATATTTTTGTGTGTGTGCATGCATGCATTTAGTCTTCGGATGTAGCATGGTTGAGTGTAACATTGGTATTTGAAGTATTTGAACTAAAGCTTGTGTTCATATTCATTGCAAAATGTTCATTTGCCAATATTGATTTCCCTGTCACTATCAGTTCCAGATGTATGTCCTGTTGGTTACTATGGGGTAAACTGTGTCAGTAAATGCAGCTGTCTGTTTGATACGGCTTGTGACAAGACTACTGGCGTCTGTGGTAAGTTATGCGAGACTTCATTTAATAAACAATAACAGACAAAGAAAATAGCAAACAACTAACGAACTAATACCTCATGCATTTGTCCCCTAAACAAACACAGAGCTGTTTGAGGACTGTTTTATATGTATTACTATCAATGAATTTCTTGGGAACTCAAAGGCACCACATTGCCTTGAAGGTGCCCATTGGGCTACAAGAGTTCTTTCTAAAATTGCTTTGGTTGCAAAGATCATTCCAAGAATATAATAATGTACATGACCATCCCTTGACAATGCACTAGTTGTCTGAAAATCATCAAGTTGACGTAAATCACTTCGGGGATGCCAGTTTGGTTAGGAAAAGTCAGACCATTGGAAAGTTGGAAAATGCAGAGTGTCTAAAGGACTTTTACCTACAGGCTGCACTATGCGCAGCATCAGTCTAAATGTCCAGATGGCAATTCTTCTGTTTTTTTCACGGTGAGAAAAAAAACTGAAAGCCAGAGCCCCCCTCCCCTCCCCCCCCCCATTTCATTAGAAAATTCAAAGTACAGCATTTTGTGTAAACTTAGTACTTGTGCAAAGGTGCAACTGACATGTTTTACGTGACTAAAATAAACGTTTGAATCACTCATGTGGTTATCAAGTTACAGACTGTTGACAGATGCTGAGTTCTGCATATTTTCCATGGCATGCATCATCCCTGTGATGTACATGTAATGAGTTGTCCCTTCTTAGCAAGCCTGCAAAACAGTGTAACAGAGGAAAACTATGTGTAACAGGAAAACGTGTTCATATTTCAATTGACTTTGTATTAATTTTCACACATCTTTAAATTATTATGCCCAAAAATATCAAAATTGCCTGGCTTGTTTGTGGATATGTATTTCTTCATGACCTCTTTTTATTTTGTTTTGTAGTTGTCCAGGTCAGCTGTGTGACTAATGTTCCTGTGTATGGCATCCCTGGTTCTACTGTCTATGTGACTTTACCACAGCCGACCGTTTCTGGAGGGAGTTCAAGTTACATATTCAACTTCGTCAATCCACAGAGTAACATGTTGGAAACAATTAGTAGCAGCCAGTACCCAGTAACTGCACCTGCATCTGGGTCAATCACTGTAGATGTTCCAGTGTATGCATTGGGACCTTCAATCCGACAATTTCTTTGCAGTATATATCTATCATGGTTACAGGTAACAATTATTAACCTCTGTATTTGTGTCAGATTTATATGTACACACCCACATTTCTGATGATTCCCATTGTGATCACGTTATATGCTCTAATTGGTCCAGACGGTGTATATATGTTTCAAGCAATCATGCTTTTGATGACGTCATCATGATGTCACATATTTTGCACATTAAAAAAAAAGTTATATAACTTAGCAAACCTATTACAAAAAGAATTAAGAATTTAGCATGTTCTGTTGAAGAGATATGGCTTAAAGGTTAAAAACTTAAAAATTACTATAAAATCGTATAATTATGTCATCATGACGTCACATCAATTTTCATCTAACAAATCCCGGACTACTTGCATACAAGATTGAACTCAATCGGACGTACTGTTCTCTAGATATAGGACCTTAAAGTGTGCACCTTTAAGATGACGTTACATGACCCATGATGACGTCATCATGACGGTACTTGTGAAAGCAAACATTTGCAACATGGTCTTGGCCTGTGTCGAGATTTGATTCAATCTAATCAATGACAGTGTAACATTTTGAGAGTACAACGGAATTTGAAATATTTAAAAATAGCTAGAAAATCAGCCGATGATTTCATCATGACGTCACTTCGGATTTTGCATGCTTAGTGACAATATCTACTTACACACCAATTTTCATGACGATTCAAGGCCGGATCTAGAACACATTTTTTTTTGGGGGGGGCCCAAAAGATTCCCCCCCCCCCCCCCCCCCGAAAAAGGTAAAAAAAAACCTGCACAAATCACAGATAAAACGGAGGGTTTTTGCTTCCCTTTCTTTTACTTTGTTTTATTTTGTATGTGGGTGTACGCAGTGGCTGCCTTTTTGCGACGTCGGGTTCGGCGCTCTAGTGTGAAAAGGCCTTATTAGCTCAGTATAGGTTTTTTCTAGTCCACAGATAGCAAAATTGTTTGAGGATATGGCCATTATCATGAAGACCTTTATCTGCAGAACTTAGCCAGTTAAGTTGAAATTGTAGGGTGGGGCACATTGAGCCAGTGATCTTATTGGGGTAAGTGAATCCCACATTCTTATGTGAATAATGTTAAGTTTTTAATGTTTACAAGAGGTATTTTTCCGTGAATGTTAGTAAGTGGTATTGGAGCTGTGGGGTTGGGATGGACAGTGTACAATGTAAGAAAACCCTTTTACTCCGAGAAGTTTAGAACTGATTCTCAAAATTTAACTTTATTTTCAGAACAATATGTAATTGTCTGAAGAAAGTTATGATGGATCAAGTTTTATTAAGTTATATAAAATGCCACACATGCAAGATATATCATTGTCATCAATATTTTTACACATTAAATATTGCAATACACTACATGATCAGCTTATCACATAGCATGACTCAACTTACCCCACCTATTGGGTAAGTTGAACCATTTTTCAAAATTTTATTGATCATTTAAATGGTTACAAGTGAATGCAATTTGCTTGATGGTTCATTTAGTTATCAAGTTACAGACTGTTGAACACAGATGCAATATTAGTTTGACATATTTCCCATGGCATGCATCATCCCTGCGATGTACATGTAATGAGTTGTCATTTTCAGTAATTCTAAATATGTGTAGCAGAAAAACATTCATATTTCAGCTGACTTCATAATAATTGTCGCACATCTTTCAACTAATGTGCCTGAAAATATCAAAATTGCCTGGCTTGTTTGTGAATATGTATTTCTTCATGACCTCTTTTTATTTTGTTTTGTAGTTTTCCAGGTCAGCTGTGTGACTATTGTTCCTGTGTATGGCATCCCTGGTTCTACTGTCTATGTGACTTTACCACAGCCGACCGTTTCTGGAGAGAGCCCTAGTTACACATTCAACATCTTATATTCAGGGAGTAACGGGTTCCAAGCAATTAGTAGCAGCCAGTACCCAGTAACTGCACCTGCATCTGGGTCAACCACTGTAGATGTTCCAGTGTATGCAGTGGGACCTATAAGCCAACAAGTGGTTTGCATTACAGGTTTCATGGTTACAGGTAACAATTGTTAAGCTCTGTCAATTGTCAGATTTACATGTACATAGTAATATAGATGTAGAAGGGTTGGGCTATTATGAAGATTTTTATTTCCTGTCAAAGTGGCACACTTAGCCAGTTACGTTAAAATTGTACATGTAGGGTGGGGCATGTTGAGCCGGTGACAGTGGGGTAAGTTTAAGCCCAGATTATTATATTAATAATATTTTAATGTTTTGATGTTTGAAATAAGTATTTTTCTGTGAATGTTAGTTTAGTGCTATTAGAGTTGTAGGATTAGGATGGACAGTGTAAAAAACCTTTCTTCCGAGAAGTTTAGAACTGATTGTCTGAATTGAACTTTTTTCAGAACAATGCGTACTAGGAACGTATGATGGATCGAGTTTTGTGAAATGCCATGCATGCAAGACATAATTTGTCATTGCATCTTAAACATTACAATATACTGCACAATTAACTTACCCCACCCATGGGGTAAGTTGATCGAGCCAATTTTCAAAGTTGTTTAACCATTTTAATGCTTACAAGTTAATGCTATTTGCTATGGTATGCCGAGTACTGCACACGCTCTGTGCTAAATCCCTCAGTGCAATGTGGACATTAGAAAACATGGATCCCCTTGAAGTGTCGTAGGAATCACTCTTCCTTTAGCCGTTTCATATAATTGCAAAGACAAAGAACTTGAGCTAACGAAGCACCCGTGTCATATAATTACGTACCTAATGCTGTATAAAATGTACGCGTATCCTTTGGATATATACATACAAAAAACTGCTTGGTATGATTTTAATACCCCACAACAGGAAAAATTCCCACTACTCTCAACCCGGGCCGAACACAATCCTGCTTCTTTTCACACTACCGATTTAAACCCAGGGAAAAAGTTTCAACTCGTGTTGAAAAATTTCAACCCGGTCTGGAGCAATGTGGAGTTCAACCTAGGGACAAGTCAATCTCGGGGTCAGTCTCGGGGTCAGTCTCGGGGTCAGTCTCGGGGTCAGTCTCGGGGTCAGTCTCGGGGTCAGTCTCGGGGTCAGTCTCGGGGTCAATCTCGGGGTTAACGCAGGGTTGAAAAGTGTGAAGCGTCACATATTTTTAACCCTGCATCAACCCCAATATTTGTCTAGTGTGAAAACTGATTAATCATGTACATACAAAGGCCAACACTCCCATACAGGATCACCTGGCATTCCAACTGTGTTCCATGATGTCACCAACATTTTATTAAAGTTAATCTTTAACTTGCACACTACTCATTTTCATTTTGTATGCTGAATTTGATTTCCACTGTGCGCAACTTAATAATATTCCTAAGCTTGATTTGAATCATTTGTTAGTCACATACACTGGCTTTCTCTATGACTAGCCTACATATCCTTTTGATTATCGTAGGACATGACACCATTATTTTGTCTTCTTGTGAATGCTTGAAAAAAACAAAAACATGATATACTATTAAATTGATGGCAGTTAAAATTGGAAATAGTGTTTGTTCCGTTAAAGGATAGTATTTTCCCCCAGTCAAACATTCAGAGTGATGAAGTCCACAGAATAAAGTCTTAAAACAATGAGAAAAAGTGTGTCAGGGCAAATTTCTGGCCCCCGGTATGCCTAGTAAAGAACGAATTGTCACAAATAGGTCAATTGCATGTTTTATTTGTGGTATTTTGGCATATTTGTATCTTACTGCATGAGCCAGAGGTCCATTGATAACTTTTCTTTATGCCTACAATTTGAATGTACCACCATTGCAGGATTTTTTATTTGTTTGCAACTTTTGTTCCATATTGCACACGTATGAGAAAGGGCACTTGGGTGAATAGTTCCATAGAAAAGGGTCAGTCACTTTAAACATTCATGTGGATTCCTAAATCCATATTCTGTAATTACAGTTGTTTTAGGTTTTGTAAGATGTTGGCAATAATCCTAGGAATAATAAAAACCTTAAGAGCCTTTTATATTAAAACAGGCTGACCAAACTTAAATGACAGATGCTTTTGTGACAGTTTGTTTATTAAAGCCTTTTCTGATGGAATTTCCTTTTTCTTTCATCCAGCTGTTGAGATCACATGTGCCACCAACTTTCCTGTGATTGGCAGTCCTGGTTCCACTGTCTCTGTGACTTTACCAGAGCCGACCGTTACTGCAGGGATTACTGGTGTCACATTCACCTTTACTAATCCACAGGATGACCGTGTAACTCTAACAGGTGGCAGCCAGTATCAAGTGATTGTTCCTATGACTGGGTCAATCGCTGTAAATGTTCAAGTGGATGCGGAGGGACCTTCAAACCTACAACAATCCTGCAATATTTCTATCACAGTCACAGGTGATTACATATTTGATGAGCGTTTTGATGATTTTGGGTTTTGGCTATTTACATTGAATAATGTAATGCCTATACAGGGTGTATGAAAAAAGTATAGTTAGAAAAATGCCAGTAGATTTCTAAATATGAGGTATTCAGCCAGTATTCTCTACTCATTTTGTAGGTGAATCAACATTATTGGAATCACTGGCTTAATTGTGACCATTAATAAGCAAACTGGCAATTTTTGTGAACCGAGTAAAGCATAAAATACCTCATATTTAGTAATCTGCTGGCATTTTTTCTGACTGTAGACTTTTTAATACACCATGTATCTAATGAAACATTCGTTCAAGGTGTTACATTATGTAGTAATATTGGTTAATAGGATAGCATTGATAACTGAGTTCTCTGGCATAAGATATTAAACCAAACATGCAAATTTATAGAACCATTTAAAACATAATAGTCAAAAGAGAATGGAATGACTCTATGTGGATGTGTTGTACTTGTACAAGATAAGTACAACAAAGTATCAACATTAAACTGCAAGTATACCAACAATTTATTGTGCACACAGATCACTACACCAGTTTTTTGTAAAACCCATGATATGCTCTAACCTGTATTTGATGTTGTACTAAACTTACCTAGTTGCACATTATGTACATGCAGCATCCCTTGATTCTTTCATAGCATATGATCTGCCATCTCTAAGCCAACCACCCACAGTAACAGTTGAATCTACATCAGCTACTGTCAGCTGGCAAGCATGGGGATTGAACGTCATGGATACAGGAGATGGACCAGTCATGTCATATATAGTTTACTATTCCCCTGCATCTCCTATCTCATGGGAAGCTGCTGCTACTATACCATCAGATGGATCACAGACAATGTACAGCTATGTAGTTGAATCATTGGAGCCAAGTACTGATGAGTATGTGTTCAGTGTGGCTGCAGTAAGAGAGGGACAAGGAGGAGAAGGGCCTATGAGTCCCATGGTTTCAAAGATGACTACTGAATCCAACTCAACAAAACCAACAACGGGTAAGTACGTTTACACATGACGGCCAACATAGGGCAATTATATGGTAGAGCACCTGTATGGTATACCGGAGGTCGCAGGTTTGAATTCCACTCCTGCCAGTTTTCTTTGTTCACTTTGAAAATGTATTCAAATTTACCTATAGTCAGTTTCCCTTGTGGTTTGTTTGATAAAATTGTAATTTTGTGACTTTTTGTTGCCCTTCTGCCGATGTATGAATGAAGCACTGCATGCTCAGCGGTCATCCTAATCACCTGACCACTATGCCCACTGGGGCAGGCCAGCTGGCTCAAATACAATGCAACAGCGGGCTTCATCAGGGAAAATGTACTTTAGAAATATATTTTGTTTGCCCTTCCCTGACGTAGTGTACGTATGAAGCACCGCGGTCTCAGTGCTCCCTGAGAGCCTGTTTTAAAAAATTTGCAGGCTTACTCGGGTGGGACTTGAACCCATAACCTCCCACCCACCAATGCAGATGTCCCAACCACCCGACCACCATCAAGCCCGCTGGGGCCAGCCAGCCAGCTCGAATCCAATGTAGCAGTGCATGTGTATTGTGTCATCAGTATTCTCACTGATTTTGTTGTCTTTGTAACTGCTGTTTGCGTTCCATTGATTTGTTTTCCGGTTGTTTCCTGAGTCAGAGGCACCATACTGTTGCGAGCGTTGTTGTGTCATGGTTGTAGCTGTGATTGTGGTAGCTTTGGTGTTGGTGTTGTCACATTTGGTGTTCTACGAAACTTACCTATTTGCACATTATTTACATGCAGCATCCCTTGATTGTCTTTGATTGCATCAGGTCTGCCATCTCTAAGCCAACCACCCACAGTAACAGTTGAATCTACATCAGCTATTGTCAGCTGGCAAGCATGGGGATTGAACGTCATGGATACAGGAGATGGACCAATCATGTCATATATAGTTTACTATTCCCCTGCATCTCCTATCTCCTGGAAAGCTGGTGCTACTATACCATCAAATGGATCACAGACAATGTACAGCTATGTAGTTGAATCATTGGAGCCAAGTACTGAGTATGTGTTCAGTGTGGCTGCAGTAAGAGAGGGACAAGGAGGAGAAGGGCCTATGAGTCCCATGGTTTCAAAGATGACCTTACCTCTACCTACTACTGAATCCAACTCAACAATTAAACCAACAACGGGTAAGTACGTTTACACATGACTGCATGCTTACTGGTTCTGTCCAAACTGTATATATGCGTCATGTGGCTAGAATGCACTTACATGTATGTAAGTGCATTCTAGCCACATGCAGATGGTTTCTGAAATAAAAATTAAGCCTGTCAAAGATACTTAAACAGCTTTCGCTAAAGAAATTTCAGAATAGAATTTACATATATTATTTGCCAGTTTAAACCATGCCCCCTGTGTGTGCAACCCTGTGTAAGTAGTATTTTCTTCTTCGATATTAACCCCTTGCGTACGGATGACGCCATATGGCGCAAAAAAAACAGTGCCACCAGGCCGGATGCGCCATTGGCAGCTGATTGTGCAGTTTCAATCCATTGTTGGATTAAACAGTGCCACCAGGCCGGATGACGCCATTGGCCGCTGTTTGTGCAGTTTCAATCCATTATTGGATTAACAGTGCCTCCAGGCCGGATGACGCCATAGGCCGCTGTTTGTGCAGATTAATCCATTGTTGAATTATTGTGTATATGTTATGCTTGACTGCACAAACACATTGTAGCGGTTCGCTTGGCTGCCAGAGCTGCCGTGGCACCCTGACGTTTCCCGTAAAATACCATACTCATGGGGTTAAACTGCTGTTTGCATTCCATTCATTTGTTTTCCGTTCATTTCCCGAGGCAGATGCACCAAACACTGTTGTGATTGTTGTCGTCTGTGTGGTGGTCATAGCTGTTATTGCGGTAGCTTTGGTGTTGTTCATTTACATCGTTAAAGTCCGACAACGAGAGAGACAATTAAGGGACCTCGAAGCCACCAAAATTAGCCATTGGACATGAATTGGTAAATCCTGTGAATCAGAATAAAAAAGGTATAGATGCCACATTATGTCAGTGTAGGTTTTTAATATGTTATTGAATACACTTTTGCCCCTGCATGAGTTGTAGCAATACACAATTTCTAAATACGCCATTGGTTGCGGTATTGAACGCCGTAGCTACCTTCGTGGCCAAAGAAACTCCTCGTCGACGTTATGCATCAAACGACTCGACGCAGACGGCAATATCCACTCGACGCACACGTTAAATGACTCGATGCAGACAGGGAACCATTCGACGCAAAGCTGAAATGATTTCACTCAAATGCCAATCCGTTTGACAGATACATCAGGCGATTCAACGGAAACTTCTGTCGATTGGGGCAGTAAATCAAACGATTTAGACTCGGACGTTCATCAATATAAGGTGTTAAATGTTCTGAAGCGAACGTCAGTTGTTTCAGTGGAAGTGTCAAATGATTCCACGCAAATGTATTTCATACCATGATGTGGTCATTCGATCCGGCGCTCGCACCAAACGATTTAACAATTTGAATGTTATATTCGTTGCGTATGTTGTTTGTCTAGGCGCACTGCCCTGCGGGGGCAGTACAACTGTTCAACCAGCGGGACGCATTGTTTGCACGTTCAGCGGCTTGACTGTTCGTTGAAAGCTTCAAACCATTCAACATCTTTTCATCAAATGACACGGTGGCAATCGATGGCACATGCCGCATATCGCAGGGGCCTTACAATAATGACATCTGACATAATTCACACTAAGAACTTGTACCCTGTATCCCTGATTTAGCTTTCAAAAGCTCGTGTTAAATCATTGTTTCACCGACAGACTACTCCAAAACCCGTGCCTTGCATGCATGTCATTCGGTACGGTAGTGGTTGATCAGCTCAGTAGTTCAGCCTATAGAATTGGCTGGTCTATTTTTTTTCAAGATGCACGTCAAATTTTGTGAAAACCCGCATAATGAAATGAAACAACTTGATTTAATTAGGGCCCTTTCTGTACGTACCTTTGTTTTTATTGCCTATAATAAAGGCTTGTCTTCTCTCACTCCAGTGCAATGTCCTCTTTGGGAATTTCGTAATTAAGCAATGCTACTACATAACAAATTCAATTTCCACAGGCAACCTATGAAAATGACATGGAAGGGAAGGAAGAAACTAATCCATCAGACTATGAGAGGGTCGATCGTCAACCGATATCCTATGAAGTAGTAGCTGAGGTTGGTTCGTCGCCAGTCTATGAAGATGTTGGTCTACCATCATGGGCCCAAGGCTTAAGTATCCAATGGAAGAATATGATGGTTGGAAAGAAGGTCTTGGGCAACGGACACTTTGGGGAAGTCTTCGAAGGGGTAGTCATGATAGCGGAAGAGTTTGCCAAAGCTGCTATCAAGAAACTAGACAGTACGTTTAACTTTCACTATGATCGTATGAGGAACTAAAGGCTGTGGTACACTGTCTGAATGTTTCACGTAAATAACTAGGTCAGTGCATAACGTCAAGAAAGAAGTTCTTGGATAGGACATATATTTGGTAAACATGTAGTTTGGCAGTAACTGCTGGAAGTTAAGTATTGATACAAAGGCTCAAGAGAAATTGAAGAACCCTGTGATAAAGCATCATGATCATGGAAGTTTGCTTTTATTGGTGAGGCGTAATGGTTGTTTACTGTGATTTTTTTGAACAGCTCATGTCTCTATAACTGACCGGCAGAAGTTCATGGATGAGTTTCGAACTCTGATCCAAATTGGCCGGCATCCCAACATCGTCAATTTTCTCGGTGCTTGTCACCATAAAGGTAATTAAGAAGTAAATTTATATCTGGAGAACCGTTCAGGTGGAACGATTAATTGTGTTAGTAGCCTTTTAATTACCTTGAGTGACTTTAAGCCTTCATAAAATATGTATGGATAAAAATCCATCTAAAAGTCGATCAAGCCAAATAACTCTACACAGTTGAATGATACCATTCGACTTTATTGCAGTAATGGAACACGATTATTCATGTTTATAAAAGTTCTTTTTTACAAATTCAGGTCATCCCTTTGACCATTCTAAAATGTTTCATGGTGTGTACGTGGATATAGTACAGTTTGAAGTTACAATGTGTTTCTTGTTGGTTTTTCAGAATATGAGCTATATATTTGAGGCTGAATCACTTGCATTAAACAATTTGTCCAGATTACGTAATGTCAGACATTATTATAATTACCAGAGTCGAGAAACCATTTTCTATACCCAAAGTGGCACGTAACTTCCAAATGCAACCTCACATGAAATAAATGGCATCTTTTTGTTACGATCATGATAAGAATACATGTAGATCCTAGATATACGTGATATTTAAACCAGCAATTATTATACAGTGTTTATCTTACCACAGCATGTAAAGGTGCCAACTTTAGTCATCAAATTTGTGTACTTGTCACTTGAATGTAAAATTGGGAGGGATGTGTTTTTTCACTGCAGAACAACTGGGATGTTAAATCAAATCCATATGCTTTGTACATTGAACCATTTGTTGAGTGAATATAGATACCACATGGTGTTAATCTAACAGAGGGCAAACAAATATTCACATAGGTGATTTTTTTTTTTTTTTTGGGCTTCTGTTGTATCTATATATTTAAAATTTATTTTCAGAAACATCAATATTGATGAATAAGGATAAACAAATAAATGTTGATAGAAATTACTACCATCTCATTTCTTTGCACTTTTTGTGTTTAAAGTGCTATATCTCTAAAACACACTTCTGTTAAATTGGAAAATAGGAGTACAAATGTCAAAATATCTCGAGAACACAAAGTACCACAGGGGCCATACCTACAATAAATTAAAGCTTAGGATGTGACAAATTCAGCTATGTATATAATTCATTTTTCCAATTTTGTGACATAATACCCATTTTTGTAGAGCCGATCACATATTTGCAGGTTATACTGTTCCGAACTATTGTCACCATGCTAAAACAGTGCATGCAACTGGATCATTTGCCGAAAGAGCAGATTGCTTACTTAAGTCATGCTTTGCAAACCTTTTTCCTCCCTAGACATTCTGTATGTGGCTTTGGAGTATCTACCCAATGGTGACCTCCGCTCCTACCTGAGGAAGGCCCGATCTGATGGGAATGAGAGTCAACTGTCTTCGTCTTCTGATCAGCTGCTCCACTTTGCATTGGATGTTGCCAAGGGAATGCAACACCTGGCTGCTTCAGGGGTATAGTATTTTATTTGATTTTTTATTCTTTCTGGTAATGAAACCAAGGATTCCTCAAAAGTGCCTGTCACACTGTAGCTCGAAAGCCTGAAGAAACCTGTAGGAGAGTTGTATTCAAGTCCCTGCAAGTCCTTTCACAAGTCCCTGCAAGTCCCTGCAAGTCCATCACAAGCCCCCCCCCCCCCCCCCCCAGTCCTAATCCCAATCACAAGCTATTCAAATGAGCTGTGATAAATGACTTTGTCATTGTTCATCAAGTTAGTTGTGACTGGCTTTATATGAAAGCACTTCTGACTGGGCTTGCGAAAGGACTTGTGAAAGGACTTGCAGGGACTCTAATACAACTCTGCCTGTAGGAGAAAGATGAAGAAATGTTCAGTTTTGGAGTTTGGAGGAAAACGTACCGAATGATATCAGGGGAAACCCATGGCAGGGCCTGAAAACCAAATCCACATATCGCCCCTGGTGGGATTCAAACCCGGGTCACAGCAGTGGAGGTACCACTATGGCAACCTGACTCCCATTGATAGTATAGCAAAGAAAGAAATACAGCCATTATTGTTGATAATTATATTGTCTGGAGGATACTGAAAACTAACTTTCTCTTGTGTAATAATGTCACTACAACTTGTTTACAGATGATTCACCGTGATTTGGCTGCAAGAAACGTCCTGCTTGGTACAGATCTGGTTGCCAAGGTTTCTGAATTTGGTCTGTCCCGTTGGGAAAATATCTATGTTGAGGTGTCAAAGGTATTTATTTGAATTAATATACATCAGTTGTTTACTAATTAACTGATTTTTTTTTTGAAATTAAGATAAAGTCCTAAAAGAGCATGCATAGTGTGGCTACTTTTCAGTAAAAATGAAAAATCTTGGCTGAAAATTGATTACCGGCAGTAGATAGTCCCACATTTATGCATGCACAACCATGAGTAACTTTCTAATGGAACGTAAGTGACGAAAAAGGACAGCTAAATGATCGTGTTAAAACAAAGAAACTATCTGTATGTATACCTCTGTACTGATGCTAATATACTCTTCGTCAGAGTAATTTTTCAAAACAAATTGCGAAAAATATTTTGTTCAACTAGATTTATTCGTGTAAACATTATTGTATTTGTTTAAATATTTTGTATGAATGTGTAAATATTCAGTTTTAACTAATAATATGCAGGGCCCCAGTGGAAACCAGTTTTAAACTGTTTGGGCACACCCTGGGTAAAAACATGTAATAAATAAATAAATAAACTCTTTGAATTTTACTTGTATTAGACTCGTGTTCCTACTCGCTGGTTGTCTCTTGAGTCCTTGATTTCCAAGACGTACACTTCAAAGAGTGATGTGTAAGTGCGGGTTCATTATCTTTAAATTTTCTATGAATATTTGGCAAGGTGCAACATTCAATAATGCGTATTGCAATTTCCCATTCTTTTTATTACTAGATGGTCCTTTGGAGTTCTCCTGTGGGAAATTGCGACATTAGGTATGATATTACTTTGTTGAAATATTGGTGACATTTGTGGTCATTGTGGATGACGCAAGTCGGAAACGGCTTATGCCCGAATTCCATTTAGGGCCGGTCTGCATACTGGCTCCCGGTATCAGACCGGTTTTAACCGCGGACGGTATTATACCCCTCCCCGGACGGTACAAGTCCACTTGCTCGTCGGCATTTCAAAGCCATCATAATTAATAGATTTGCGGTTGAGCTTGGCTAGCCTGCTGCCTGATGGCCCTGCAGAGTGTTGACAATGGGGAGTTTATGTGTATGTGTAGTGATTACCGAAGTGTTAACTGAATACTGGGTAGTCAGATCTGTCCAGCGGCAAACTCTTTGAAACTGAGAAAACGTTTTGAACCTTTAACCGGTGGAAGATTATTATCGGATTAAAGTCACCCCATTGTCTGCATTTAAAAGGAGTTCACCAGCCCAGGAATTTGACACAATGGACTCTTAAACAGGGCCAGCCTTCCAGTAGAGGCTTGGACAGTATCCAACCCGGTTTGTGAGGATTAAAATGAACCGGTTTGCGTACCGGCAGACGATATACATACCGGCCCTATTTGGACTTGGGGCCTTATATTACGCACAATAAATGTTCAAAGAAATCCAATATTATGTAATGAAATGGATTTACCAAGAGTGATGTTTTCTGTTTGGGCCATGTTAAACTATAGTACAAAAAACACCAACTATAAGTCATGGTCACTTATCCTGTACATGTTGACATAGGTGCAACTCCTTACGAAGGCATCAAATCCAAGAACCTGAGATCGAGGTTGGAGAATGGATACCGGATGCCCAAACCAAGCAACTGCAGTGAGGAAATGTAAGATATGGAAATAATTTTGTCTAGACTTGTAGCTTAAAATAACTTGCTAATCTACAAAGCCAGTTCGGTATTTCAACTGCGCAGCAGAATGACATAGGTCACGGGTCATTCTAACGCCCGCATATGAACACGCAAGGTGGTCGATCGCACAACGCGCATGCGTTAAATTCAATCAAAATGGGTGTTCGCGTAACATCCCGAATACCCTCTAATTGACCTGGACGACTTCCAGATACCGAACTTGCTTTGAGAACCGATTGCTGTTTCAAAGCTTGTATAATTGCATCTGCATTTTGCAAGGAAGTCTGACTTTCAATATAGGAAATGAAAGCGGATACTCATCGGGAAAAACTCTTCCGGGTGTCTGCTAATTATAGTGTTCATGCATTGGTGCTCTTGTATTGTACTACGTTCGAGGACAAGAGGCCAGAAAGAAAATACAAAAGAATCTTTCTTGTCCTCGAGAGTCAATCTTTTGTTAAAATCGGTCCTCAAACGTAAAGATACGTGCTTAGTCTATGGGGTTGGGTTATATTAAAGGAAGAATAGGAAACACAAAGCATTGTCCTCACGAGTATAGGAAAGTACGACTGTGTTTCTATGTATGGCAAAAATTGGCTAAGGTTTCTTCATGATTCAAACACATTTTTAAAAATGGAAATAGTATTTAACTCTTAAAATAATAACTTGTGCTCTTGATGGCTGATCAGAAGTAACATCTATTCTAGCTACCAGTCCCCATATTGGAGGGTGGGAACCACTCTACACTAGCATATCCTCTTATAGAATACTACCTCGTAGGTATTGCAGTGCTTTGCAGTGATATTATACTCAAATCATTTTTCAGCTACAACCTGATGCTCCAGTGCTGGCAAGACGACCCTGAAATGAGGCCTCATTTCAAGAAACTGGTGTCTAACCTGATGACAATGGCTGATAACCATGTGGAACAAGTGAGTGCTTGGGCTGAAATAAGGTCCCCTTACAGAATCACCATAAATGCTTGTTTACTTATTATACAATGTACAAAGTAAAACCTATTTGAACCGACCCTCAAAAATCATTCAATTGAATACCTGGCTCATTCATAAAATAAATGATTCTTCACATCAGCATTCAATTGTCAAATATTGAATTTTGAGACGCTGGTGACAGCAGACATACCGGTCCTTTTCCACTGTTCTCAGCAGTCGTACGCATGCTCAGAACTACACGCGCATGCTCGGAACAAGCAAAAAGGACCGGTCTGTCTGCTGCCCTCTAGTGTCTCCCATTGTCAAATTCAGTGAGTAAGAGGCAACTAACATTTGGTACACTCGGAATCCATAAGATGATTCTAATACCAGTATCCTCATGTAGGTCCCCTACCAGATGTAGTTATACAGCAAGGAATCGGGCAATTTTTAGAGTATACCAAAATCGACACTGAGCAACTATGTTGGAGACCGCCAACATAGGGCAAGATATAGCTCAGTTGGTAGAGCGCCGGAACGGTAACCCGGAGGTCGCAGGTTCGAATCCTGCTCCTGCCAGTGTCTTTTTTCACTTTGAAAATGTATTCAAAATTTACCTTGTCAGTTTCCCTTGTGGATTGTTTGACGAATTATAAGTTAAAAAGTCGTATCCTCATTGAGTGATCCCCACAATGTCACTTCCCAGGTTGTATCGTAAAATTGGGTGTGATCCCTGGCTATACGGCATTCTGGGTTAATGACTAGCGCCCACCCGAACAAAGATACTGACAATTTGGGAGACCGCCAACATAGGGCAAGATAGCTCAGTTGGTAGAGCGCCGGAATGGTAACCCGGAGGTCGCAGGTTCGAATCCCACTCCTGCCAGTTTCTTTGTTCACTTTGAAAATGAAATTAATACTTGATATTTTCTGTTCTATCCCTTAAGACGTACATGTGGCTGCTTCCGAAGTCTGAGAACTACATGTACCTGATTATGCATCCAGAGCTAGATGACAACTGAGTTTAAAACAGGCAGATATGGCTGGTGCCACTGCCCAGAAGACAAGCATAAATAGGCAGGCAATGTCAAATAGAATAGATGATCAAGCTTGACCCTGAATTAGCAAAGTTAGGCTGTGTCCGAATTACTTGGCTGCGGCTTGAAATTACACACAAGTCTATGTAATGTGGCTGCAGCCACAACCATAGACATGTGTGTAATTTCAAGCCATAGCCAAGTAATTCGGACGCGACCATAGAATGATTAGGACCGCCTGCAACTTCAAAAATGTAATGAATAGCATAAATGGCGCTCATATCTTATTGCTCATATCATATTTCAAATATAAACCCAGATCTTGATTTAATTTTTCTATACTGCTTGATCAAGAAGACTGCATTTGTAACATTGTTAAAATCATAATCATTGTTTTGAGTAATATTTTGTTTTAAGAATTACTAATTTTAAAGCGCAGTCATGTAACAGTGGTTTTTATAATTAGCTTAATTTTCTATGGGTAATCGTTTTCATGTTTGCATGTCTGATTGGGGCCAAATTGGAGGTAATGAGTTTTGAGCCATGATTTTTATTTTATTTTACTGAAAGTAGGAACATTGAGCTCTTATATCATTTTTTTAAAGGTCAAAAGTGAAAAGAAAACCGGACATTAATATTGAAAGGGAGTAGTGTTATATTTTATGCTTTGTGAAATGTACCAAAATTAAACTGAAATTAGAAAGCTTCTTTTTAACAATATGAAATTTTGTTTTTCTTTTCCTATATTGTAATTTTGGGGATTTTCTGTGCTTATGCAGTTGATACAAAAGTTAAAATGCGTTTTTTAGAGTAGTTTCTGTATTATGTATTATAGAATAAATGAGACTTGCTGCAGATGTGGCAATCAAATGATAGCATACATGTACATATTTTATTTTTGATATAAACGCTGATAATTTGTACACAGATCTTTATTTTATTTTTCTTTACTGCTTGGTAAAAAATACTACATACAATCATTTGTAACATAATCATTGTTTTGAATAAATGTTTTAAGAATTACTCATTTTAAAGCGCATTCACGTCAGAGTGGTTTCTCATAAGTAGCTTTCTATGGAAAATGTACTCATGGTTTTTATGTTTGCGTGTCTGATTGTGGCCAAATTAGAGGCTATATTGCAGGTAATCAGTTTTGAGCTATGATTTTTACTGAGAGTGTAGGAACATTAAACTTTTATTTTTTAAAGGTCAAAAGTGAAAAAGACAGTTGAAACTGGACGATAATATTAAAAGGGAGTTGTGTTAAATTTTATAATTTGCGAAATGTACCAAAATGCAAATGTAGTTAGTTACAAAATTTCTTTTTAACAATATGGAATATTGATTTTTTGTTGTTGTAATTTTGAGGATTTTCTGTACCTGTGCAGTTTTGGCAAAAATTTACTACAAGTTTCTCGGAGTAGTTTCTGTATTATGTAAGGTAGAATAAATGAGACTTGCTGCAAATGCGGCAAATTTGGCAATCAAATGATACATTGTACATTTATTTTTGATATAAACGCAGCTAACTTTGTACACAGATCGTGATTATATTTGTCTATACTGTTGAAAAAGACAACTGCATACCATCATTTGTAACATTGTTAAAATCATAATCGTTGTTTTGACGGTAACACTAATTTTAAAGCGCGTTAATGTAACTGGGTATTTTTATAAGTAGCTTTCTATGGGAAATGTACTCATGGTTTTTTATTTTTGCATGTCTGTGATTGGGGCCAAATTAGAGGCTATATTGCAGGTAATCGGTTTTGAGCTATATTTTTAAATTTTTACTGAAAGTAGGAAAATTGAGCTCAGATATAATTTTAAAAAGGTCAAAAGTGAAAAAAAGACGTTAATATTAAAACTGGACGTTAATATTAAATGCGAGTAGTGTAACCAAAATGCAACTGAAATTACACAATTTCTTTTTAACAATATAGAATATTGTTTTTCTTTTGTTTTTCTGTGCCTGTGCAGTTTATGCAAAGGTTTAGAATGAGCCCCATTATGTTTCTTATTGTAGTTTCTGTATTGTGTAAGGTAGAATAAATGGGACCGGCTGCAAATGTGCGCTTACATGATAGCATACATGCAAATATTTTATATCTGATATAAACGCAAATCATTTTTCAGCTACAACCTGATGCTCCAGTGCTGGCAAGACGACCCTGAAATGAGGCCTCATTTCAAGAAACTGGTGTCTAACCTGATGACAATGGCTGATAACCATGTGGAACAAGTGAGTGCTTGGGCTGAAATAAGGTCCCCTTACAGAATCACCATAAATGCTTGTTTACTTATTATACAATGTACAAAGTAAAACCTATTTGAACCGACCCTCAAAAATCATTCAATTGAATACCTGGCTCATTCATAAAATAAATGATTCTTCACATCAGCATTCAATTGTCAAATATTGAATTTTGAGACGCTGGTGACAGCAGACATACCGGTCCTTTTCCACTGTTCTCAGCAGTCGTACGCATGCTCAGAACTACACGCGCATGCTCGGAACAAGCAAAAAGGACCGGTCTGTCTGCTGCCCTCTAGTGTCTCCCATTGTCAAATTCAGTGAGTAAGAGGCAACTAACATTTGGTACACTCGGAATCCATAAGATGATTCTAATACCAGTATCCTCATGTAGGTCCCCTACCAGATGTAGTTATACAGCAAGGAATCGGGCAATTTTTAGAGTATACCAAAATCGACACTGAGCAACTATGTTGGAGACCGCCAACATAGGGCAAGATATAGCTCAGTTGGTAGAGCGCCGGAACGGTAACCCGGAGGTCGCAGGTTCGAATCCTGCTCCTGCCAGTGTCTTTTTTCACTTGAAAATGTATTCAAAATTTACCTTGTCAGTTTCCCTTGTGGATTGTTTGACGAATTATAAGTTAAAAAGTCGTATCCTCATTGAGTGATCCCCACAATGTCACTTCCCAGGTTGTATCGTAAAATTGGGTGTGATCCCTGGCTATACGGCATTCTGGGTTAATGACTAGCGCCCACCCGAACAAAGATACTGACAATTTGGGAGACCGCCAACATAGGGCAAGATAGCTCAGTTGGTAGAGCGCCAGAACGGTAACCCGGAGGTAGTCCGAAGTATTACACGCAAGTCTATGTGATGTAGCTGCAGCCATTATACCATAGACGTGTGGAATTTCAGACGCGGCACAATATAAATAGCTGGTCATGCATCGTTGATCACAGCACTTTTTCCGTCGACGGTGTGGAGGGGAAGTTCTTTCTTTCAAATTATTTCAGAACTTTGATGTTTTCAGATATTGTCTTTGAAATTTCAAGAGAACTTCAGATTACAGTCACACTTTCTCTGTGCTGATGAAATCTTTGTGACCTTCACAATTATGGGAAAATAAGTAGTCAGTTTAATTTGCCGGGCGGGAAACGCCGTGTGTGTGGCGCAATGATGGCGAGGACTTTAACCGCTTATTTCCGGGTTCATCATGCATATCTCGCCAGGGCGGATTTTGCTGTCGTTATTCTGAACATCATGTCCTTGGTTTTAAGTGCAAAAGGCAAGTCAGTGAAGACCTTTATTTTTCCTAGGCCAGTTAGTTGTAAGGGAACCAAACAATACAGTCTGCTGATAGAGGGATCGGAGGCTGTACTGTTGCATGCAAGTTGCAACACAAATGAAAGAAATGTTTATGGTTAAGGTAGCTAGCCTACATAAAAAAAAAGACATCCTGACATCCAAACTTGTAAAAATCACATGCAAGTTCAAAAGAAACAATCCTACTTTCCTAATCACTTACAATCACGATACATGTGTGACATGCCATTTTTAACCAACTGAAGACACTGGATGAAAATTGTGAGTTAAAAAAAAATCAAAAGGGTTGTGTTTGTGGCACAGTATTACTATTGGGATGCTTAACTTATTGAGTACAATGTATGGGATGTAACACATTTCAACCAATGAAAACAACGGTGTAAAGTACCATTCGTCTAGGTAAGTTTTACCGGAAAAAGGCCAGTGCAGACAGGGCTTTAAACTCCACCCATGCCTCTTGTTTAGATATTACCCAAGATATCTCTAATTTATTATCAGATTTTGTCACATTTTAAGTCTGCAGTATTGAACCCTACAAGCCTTTCAGCAATTTGAAGAACATGCAACTTTGAAAAGGCGATGTGGTTCATTTAATTCAAGCAACCTATTAAGGTTGTCACTTGTACAGTTCTTTAAACAAATATTGGTCACAATGCTGTAGCTGTGTTTTTGATCCAGGGATCTTTTCTGCGGAGGGGAATGCAAAATTACAAAATTTTCTCAACAACTCTACCTCAATTTTTTTGAGGGGTCCGGTTGGGTTGTGGGGAAATTTCTGGTTGTGAATTAGTGATGCTTTTAAAAGCCCCAGAAGGGAAAAAAAACACTTGAAAAAGTAGAGTAACAAGACATTTTTATTTGAAAAAGAAAACAAAACCAGTTGAGCATCATAGGGGAGGCGGAGAGGTTCTGATATATCATCTGACATTCTTAACATTTTTAAAGAAATACTCATTAATTATAATGTTCTTGCCAGTGAATAAGGAAAGGTGCATACCAGGTGCACCATGCATGTACAAAGTATAACAGTTTCCTTTGCAGAGTTCTCCTTGTGCAAACAATTCTACCAAATCAAACAAAAATTAATTTTTGAGCATTTCATCACGAGTGTCAGGATGTATAAGGGATATAAATGTACAAATTTGGACAGTGAAGATTGTATTTCTACTACTAGGTTAATAAAGCTGAAAGATTTCATGGCATTGGTTGACAAAACTTCTGAAGCTACCCCAGATTTTTCATCTCGAAATGATAAGGGAGCAGAGACTATTGAGTTGGCTGAGCCCTCCGCGGTTCATCCAAGTTTTGGCTCGTTTTCCATTGAGTGGTTTTGAATGGTTTTAGAAAACCTGGCAAAAACCACTAGAAATGTTGATTGGCCGGGTTAGAATCTTTTCTATAAGTTTATACGCTCATCTCGTTTTTGCCATTACCACACTGCCATGATTGCTTTAGCGTAATCATGAACAATGCTATAAGCTGAGATCTAAAGGTGTTCTCTCTTACATACAGGTGACACAGTGCATCTGACAATGGTCACACCTACACCTTATGGGGCAGGATCTACAGGGACTCCAGCTAGCATCAGCTGTTTCCATAGTAACCCTGATACTGGAGTTACATTCAGCTTTGGAAGACCATTCAAGATAGGTATCAGAGGATCTTCTGTACAAATATCTACATCCCTCCCTGTTGGCAGCACTTCATCAATGAATGGACAGACAGTCACACAGAGTCTAACTACCAGTAATGATGCTACTGGGTTGTTTTATTGTGAAGGTTCAAACAGAGGACTGACAACAAGAGTGTATAGCATCATCCACAGTATTCACAGTAAGTACACACAGTCGTACTTTCCCAATACTTGCGAGGACAATGCTTTGTGTTTCCTATTCCTTTAATATAACCTAAGCACGTACTTCTACTTGCGAGGACCGAAAAGACTTGACTTGCGAGGACTAAAAGGTTTCTTTGTATTTCCTTTCTCCTCTTGTCCTCGGAAGTATATACAGAACCTGTACATGCAATAACTTTCTTGCTGTAATTCATAATACATCTGTTAATGTATCTGAAGATCTTAAAAACACCATGGCTAATTATTTCAATTTCAACAATTGAAATAAGATGCACAAAATCACTGTTAAACAGACTGGATTTTTACTATTTTCTCATGACTCAGTTGACAGATTGAGTTCAAACTTCCCCAGGTTTGTCATTTTATATGTTAACCCCTTGCCACCTGCATGGTGGCGCCGGGTCACCAGGCCGGGTAATGCAGCCAGGCGAAACGGAAACAAGAGGCTTGTGCAGCCAAGCATAACGTACACAATACCCCAATAATGGATTGAAAATGCAAAAATTGGCATGTATAGACGTCAACCGGCCAGGTGGCAATTTCAATCAGCACGTATTTGTGTCAGCCGGTGGCAAGGGGTTAAATCACACAATATGAACACTGCCTTCCTTGTTTTGTTGGCTTTGCCAATACTATATTTATTATACCTTTAACCCTCCTATACTTATAACTATCACAGCCTATCAAAATCTCTAAACACCAACTCTGACAGTTTGTGTGTGTTTCAATCTGAAATTTGATAGGTTTTGATCTGTACAGCAGCTGGGTCGATTTTGGCCCTGAGAACAGGAGGGTTAATCTTAATAGTTGTTTTCATTGAATGTGAAAAGGTGGTGCTGTAAAAAATCTAATCTGGATTGTTTCAATGTTAGAATGCTGTCTCCAGATAAACGTATGCCTTCTCAAGTCTGGGTTTAAGATGCACCATGGATTAGTAAGAAACAATTAGAAATCATGCATTAATGCAAAGATCGAAAATTCTCAATTTGTTTTCAATCATCTTTTACCAACTGATTGCAGGAAGGTTTGAGCCAGCTGATGGGCTTGTGACAAAAACAATTAACCAAGGAGAAGATGTGACTCTTGCATTGAACTCAGTCAATTCAGGTGTCCGTCCCCTATGGCGTGTAAACAAAGATGGGTCTGTTACCAGTTTAGATATGTACAGTATGTTTAGTATCACAGTTCCATCTGCCATGGCCAGTGACGGGGATTTGTATGTTACACTTCAGTCTGCTCTGTCGGTGATTGATAATCATTTCAGTATGATCAGACTCATAGTCAGAGGTAAGCAAAAGACTCTCCAGGGCCCAATTGCATGGCTCTGCTTACCGTTGGAAAAATCCCTGCTTACTGTAGCAGAAAATTATGTGGTTACGGCAAGCGTATTTCACGTGTTAGCGGGGAATTTTTGCTCCTGAGCATGCGTACATCCCGTATTAAACTAAGGATGCTGTCATGCTTGGGGTTAGCGCAGAACTTTTCCGCTAGCGCTGTTATCGCAAAATGGTGATCGTAAGCGCGGAAAGCTGTGGTTAGCAGAGCCATGAAATTGGGCCCTGGTCAGTGCATAAATTGACCAATCAGGATGATCATCAAAATTAAATGTTTTTATTTTGCTATTTGTTCTTGAGAAAGTGGAGAGACAATAATTAAACAGCAAAGAAAACCAAGTTGCATTTTTCCACTTTATTGTCTTTTCTGATAGCTTGTATATTCTTCTAACCGAATACAAATTGGTAAAGAACGATGACTAAAAAAAAAAAATGACTGGAGTGAGCGTTTGGTCTCAATTCCTGCAAAGGTCATTAGGGATGCAAATGCATGCATAGGACCTTATGACCTGTGTGCGCTTACCCGGCCATGCAGCCACCACGTCTGCAGCGTGTTAGTACTATATCATCCACGTGTGTCTTATGACATTTTCGTCATCAGCTGGTCGTACTTTCTTAGCATTTTTTGCCGAATTCACGGCCTTCCTAGCTTACTTTTGGAGTTATTCGGAGCTCAAATGTATTAAAGTTAATAAGTATTATGCCGAGAACATGTGTGGTAGGTAGCTGCACAAGAAATACGGACAAAAATGCGAACCTATCTTTTCTAAGATTCCCCAAAGTTGATGGAAAACAACTACGGCAGTGGGTCCGGTTTGTGGAAACAACGTGATCTGACTTTAGGCTGACGAAATGTTCTTACATATGTAAGGAACATTTTACGAAAGACTTTGAAGATGAAATTGTAGCACTGAAGGCCAGACTCGGGATAAATGTACCATTCCGGCTGAAACCTTGGGCAGTACCAACGCTGAAGGCACCATGCCCAGCTTTCCGCCGGACCGTAGTCTCAGCGGCTGCAGGCTCAATCATGATCATATCCTGCAAGATAGAGATTACCCTTCGGCCTTGTAATACATGTACATGTACTTTAAACAAATTTTGAAGCACTCCAAATGAGAACTTTTAACTGAAATATGCAGGCTTTAATTAAGTGTTTGCAAAAGTCAATGTACAAGAAAGACTAAGATTGCAAGTAACACCATGTGAAATAGATTTCTTCTAGGAAGATGTACCCACCATGCAAAGCTTCAAATTGTATTTAAAAGTACAATAAAATAAAGACAGTTGTTTCCAACTCTCATCATCACAGCGAAATCCAGAAGACATGCACCGGCACTACGGCAGCTCATTCGTTTCAGTGGCTATGAGCAGCTGGAGCAATGAACTGTCTTGTGGCAGATCCTGATCCTTCAGCTCAGCTCAGCTCAGCTCAGCTCAGCTCAGCTCAGCTCAGCTCAGCTCAGCTCAGCTCAGCTCAGCTCAGCTCAGCTCAGCTCAGCTCAGCTCAGCTCAGCTCAGCTCAGCTCAGCTCAGCTCAGCTCAGCTCAGCTCAGCTCAGCTTGATATTTTTCTTATTGTTTAATGTATGCAGGCCTCGTGTTGGCTTTTTGACATTCACAGAGATTACTGACAGGCGATTGTCTTTTAGTATTTTTAATGGTTATACAACAATACATTTTTTAAATGAAGTAACTTCTTTTTTATACAAGATTGACTTTTTTTTATATTCCAGGCTGAGATTACAATTACTTAGAGGTGTTTGCCTATTTTTAATAATTATTCTACAGTAAAAATGAAGGAACTTCTTTTTCTATTTAATGTAAAAGATTGATATTTTGATATTCCAGGCTGTGTTGCAGGCAAGTGGGGTCCTCCTGGGTGCACTGGAGTGTGTGACCTGTGTTACAATGGAGGAGTGTGTGATGATGAGACAGGAGATTGCATCTGTCCACCTGGATTCATGGGACCAAACTGCCTAACTGGTAAGCTCTCAGATTACTTGTACCTGGTGGGTCTGTCTGTCTGTCCATGGAGCTTTCTATCTATCTATCTGTCTGTGACCTATGTTACAATGGAGGAGTGTGTGATGATGAGACAGGAGATTGCATCTGCCCACCTGGATTCATGGGACCAAACTGCCTCACGGGTAAGCTCTCAGATTACTTGTACCTGGTGGGTCGGTCTGTCTGTCCATGGAGCTCTATCTGTCTGTGACCCGTGTTACAATGGAGGAGTGTGTGATGATGAGACAGGAGATTGCATCTGCCCACCTGGATTCATGGGACCAAACTGCCTCACTGGTAAGCTCTCAGATTACTTGTGTTTGACGGGTCTGTTTGTCTGTCTGTTGAGCTATCTATCTGTCTGTGACCTGTGTTACAATGGAGGAGTGTGTGATGATGAGACAGGAGATTGCATCTGCCCACCTGGATTCATGGGACCAAACTGCCTCACTGGTAAGCTCTCAGATTACTTGTGTTCGGTGGTTCTGTCTGTCTGTCCGTTGAGCTATCTATCTGTGACCTGTGTTACAATGGAGGAGTGTGTGATGATGAGACAGGAGATTGCATCTGCCCACCTGGATTTATGGGACTAAACTGCCTCACTGGTAAGCTCTCAGATTACTTGTGTTTGACGGGTCTGTCTGTCTGTCTGTTGAGCTTTCTATCTATCTGTCTGTGACCTGTGTTACAATGGAGGAGTGTGTGATGATGAGACAGGAGATTGCATCTGTCCACCTGGATTCATGGGACCAAACTGCCTTACTGGTAAGCTCTCAGATTATTTGTGCTTGGTGGGTCTGTCTGTCCGTTGAGCTTTCTATTTATCTGTCTGTGACCTATGTTACAATGGAGGAGTGTGTATGATGATGAGACAGATGCATCTGCCGAGCTGGATTCATGGGACCAAACTGCCTCACTGGTATTATTGTTCTTTCGCAAATAAACTTACGTGTACATATATATGTGACAAGTGTTAAAATGAAAGAGTGTTAGATATGGACCTATCACCTGTAGCTCTGTCCATTCTCAATGACCAAGCCCCTCCTATGCCATTGTTTACATAATCAGGTCATCACACTTTTATCCCCTTGGTTGATATGAAATCATTTTATGTGACTGGATCCTTCAAAATTAGTCTTAAGGTCATTTTTTTGACTCTTTAATTAGTTTTTGCTCGCATTGGAAAGAGCATACTTGGCTCCTCATTTTCAAATATTACTTAGTTTGACATCCTGATGAATGTGGACATTATGTGGGTGAAAATCTTGATAGTTCCTATTGATTTCAACTATATAAAGTCATGTTTACTCTGGTGACTTGTGACTCATCATACGGCTTGGGTCAAACCCGTATGCTACAAACTGCTTGCCAACTAGAATGATGTAAAATGTAAGTGGTATGAGGACCTGATATTTTGATCCTAGAAGAGAAAGATTCTGCTTGGATTGAAATATTAATATACTTAGATGCCAAGTTTACAGTTTTTGTACATATTTTACCGCCAGCGCTCGGTTAAAATTGACCTAGAGAGACCACAAAACATTATGCATTAATGCAGAGTTTTTTTTGTTGCTTTCGGCAGCTTGTGGTCAACATAGATTTGGCTGGGATTGTGAGTTTCAATGTGGAGTAGGTCAATTAATCCAGAGCTGTACAGGGAGCCAGTTTGGTCTACCAGACCCATATGGGAACAGCTGCATCTCAGGATACACAGGAACAGACTGTGATATGCGTAAGAATCATTAACATCCAAACTGTAGATTTATTTAGTTAAATTCAAGTTGTTTATGTACACAGAGTACACATATTTTGCACCAATGAGTGACTTGCCAAAGGTCTTTTTGAGGTAAGTGAGTTGGTTGTGCATATAATGTAAAGATTTAAAGGAGTGGTCTGCTCGGAATGTTCAATAGGCACAGTGTACATGATCACATGTTTTGCCGACGATGTTGACAATGATTTTGCTGATCATTGGCAAAGCGAACCATGCAGTCTTCCTCGTGCCCAGGAGAAAATTCCAGTTGAAACCAGTTGAACTGGTTTAACTGGTCCCAGTTGAAACCAGTTGAACTTGTTTCAACTGGTTTCAACTGGTCCCAGTTAAAACCAGTTGAACTGGTTTCAACTGGTCCCAACTGGGAATTGGTGACTGGTTTCAACTGGTTTTTAACTGGTTTAACTGGTATGAACTGGTATTCAACTGGTTTAACTGGTTTTCAACTGGTTTAACTGGTATTCAACTGGTTTAACAGGTTTTCAACTGGATTTTAACTGGTCTAACGGGTATTGAACTGGTTTTGAACTGGTTTTGAACTGGTTTTGAACTGGTTTTGAACTGGTTTTGAACTGGTTTTGAACTGGTTTTGAACTGGTTTTGAACTGGTTTTGAACTGGTTTTGAACTGGTTTTGAACTGGTTTTGAACTGGTTTTGAACTGGTTTTGAACTGGTTTTCAACTGGTTTTCAACTGGTTTTCAACTGGTTTTGAACTGGTTTGGAACTGGTTTGGAACTGGTTTGGAACTGGTTTGGAACTGGTTTTCAACTGGTTTTCAACTGGTTTTCAACTGGTTTTCAACTGGTTTTCAACTGGTTTTCAACTGGTTTTCAACTGGTATGCAACTGGTATGCAACTGGTATGCAACTGGTATGCAACTGGTATGCAACTGGTATGCAACTGGTATGCAACTGGTATGCAACTGGTATGCAACTGGTATGCAACTGGTATGCAACTGGTATGCAACTGGTATGCAACTGGTATGCAACTGGTTTAACGGGTATGAACTGTTTTGCATCTGGTTTTCAACTGGTTTAACTGGTACGAACTGGTTTTCAACTGGTTTTCAACTGGTTTTCAACTGGTTTGTAACTTGCATCAAATCACGTTAACAGGTTTGAACTGGTCATAAACAGGCGGTCTGAAACTGCAGTCAGAAAATAAATTGTAATGCAATTAAGGAAGATAAAACATTGCACATGTAGCTTGTTACATTAATTTTATTAAAAGTACTTCTCTCTTTCTCAAGAATTGAAACAAAAACCAGAAGTAAAAAACCAAACAAATATAATGGCAAGTAACATAATAAGATGTGTACACCAGGGGAGAGATTGGCCCTAAAATGAAAATTCTACGACATCACAGTGTTTCGGAGTCACTGAGGACCCCAGAGCAATGTACGGTCTATGGTCATGAGAAGCACATCTCAGCATCAATGTTTATGTTGGTAGTACTGAAGGCTTCATGTTTATCCCATGAACAGTTTAAAAGAAATTGGGCTGGTTTTTTTTTAACAGTTTAGTCATCTTTTCATGATGTACTTTCATATTAACTTAAATATGAATTCAAACCATTTGATTTTTTTCATTGGCTAGTGGCTACCCCTTGTTTTAATACTTATTTTTGACAAACTATAAAATTCAACTCCTCTTTGAAACTTTTTATGAAGGACTCTGGTCGATCTTCCCATCAACGAAACTTGGTAGATAGTCAGTTGTAAGCATAACATCCCCTTGTAGATCATCAGCTGTAACTCGATCCTTTCTGCTCCTCTTCAAGTGAAGTACACCACTGTAGAAGGAGAGCACAAAATACAAACAATGTATGAGACAAATTTGAATAAATTTGGTTTACACAACTGTTATGTTGTGGGTAGGTTCAGTTTCTGTACAGGAACAGTATCTAGTCTAAGGTAGGTCTACATATTTCCTCTCTTCCCATGCATTTTCATTCATGGTATTTATTGGGAAGTCATACAATTGGTTTTTTTTGAGAAGCAAGAAAGAAGGAAGCGGGCGGGCGGGCATGCCAAACATGTTGGCCTTGTTGTGTATGTATGTGAATGTAGATAATCCTGTTTGCTTTAGTCAATTTCCTATTCAGATTTCCTATTCAGAATGGACAGGAGGATTAAAAGAATGTGATTTTAACAATGAGGGTCCAAAATCACATCCAGAGACAGAGTCCAGCATCACAATGTGGTTTAGCTGTTAAACCCAGAAGTCACAATGTACTCTTTGTCAGGGTGGGATAATAATAGTTCACAGGCTTCAGATGTGATTTTAAATAGAGTAGGATGTGATTTTGGACCATCATTGTTAAAATCACATCCTCCATTTTGAATAGGAAATCACATCCAAGGGATTCACAGTGTAAATAGCACAACCCGTTCATTCATATACTGAATACCTATACATGTACACAACGGACTGTGTAATTGGCACTGTCCACTGACTGTGCTTGGGCAAAAATATACATGTACATGTACATCCTTAAAATTTGACGAAAATGACTTCAGTTATTTCCATAAAACTTACCAGTGGATGCAGTAAACTCTCCCATATCATTCAGGATATGCTCCATCAGACGTTGATATTTCAGCTTAGATACGACAAACAATGGTAGGCTTAATTGCAGCAAAAACATCTGGCCTGTTGTGTTCCTTCCTCCATCGTCTGACCGCTTAACATGCATTGATATTCCTACGCGTGCACAACTATTCCCCATTATTCCGTTATTTTGGTAAATCTTTTATCATCGAAGTAATATATTTTCATTCAGAACAACAATGTAGCATTTTTATCACTTTTAACTGTTTAAATGAAGATACTCCACACAGGGTGGCGCATGTGTAGGTATAGGCAAATGTCAAAATTGTGTTTCACATTTTCTCAACACTCAGCATGAATAGAAACCCAATAGACACTCCGAGTGAACCACACCTTTAAATTCGGTGCAACAAATCAAGCGACAATGTGTCATTCTCAACTCAATTCAGTACATATATGCATAATCCACAAAACATGAGGCCTTGCATTTCGCACACACACACACACACAGTCATGTAAAAATGGGTGCAATCGTGGACCTCCCATTGTTCCTCTTTTGTTTCGGAAGGCCTCCCATTGGTTTTGTACACGATTTTCAATCGCGGACCTTGACACAATCGCGGACCCTATTGTCCTCTTTGTTAAAGGTCCACGGTCTGAATAGCTATACAAACGCATAGCATGCAGGCAGCATATTGCTCCTGTTGTTTGTAAAGTCACTGTCACGCCGATGATTTTGAGCCGGAAATATCTCCTTTACTTTACATTTTTGAAGAAATATTTCTATTCGTCTGGAAACATGGACTGACATGACCTTTGATATGTTTTTTTTTTCTGTTAGCTTGTTCATTTGGAAAGTTTGGTGCAGGCTGCACCCAGGACTGTCACTGTCAGTCAGGAACTTGCAACATTTACACTGGTGTGTGTTCCTCCGCCTGTGAAGTTGGATGGACTGGAACAAACTGCCAAGGTAAGTCAATAGCAGTTTCTGTTGAAATACGTCTCATCACAATTAAACATTCTTGCCCTAATTTCTACTTGCAGGGTTGGTATTTTTTGTTTTTATACTTCGGAATTCTTAAGTTCATTAAAATGACACAAAACATGGCCTCTTTTTTAATACAAGTTCAACATCCATACATTGATATCGTTGGAAATGTTTTTGAGGATGTATCACTTCTTAGACTCTTATCAATTCTGTGTACTTATGAAAAGAATCTCATACTTGACCCTAATAAAATGAAGAGCTGCGTGAATGCTTGGGTAATGACTGTTAAAAGGTTTAAAGTCTTGCTAGTGATGTTTCATTATTTAAGGATTCGGATTCAAAGCAAAATATGTATTTGTTTTCCTGGAAAACATCTGCTTTGAGGGGATATGGTCTAGATTTATGCATGAAAATTATTAAAGCATCCATTCATGTAAGATTTGTACTTATGAATTGTATGCCCCATCAACAACATGTTATGTTTGTACATGTAATATTTTGGCATTGATTTGGTAAAAGTTTGTGCATAATTCTACCTTGTCTTGTGATATGATATGGCTCAATCAGTCATGGATACTTGAAGTATCGGAACAAATGGCATGCTATGATTAATGATGATTAATATTGTTTGCTAATATATTGATTTTGCTGTCACTATTTCAGTTCAAGATGTATGTCCTGTTGGTTACTATGGAGTAAACTGTGTCAGTAAATGCTACTGTCTGAATAATGCGGCTTGTGATAAGACTACTGGCTACTGTAGTGGAGGATGTGCTCCATCACACACCTGCATTGGTATGGATGACATTTAGTAAAAGAAGTGGTCCTGTTGGCTTATAAGTTCTTATGCTCATTTTGTTAATTTCATAAGTTTAGTGTGTGCTGTGAAAGATATGAATTACTTGCTTTGTGACATTTCTTTACCTAGGGTGTGCCCAAACAGTTTAAAACTGGTTTCCATTAAGGCCCTGCATACATTTTTAATTAAAGTTGGGTAAAGTGAAATTCACAAGCAAAAAGTACATCTGTGAGATGGATTACGAACATTAAAGGGTCACTGAAATAGAAAACAATGTTGGTTTAATAAATGTATTTGTTACAAAAAAACAACATTATTGTTTTTTCTCTTAATTGTGATTTGTTTGACTCATTTACATGATTTTTCTGCCACATTTTGAGTCCCCCACTTTATACGCTCGAAAATTGCAAAAGGATGATGTAATGCATCACGTGACCCTGTGACGACACTTTCTAGAGCACGACAGGCCGGCCAGCCAGCCGCGCATTGCGCACGTTTATGTACGTAGATTTGTGCACAATGCACATGTACATGTAGTGCTGATAAGTATATAGCCCTACAAATAGGGCTGTAATTAAATGGTTCCTTTTTTAACTTCTGTATTTTTACTGTCATCATAGTGACAGTAAAAAGACATAAGTTAAAAAAGAGATCATTTACAGCCCTATTTGTAGGGCAAATGTAGTACAAATTTGCCAACATGTGCATACATTTCTGGCAAGTGGATATTTCCGAAGCTGTGACCGCGTCGAAAGTGGAAACAAATCAGGCATATTTTGACACGTAAAGTGCAGTATGTCGGCCAGGTGTGTCGTTGCAGGCTTCAATAATATACCCAAAGAAGGGGTAGGCTACATTTCCCAAAGACGAGGGATTGTGGAAAGTTTGGGCTTAAAAATTCCGGCTGAACAGAGCAAACTTACACTGCTAACGACTTTTACTCCTAGTTTAGGATTTTGAAGGGGGTAATCCTCAGGCTAAAAAAAAATGCCATTAAGGCAAATTTTTATTTTCCTATATGCTATGGGAACTTTGATGGGGAAATTCGAATTCTTGGGGTATGGCTTTGTATAATTTACGTAATCCCAGAATGGTCGGAGCATGCAAACATTCATGCTGGGCTGGAACGTGAATGAGGGGGGGGGGGGGGGGGGGGGAGATGACAGTGCCAGGAATTGTGCTGTCCTCAAGCTCCATTATCGCTGTCATCTCTCTGGACTTCCGCTCATACATGTCGGGAACAAATACCGACTTCATCCCCATATATGTTCCTCCTCTGAGTCAGAAAGGGACAAATCTTCTTCTGGAAACTTCTGATGATTTTGCCATGTTTCTCGGTTTGGTCGTACACGCGCTATACGTATCGTGCATGCATGGCTGATGACCGGCCTTCTAGAACTGACATTACGGTTCTGACATCCGGGCTACGAGTGTACGTGAGATTTTTTAGGGCCGGGGCAACCTGCTCGAAATGTTGCACTTAAAAACGTTTGTATTAAGCATCAGTCTAAATGTCCGATGTCAATTCTTCTGTTTTTTCAGGGTGAGAAAAAATCTGAAAGCCAGAGCCCCCCCCCCCCCCAATTTCATTAGAAAATTCAAAGTACAGTATTTTGTGTAAACTTAGTACTTGTGCAAAGGTGCAACTGACATGTTTTATGTGACTCAAATAAACTTTTGAATCACTCATGTGGTTATCAAGTTTACAGACTGTTGACAGATGCTGAGAGCTGCATATTTTCCATGGCATGCATCATCCCTGTGATGTACATGTAATGAGTTGTCCCCTTTTAGCAAGCCTGCAAAAAAATCATGCAATCATGCTTTTGATGACGTCGTCATGATGTCACATATATTTTGCACATTTCTTTTTAAAATATCTATAACTTAACCTATTACAAAAAGAATTCGGAATTTAGCATGTTCTGTTGAAGAGATATGGCTTTAAGGTTAAAAACATAAACATTACTATAAAATAGTATAATGACGTCATCATGACGTCACATCAATTTTCATCTATACCAAATCCCGGCCTACTTGCATACCAAGATTTAACTCAATCGGACGTACGGTTCTCTAGATATAGGACCTTAAAGTGTGCACTTTTAAGATGACGTTACATGACCCATGATGACGCCATCATGAAGGCACTTGTGAAAGCAAGCATTTGCAACATGGTCTTGGCCTGTGTCGAGATTTGAGTTAATCTAATTAAATCAATGACAGTGTAAAATGTTTAGAGTACAATGAAATTTGAAATATTTAAAAATAGCTAGAAAATCAGCCGATGATTTTAATACCCCACAACAGGAAAAATTCCCACTACTTTCAACCCGGGCCGAACCCAATCCTGCTTCTTTTCACACTACCGATTTAAACCCAGGGAAAGAATTTCAACCCATGTTGAAAAATCTCAACCCTGGTCTGGAGCAATGTCGAGTTCAACCCGGGGACAAGTCATGCAATCTCGGGGTCAATCTCGGGTTCAATCTCGGGGTCAATCTCGGGGTCAATCTCGGGGTCAATCTCGGGGTCAATCTCGGGGTCAATCTCGGGGTCAATCTCGGGGTCAATCTCGGGGTTGAAAAGTGTGAAACGTCACATATTTTCAACTATGCATCAACCTCAATATTTGTCTAGTGTGAAACGGGATTAATCATGTACATATACAAAGGCCAACACTCCCATACAGGATCACCTGGCATTCCAACTGTGTTCGTGATGTCACCAACATTTTATTGAAGTTAATCTTTAACTTGCACACTACTCATTTTCATTTTGTATGCTGAATTTGATTTCCACTGTGCGCAACTTAATAATATTCCTAAGCTTGATTTGAATTATTTGTTAGTCACATACACTGGCTTTCTCTATGACTAGCCTACATATCCTTTTGATTATCGTAGGACATGACACCATTATTTTATCCTCTTGTGAATGCTTGAAAAAACAAAACCATGATATAATATTAAATTGATGGCAGTTAAAATTGGAAATAGTGTTTGTTCTGTTAAAGGATAGTATTTTCCCCAAGTCAAATATTCCAAGCATTCAGAGTGATGAAGTCCAGAGAATAAAGTCTTAAAACAATGAGTAAATAAAGCGTGTCAGGCAAATTTCTGGACCCCACAGGCCCTAGTAAAGAACGAATTGTCACAAATAGGGCAATTGCATGTTTTATTTGTGGTATTTTGGCATATTTGTATCTTACTGAGCCAGACAGGTCCATTGATAACTTTTCTTTGTCTACAATTTGAATGTACCGAATTGTGGGAAAACCACCATTGCATGATTTTTTATTTGTTTGCAACTTTTGTTCCATATTGCACACGTATGAGAAAGGGCACTTGGGTGAATAGTTCCCATAGAAAAGGGTCAGTCACTTTAAACATTCATGTGGATTCCTAAATACATATTCTGTAATTACAGTTGTTTTAGGTTTTGTAAGATTTTGGCAATAATCCTAGGAATAATAAAAACCTTAAAAGCCTTTTATATTAAAACAGGCTCACCAAACTTAAATGACAGATGCTTTTGTGACATTTTTGTTTATGCAAAGCCTCTTCTGATGTAATTTCCTGTTTTTTTAAATAGTTGTTGAGATCACATGTGCCACCAACTTTGCTGTGATTGGCAATCCTGGTTCCACTGTCTCTGTGACTTTACCAGAGCCGATCGTTTCTGCAGGGATCACTGGTGTCACATTCACCTTCACTAATCCACAGGATGACCGTGTAACTCTAATAGGTGGCAGCCAGTATCAAGTGATTGTTCCTATAACTGGGTCAATCACTGTAAATGTTCAAGTGGATGCAGAGGGACCTTCAAACCTACAACAATCCTGCCTTATTTCCATTGTAGTCACAGGTAATTTACCTATCTGATGAGCATTTTGATGATCGTTTTATTTTTAATTAACAACTGTTCACTTCAATAATGTCCGTATTTTATGAAGCATCTGTTGAGATGTTGAAGTACATGTAAGTAGAAATATTATGGATAGCAATAATAAGTAAAATTTCAGAAGATATAAGCCAAACATGCAAATTTATAGAACCATTTAAAATGTAATAGTCGGACGTAATAGTTCAGACTTTCTTTAATACATGTACATGTTTGCTACAACAAAGTGATGTGAGGGTGTAGTAATTACGTATGCATGAAACAATACAGCGCTACAGATATTGCTTGCATCCTGCACAGGAAAAAGAAACATGTAAACGTACACGCACATATATCAGTTAAAAATCTCAACCTACCTAATGTTTCTCACATAATGTCATTTTGCTTCCTCTAGCTGTTGAGATCACATGTGCCACCAACTTTCCTGTGATTGGCACTCCTGGTTCCACAATCACCGTAACTTTACCACAGCCGACCGTTTCTGCAGGAATCTCTGGTGTCACATTCACCTTCACTAATCCACAAGATGACCGTGTAACTCTAATTTCTGGCAGCCAGTATCAAGTAATTTTTCCTATGACTGGGTCTATCACTGTAAATGTTCAAGTGGATGCAGAGGGACCTTCAAACCTACAACAATCCTGCCTTATTTCCATTGTAGTCACAGGTAATTACCTATCTGATGAGCATTTTGATGATTTTGGTTTTAGCTATTTACATTAAATAATGTAATATGCCTATACAGGGTGTATGAAAAAAGTATAGTTGGAAAAATGCCAGTAGATTTCTAATTATGAGGTATTCACAGCCAGTATTCTCTACTCATTTTGTAGGCGAATCAACATTATTGGAATCACTGGCTTAATTGTGATCATTAATAAGCAAACTGACAATTTTTGTGAACCGAGTAAAGCATTTTGGCTATAAAATACCTCATATTTAGTAATCTGCTGGCATTTTTTCTGACTGTAGACTTTTTAATACACCATGTATCTAATGAACCATTCGTTCAAGGTGTTGCATTATGTAGTAATATTGGTTAATAGGATAGCATCGATAACTGAATTCTCTGGCATAAGATATATTAAACCAAACATGCAAATTTATAGAACCATTTAAAACATAATAGTCAAAAGAGAATGGAATGACTTTATGTGGATGTGTTATACTTGTACAAGATAAGTACAACAAAGTGTCAACATTAAACTACAAGTATACCATGAATTTGTTGTGCACACAGATCACCATACCAGTGTTTTTGTAAATGCCATGATACCCTACTGTATTTGATGATGTACTAAACTTACCTAGTTGCACATTATTTACATGCAGCATCCCTTGATTGTCTTTCATAGCATTTGCTCTGCCATCTCTAAGCCAACCACCCACAGTAACAGTTGAATCTACATCAGCTACTGTCAGCTGGCAAGCATGGGGATTGAACGTCATGGATACAGGAGATGGACCAATCATGTCATATATAGTTTACTATTCCCCTGCATCTCCTATCTCATGGGAAGCTGCTGCTACTATACCATCAGATGGATCACAGACAATGTACAGCTATGTAGTTGAATCATTGGAGCCAAGTACTGAGTATGTGTTCAGTGTGGCTGCAGTAAGAGAGGGACAAGGAGGAGAAGGGCCTATGAGTCCCATGGTTTCAAAGATGACCTTAACTCTACCTACTACTGAATCCAACTTAACAAAACCAACAACGGGTAAGTACGTTTACACATGACTGCATGCTTACTGGTTCTGTCCAAACTGTATATATGCGTCATGTGGCTAGAAGGCACTTACATGTATTCATGCAGATGGTTTCTGAAATTAAAATTAAGCCTGTCAAAGAAACTTAAACAGCTTTCGCTAAAGAAATTTCAGAATAGAATTGACATATCATTTGCCAGTTTAAACCATGCCCCCTGTGTGCAACCCTGTGTGGTATTTTTTTCTTCTTTGAATAACCCCTTGCATACGGATGACGCCATATGGCGCAAGAAAAACAGTGCCACCCCCGGCCGGATTACACCATTGGCCGCTGTTTGTGCAGTTTCAATCCATTGTTGGATTAAACAGTGCCACCAGGCCGGATGACGCCATTGGCCGCTGTTTGTGCAGTTTCAATCCATTGTTGGATTAAACAGTGCCACCAGGCCGGATGACGCCATTGGCCGCTGTTTGTGCAGTTTCAATCCATTGTTGGATTAAACAGTGCCACCAGGCCGGATGACGCCATTGGCCGCTGTTTGTGCAGTTTCAATCCATTGTTGGAATAAACAGTGCCACCAGGCCGGATGATGCCATTGGCCGCTGTTTGTGCAGTTTCAATGCATTGTTGGATTATTGTGTATATGTTATGCTTGACTGCACAAACACATTGTAGCGGTTCGCTTGGCTGCCAGAGCCGCCGCGGCACCCCGACGTCTCCCGTAAAATACCATACTCATGGGATTAAACTGCTGTTTGCATTCCATTCATTTGTTTTCCGTTCATTTCCCGAGGCAGATGCACCAAACACTGTTGTGGTTGTCGTCGTCTGTGTGGTGGTCATAGCTGTTATTGCGGTAGCTTTGGTGTTGTTCATTTACATCGTTAAAGTCCGACAACGAAAGAGACAAGGGACCTCGAAGCCACCAAAATTAGCAGTTGGACATGAATTGGTAAATCCTGTGAATCAGAATCAAAAAGGTATAGATGCCACAATGTCAATATGTTCTTGACTTTGGGCCCTGCATGAGTTGTATAGCAATACACAGTTTCAGGTTTATGCACATCAAAAACTATTCTGTTATATTAACACCATGCAGTATAACACGTAGTTGTTGATTTAGAAGTGTGGCTGCAGCACTTATGCTTCAGGAAGGTTTTTTTGCTCTACATGTTTGCAGAAAATTCTTATCTTGTTTCTCTTTGTTACCTTTGCTTTGTTATTTCCTCTTAAAACCCTCCTATAACTATCACAGCCTATCAAAAACTCTAAACACCAACTCTGACAGTTTGTGTGTTTCAATTCAATATGTCACTTGATAGGTTTTGATATACAGTTGTATAGGATACGTAGCTGGTTCGATTTTGGCCTTGAGAACAGGAGGGTTAATTAATGTAAAAGAGTGAAAAATACACTCTAAAATAGTGAGACTCCCACTCTTTTAAAGAGACATATGATGGACAAGTCTTTTTAGAGTGGAAAGAGTGACTTTTGTTCACTCTAAAAAAAGAGTGGAATTCTACTTTTTAATAGAAACACAGATTTGGATTTAGTGGCTTACTTAGAAAAGGTGAAGTCATTGAATCACTTCAAATATATAGAGAGGTATAGTGGCTCTCTCGGTAAAGGTTGATTACCTTAAAGACGGCTTAATAGCATTTTACTGTATTTTTCACTTGAATCAGAGTGAGTTTCACTCGAAAAGGAGCAGGAGAAATCACTTCGGCAAGAGAGTAGTGAGGTTTTCACTCTTTTACATTTAGAGAGTTTACTCTTTTTTTTCCAAATAGATTGTGGGCATTACTTGAGTACCAACATTTCTAAACAATATGAGAGAGAAAATGCTCTAAATTAAATTTCAAAGTTTGAATATTAAAAGTTGTCAAACTGCCCCAAGTGTCCATTGCTTTAGACAAAGAGAGAGGTTTTTGGCACCGGTATGTGGACTCTATTGATACATCTGACTGGCAGCTATCTATTGTGTCAATGATCAATGCTTGGCGCTGATGGCGGCTCTCCTAGTGCTATTCTGACTAAAATACAAAGTCTGTCATATTTCGTAGCTGCCTTCGTGGCCAAAGAAACTCCTCGTTGACGTTATGCATCAAACGACTTGACACGGACGGCAATATCCACTCGACAAACACGTTAAATGACTCGGGGCAGACGGGGATCCATTCGACGCACACATTAAACGACTCGATGCATACTCAAACGCCAATCCGCTCGACGGATACATTAGGTGATTCAACGGAAACTTCTATCGATTGGGGCGGTAAATCAAACGATTGTGCAGTAAATCAAACGATAAATCAAACTGGCTGTCCTTTCCTCTCCCTTTGATGTTTACCCACTGCCTATCTGCCATGCTCCTTTGCATCCCTCTTTTGTGTTTCTCCACCCACCCCCTCATGCATGTGTGTTCCCTACATGTTTGTTTCTTGTACTCTGTCATTCACCTTTGAGAAAGAACTTGCTTAAGTTCGAAACGTCAGGCCAGCTAATTTTTTGATTTGATAAATCAAACGATTAGACTCTGACGTTCATCAATATTAGGTGTCAAACGTTCTGAAGCGAACGTCAGTTGTTTCAGTGGAAGTGTCAAACGATTCCACGCAAACGTATTCCATACCATGATGCGGTCATTCGATCCGGCGCTAGCACCAAACGATTCAACAATTTGAATGTTATATTCGTTGCGTATGTTGTTTGCCTAGGTGCGCTGCCCTGCGGGGGCGGTATACTGTTGAACTAGCGGGACGCATTGTTTGCACGTTCAGCGGCTTGACTGTTCATTGAAAGCTTCAAACCATTCGACATCTTTTTATCAAACGACGCGGTGGCAATCGATGACACACGCCGCGTATCGCAGGGGCCTTACAATAATGACCTCTGACATAATTCACACTAAGAACTTGTACCCTGTATCCCTGCTTTAGCTTTCAACAGCTCGTGTTAAATCATTGTTTCACCGACAGACTACTCCAAATCCCGCGCCTTGCATGCATGTCGTTCGGTACGGTAGCGGTTGATCAGCTCAGTAGTTCAGCCTATAGAATTGGCTGGGCCTTTTTTTCTCAAGATGCACGTCAAATTTTGTAAAAACCTGCATAATGAAATGAAACAACTTGATTTAATTAATAGGCCTCTTTCTGTACATACCTTTGTTTTTATTGCCTATAATAAAGGCTTGTCTTCTCTCACTCCAGTGCTTTAATATTTGTGCAATGTCCTCTTTGTGGATTTCGTAATTAAGCAATGCTACTACATAACAAATTCAATTTCCACAGGCAACCTATGAAAATGACATGGAAGGGAAGGAAGAAACTGATCCATCAGACTATGAGAGGGTCGATCGTCAACCGATATCCTATGAAGTAGTAGCTGAGGTTGGTTCGTCGCCAGTCTATGAAGATGTTGGTCTACCATCATGGGCCCAGAGCTTGAGTATCCAATGGAAGAATATGATTGTTGGAGAGAAGGTCTTGGGCAACGGACACTTTGGGGACGTCCTCGAAGGGGTCGTCATGATAGCTGGAGAGTTTCCGAAAGCTGCTATCAAGAAACTAGACAGTACGTTTAACTTTCAGTATGATCGTATGAGGAACTAAAGGCTGTGGTACACTGTCTGAATGTTTTACGTAAATAACTAGGTCAGTGCATAACGTCAAGAAAGAACTACAGTTCTTGGATAGGACATATATTTGGTAAACATTCGTAGTTTGGCAGTAACTGCTGGAAGTTAAGTATTGATACAAAGGCTAAAGAGAAATTGAAGAACTCTGTGATAATTGATAAAGCATCATGATTATGGAAGTTTGTTTTTATTGGTGAGGCGTAATGGTTGTTTACTGTGATTTTTTGTTTACCAGCTCATGTCTCTATAACTGACCGGCAGAAGTTCATGGATGAGTTTCGAACTCTGATCCAAATTGGCCGGCATCCCAACATCGTCAATATTCTCGGTGCTAGTCACCATGAAGGTAAAGGAGTAAATTTATATCTGGAGAACCGTTCAGGTGGAACGATTAATTGTGTTGGTAGCCCTTTAATTACCTTGAGTGACTTTAAGCCTTGTAATCGGTGTCTTCCATTAAAAAATTAACACTTCATAAAAACATTTAATGGATAAAAATCTATCTAAAAGTCGATCAAGCCAAATAACTCCACACGGTTGAATGATACCATTCAACTTTATTGCAGTATATAGATGGAACACGATTATTCAAGTTTATAAAAGTTCGTTTTTACAAATTCAGGTCATCCCTTTGACCAATTCTAAAATGTTTCATGGTGTGTACTTGGATATACAGTAGTTTTAAGTTGCAATGTGTTTCTTGTTGGTTTTTTCAATGAACTATATATTTGACTGAACAATTTGTCTAGATTACGTAATGTCACATTATTACCAGAGTCGAGAAACCATACACAGCCATTTTCTATACCCAAAGTGACACGTAACTTCCAAATGCAACCTCACATGAAATAAATGGAATCTTTTTGTTACGATCATGATAAGAATACATGTAGATCCTAGATATACGTGATATTTAAACCACCAATTATTATACAGTGTTTATCTTACCACAGCATGTAAAGGTGCCAACTTTAGTCATCAAATTTGTGTACTTGTCACTTGAATGTAAAATTGGGAGGGATGTGTTTTTTCACTGCAGAACAACTGGGATGTTAAATCAAATCCATATGCTTTGTACATTGGACCATTTGTTGAGTGAATATAGATACCACATGGTGTTAATCTAACAGAGGGCAAACAAATATTCACATAGGTGATTTTTCTTTTCTTTTTGGTTTGTTGGCTTCTGTTGTATCTATATATTTAAAATTCATTTTCAGAAACATTAATATTGATGAATAAGGATGAACAAATAAATGTTGATAGAAATTACTACCATCTTATTTCTGTGCACTTTTTGTGTTTAAAGTGCTATATCTCTAAAACACACTTCTGTTAAATTGGAAAAAAGGAGTACATACAAATGTCAAAATATCTCGAGAACACAAAGTGCCACAGGGGTCAAATCTACAATAAATTAAAGCTTAGGATGTGACAAATTCAGCTATGTATATAATTCATTTTTCCAATTTTGCGACATAATACCCATTTTTGTAGAGCCGATCACATATTTGCAGGTTATACTGTTCCGAACTATTGTCACCATGCTAAAACAGTGCATGCAACTGGATCATTTGCAGAAAGAGTGGATTGCTTACTTAATTTAAGTCGTACTTTGCAAACCTTTTTCCTCATTATAGACATTCTGTATGTGGCTTTGGAGTATCTACCCAATGGTGACCTCCGCTCCTACCTGAGGAAGGCCCGATCTGACGGGAATGAGAGTCAACTGTTTTCGTCTTCTGATCAGCTGCTCCAGTTTGCATTGGATGTTGCCAAGGGGATGCAACACCTGGCTGCTTCAGGGGTATAGTATTTTATTTTAGTTTTTATTCTTTCTGGTAATGAAACCAAGGATTCCTTAAAAGTGCCTGTCACACTGTAGCTCGAAAGCCTGAAGAAACCTGTAGGAGAAAGATGAAGAAATGTTCATGTAGTTTGGAGGAAAATGTACCCAGAATGATTTCTGGGGAAAACCCACGGCAGGCCCGGCCTGAAAACCAAATCCACATGTCGCCCCTGGTGGGATTCAAACCCGGGTCACAGCAGTGGAGGTATTCCACTATGCCAACCTGACTCTCATTGATAGTATAGCAAAGAAAGAAAGAAAGCCATTATTGTTGATAATTATATTGTCTGGAGGATACTGAAAACTAACTTTCTCTTGTGTAATAATGTCACTAAAACTTTTCTACAGATGATTCACCGTGATTTGGCTGCAAGAAACGTCCTGCTCGGTACGGATCTGGTTGCCAAGGTTTCTGAATTTGGTTTGTCCCGTTGGGAAGATATCTATGTTGAGGGGTCAAAGGTATTTATATGAATTAATATACATTAGTTGTTTACTAATTAACTGACTTTCTTTTTTTTTCTTTTTTGAAATTAAGATAAAGATCTAAAAGAGCATGCATAGTGTGGCTACTTTTTAGTAAAAATGAAAAATCTTGGCTGAAAATTGATTACCGGCAGTAGATAGTCCCACATTTATGCATGCACAACCATGAGTAACTTTCTAATGGAACGTAGTGATGAAAAAGGACAGCTAAATGATCGTGTTAAAACAAAGAAACTATCCGTATGTATACCTCTGTACTGATGCTAATATACTCTTCGTCAGAGTAATTTTTCAAAACAAATTGCAAAAAATATTTTGTTCAACTAGATTTATTTGTGTAAACACTATTGTATTTGTTTAAATATTTTGTATGAATGTGTAAATATTCAGTTTTAACTAATAATATGCAGGGCCCCAATGGAAACTAGTTTTAAACTGTTTGGGCACACCCTGGGTAAAGAAATGTAATAAATAAATTAAAAAATAAATAAACTCTTTGAATTTTACTTGTATTAGACTCGTGTTCCTACTCGCTGGTTGTCTCTTGAGTCCTTGATTTCCAAGACGTACACTTCAAAGAGTGACGTGTAAGTGCATGTTCATTCTTTCAATTTTCTATGAATATTTGGCAATTGGTGCAACATTTAATAATGCATATTGCAATTTCCCGTTCTTTTTATTACTAGATGGTCCTTTGGAGTTCTCCTATGGGAAATTGCGACATTAGGTATGATATTACTTTTTTGAAATATTGCTGACATTTGTGGTCATTGTGGATGACGCAGTGCATTCGATTCTCAATACAGTGCTTACGCACATTACATTTTCAAAGAAATCCAATATTATGTAATGAAATGGATTAACCAAGAGTGATGTTTTCTGTTTGGGCCATGTTAAACTCGTACAAAAACACCAACTATAGGTCATGGTCACTTATCCTGTACATGTTGACATAGGTGCAACTCCTTATGAAGGCATCAAATCCAAGAACCTGATATCAAGGTTGGAGAATGGATATCGGATGCCCAAACCAAGCAACTGCAATGAGGAAATGTAAGATATGGAAATAATATTGTCTATAGACTTGCAGCTTATAATAACTTGCTAATCTGCAAAGCCAGTTCGGTATTTCAACAGCACAGCAGAATGACATAGGTCACGGGTCATTCTAACGCCCGCTAATGAACAAACAAGGTGGTCGCACAACGCGCATGCGTTAAATTCAATCAAAATGGGTGTTCGCGTAACATCCCGAATAACCTTGGACCTGGACTACTTCTAGATACCGAACTTGCTTTGCAGAATCGATTGCTGTTTCAAAGCTTGTATAATTGCATTTGCATTTTGCAAGGAAGTCTGACTTCCAATATAGGAAATGGAAGCGGATACTCATCAGGAAAAACTCTTCCGGGTGTCTGCTAATCAGGGTGTTTATGCATTTTTTGTTTCTATGTGTGGCAAAAATTGACTAAAATCTTTTCATGATTCAAACACATTTCTAAAAATGGAAATAGTATTCAACTCTTAAAATATGGAATTATTACAACATTTGCGCTCTTGATGGCTAATCAGAAGTAACATCTATTCTAGCTACCAGTCCCCATATTGGAGGGTTGGAACCACTCTACACTAGCATATGTATCCTCTTATAGAAAACTACCTCGTAGGTATTGAAGTGCTTTGAAGTGATATTATTTTTTATACCTAAATCATTTTTCAGCTACAACCTGATGCTCCAGTGCTGGCAGGACGACCCTAAAATGAGGCCTCATTTCAAGAAACTGGTGTCTAACCTGATGACAATGGCTGATAACCATGTGGAACAAGTGAGTGCTTGGGCTGATCGAAATAAGGTCCCCTTACAGAGTCACCATAAATGCTTGTTTACTTATTATACAATGTACAAAGTAAAACCTATTTGAACCGACGACCCTCAAAAATCATTCAATTGAATACCTGGCTCATTCATAAAATAAATGATTCTTCACATCAGCATTCAATTGTCAAAGATTGAATTTTGAGACACTGGTGGCAGCAGACATACCGGTCCTTTTCCACTGTTCTCAGCAGTCGTACGCATGCTCAGAACTACACGCGCATGCTTGGAACAAGCAAAAAGGACCGGTCTGTCTGCTGCCCTCCAGTGTCTCCCATTGTCAAATTCATTGAGTAAGAGGCAACTAACATTTGGTACACTCGAAATCCATAAGATAGTTCTAATGAGCAAGTATCCTCATATAGGTCCCCTACCAGATGTAGTTATACAGCAAGGAATTGGGCAATTTTTAGAGTGTACCAAAATCGACACTGAGCAACTATGTTGGAGACTGCCAACATAGGGCAAGATAGCTCAGTTAGTAGAGCGCCGGAACGGTAACCCGGATGTCGCAGGTTCGAATCCTGCTCCTGCCAGTGTCTTTTTTCACTTTGAAAATGTATTCAAAATTTACCTTGTCAGTTTCCCTTGTGGATTGTTTGACGAATTATAAGTTAAAAAGTCGTATCCTCATTGAGTGATCCCATGTCACTTCCCAGGTTGTATCGTAAAATTGGGTGTGATCCCTGGCTATACGGCATTCTGGGTTTATGACTTCTGACTTACTAGCGCCTACCCGAACAAAGATACTGACAATTTGGGAGACCGCCAACATAGGGCAAGATAGCTCAGTTGGTAGAGCGCCGGAACGGTAACCCGGAGGTCGCAGGTTCGAATCCCACTCCTGCCCGTTTCTTTGTTCACTTTGAAAATGAAATTAATACTTGATATTTTCTTTTCTATCCCTTAAGACCTACATGTGGCTGCTTCCGAAGTCTGAGAACTACATGTACTTGATTATGCATCCAGAGCTAGATGACAACTGAGTTTAAAACAGGCAGATATGGCTGGTGCCACTGCCCAGAAGACAAGCATAAATAGGCAGGCAATGTCAAATAGAATAGATGATCGAGCTTGACCCTGAATTAGCAAAGTTAGAATGATTAGGACCGCCAGCAACTTCAAAAATGAAATGATAGCATACATGGCGCTCATATCTTATTGCTCATATCTTATTTCTAATATAAACACAGCTAATTTGTAGACAGATCTTGATTTTATTTTTCTATACTTCTTGATCAAGAAGACTGCATTTGTAACATTGTTAAAATCATAATCATTGTTTTAAGTAATATTTTTTTAAAGAGTTACTCATTTTAAAGCGCAGTCATGTAACAGTGGTTTTTATAATTAGCTTAATTTTCTATGAGAAATGTACTCATCGTTTTCATGTTTGCATGTCGATTGGGGCCAAATTGGAGGTAATGAGTTTTGAGCCATGATTTTTATTTTATTTGTTTAACTGGGAGAAGGAACATTGAGCTCTTATATTATTTTTTAAAAGGTCAAAAGTGAAAAGAAAACGATGTTAAAACCGGACATTAATATTAAAAGGGAGTAGTGTTATATTTTATTCAAGTGAAATTAGAAAGCTTCTTTTTAACAATATGGAATATTGTTTTTCTTTTCTTGTGTTGTAATTTTTGGATATTTTCTGTGCTTATGCAGTTGATACAAAAGTTTAAAATGAGTTTCTCAGAGTAGTTTCTGTATTATGTAATGTAGAATAAATACTTGCTGCAGATGTTGCAATCAAATGATTGCATACATGTTACATATTTTATTTTTGATATAAACGCTGATATTTTGTACACAGATCTTTATTTTATTTTTCTTTACTGCTTGGTAAAAATACTACATACAATCATTTGTAACATAATCGTTATTTTGAATAAATGTTTTAAGAATTACTCGTTTTAAAGCGCATTCATGTCACAGTGGTTTCTCATAAGTAGCTTTCTATGGGAAATGTACTCACGGTTTTTATGTTTGCGTGTCTGATTGGGGCCAAATTAGAGGCTTTAAATTTGTACTGAGTAGGAACATTGAGCTTTTATATAATCTTTTTTTTTAAGGTCAAAAGTGAAAAAAGACAGTTAAAACTGGACGATAATATTAAAAGGGAGTTGTGTTAAATTTTATACTTTGCGAAATGTACCAAAATGCAAATGAAATTACAATATGGAATATTGATTTTCTTGAGTCGTAATTTTGGGGATTTTCTGTACCTGTGCAGTTTGGGCAAACATTTGATCGGCGTCGGTACTTTGATTCTCGTATACATGCAACAAAAATTAAAATAATAAGTCGTATAAAATATACGACTTTATAAAATGGCCGCAGAATCTATTTACCCTAAATTGCTCGATGTTCCTATAGGGAAGATATACAAACTACTTCAGTCTTTAGGTTAAATAAAATCGAACGAGTGCAAAAAGAGATAGCCGCCGAGAGAAATAACAGAGAACAGTTGCACAAAAAGTATAATAAAAGAGACCGTTATAGAATGTTTCGGAGCCGTGTCTGGCACCATAGGCATAGCCAGTGTTGTCGGTGTCATTAGTATACCTATCGGCGTGGTGCTAGAAGGCGTAGCTATAGGATGCGTGGGTGTAAGTTTAGTAATAAAACGATTTAGTAAAAAGTTTAGAGGTAAAGCCAAGAAACACAACGAAATTAGAGTAGTAGCCGAAACAAAATTAAATACGATAAATGAATTAGTGTCTCAGGCCGTAGACGATGGCGATGTAAGTCACGAAGAATTTGCCTTGATTAACGACGAATTAAAAAAGTTTTTGAAAGAAGCCATTAGAACTCAAACGAAAGCGAGAGAAGAGTCTGTTTCTAATCAAAAAGAAATAGACGATGAGGTCGAAAAGAAAGTTGTCGAAAGAATGAATGGAGAAAGAAAAAAAAGATCTTATCGCAAAACTTACGGCTTTAGAATAGAAATATGTAAAGAGTATAATGATACGCCCTACGAGCGTAGCTACGCGAGTACGAGTGGTGAGCCGCCTAATTATGAAAGTTTACAACTTAGGCCTAGCGCTCCTTGCGAAGAATAGTTGTAGTTAGTTATACAGTAGATCTACGTAACAAAAAAAACAACCCTCATCTCTACTGAGTGTAGAGGTGAGGGTTTTTTTATCTAGTTTTTTTTATTCACTTTCACTTTCAATTTCTAACAATTCGTTATAGTTTTTCGAGACTAAAACTTTTAGATCGATTATAAAACTGTTGTATTCGCGCTCTAGACTAGTATAATCGAGAAAATCTCTCAGATCATCTTGATTGGTATATCAGAGATAATCTTTCAGATCATCATCTTCTTCTAAAATGCCTAGATCTACATCTTCGCCACATCGAAGACAAAAAGAAAAGTTTTCTTCTTTTTCATTCTTTTCTAATCTAATTGCATTATCGTAATGTTTCAATAGATTAGGCAGAGATCCTCTGTCTGTGCATAGATATACTATTTTTAATAGAGATTTGGAATCTACGTAAATAGTGTACTCGCAATTCGTATCTTTGGTATAAAAACAACTGTCGTAATCTTTCGTCGTGTTTTTAAGACAGAGTAGAATTAAATACGGGAAGAATTTTCTCTAAAAGCGAATGCGCATAAATCAAAGGTTGAATTTCCATCTTTTATTATGGGAATATAATACTTTTTAAAAAAATATTTAAAAAAATATTTTGTTTTGGCTTATGACAAATGAAATTTATTTTAAAATAGTATGTGTGTAAACAACTAAAAAATATTTTTTTCATTTTCTGATTTTTTATATTTTTGGCTATTTTTGGTGTATATCTATACAGCAAAATTTAGAGAGAATTTTTAGACGATTTTTAGACGATTTTGGAATTTCAAAATTTCTAAAAAATTTGGTGTATATACCCACAGCAAAATTGGGGAGATTTTTGAAATAACAGATTTGTGATAGAATCGGCATCTCCTATACTACTCCCCGGATATATCTGGCACAAAAAAAGACCAGTGCGAGTGGTGGTGTTTTTTTTTGTGCCAGCATATATCCAGGGCGCGTCACGAGTCCGGGTGGCCACGCGCGCCTTGACTAAAGGCTAGGCCTGGTGTTGCCCAAGGGCAGCTCTTTCCGCGCCCGTGGTTGGGTTTCAAACACATGCAGTTTAGAATGTATTCTGGTTCCAAACATTGCATTGATTAACGTCATCACTTCGGTACTCTGTGGAGTACCGAAGTGATGACGTCAATGCAATGTTTGGAATTGCGTCAATGTGTTTGCATGACTGGCTGTTAACAGAAGGAACAGTCGAAAACTCCACTTGTTTGGAGCCAGTTGTCGCGCTAACTGACGTCAGACTGTTATCCAGAATAAAACTTCCAGCTGCATGAGGCTGTGGCATGAACTCAGTGATTTGTCTCCTATGTTGTTTATTTAAGTGAGTATACATTGCAGGTAATCGATTTTTATGAGCTAAGCTTTAATTGTTTTCATGAAACGTAGCCATATAGTGTTCTTATATCTATTTAGGCAAAAAGGCAAAAGTGAAACGTAAAAGTTAAAACTTGACATGTTAATATTAAAGGGAGTGGTTGTTATATTTTAATGCTTTGTATGCCAAAATGAAGATAGAAAGTTTCTTTATAACTATAGAGTAGGCCTATATGTTTTCTTTTCGTTGTTATTTTGTAATTTGCAAAGTTTAAAATGTGCACATTTTTGGCACTGAAGTTTCTGTATAAAACTCAACTTAGGATATTAGGACCGCTTATGGAAATTAAAATTTAGCATCATGTAAACATTTTATTTATGATATAAACGCATCTACTTGTGCATAGATCTTGATTTTATTTTATGTACACAGTAATTTGAACTGTCGTTTTTCATTCCTCACTTTCTATGCTTTTGCATGCATGCATGGTCGTCTTATTTGGGGCTAAATTGGAGGCTATCAATCCAGCCAGTATTTGTTATTGTTTTATAGCCACACTGTGCTCTTATACAGCCAAACATGAAACTTGACGTGTATATATTAAATGTATGCATAAAGCAAAATTATCGAGGGATATTGCCACCCCCACCCCCCTCCCCCGGATCGCTGCCCTTGTCTTGGTGAAAACTGGCTCCAGCAGATAAATGGATCCAACTGTGAATTTCTAAATCCAGAACCTTTGGGGTTGAATTTTGTCGCTTGAGTGTGTGGGGCACAAAACTATGGAGTTTCAGTTCTAGACATTTGTTGGACATTAAATCGCAAAATATTTTAAACTTCTGCCCTTTCCTAACGGCTGATCTTTCAATCGGAGAAAGAGTGACTAACATTTCAAGAAAGTTTAATTAATGGAATTCTTGTGTTAATAACAAATCTGCTGAAAAAGACAATAGGCCATACAACAAAGTGTTTTTATAACGCTATAGGTAAATATTTGTACTGCTGTTGTACAATAAAACAAAAATTATTACGGACCTCTAGAAGTGCCATCCGACTTGTTGAGATCCTGACGTATTTTATCTCATGATGACGACATCCTTAGATAATTTGTCACGGGATGACGACATCCTGATGGCAGGATGACGACATCCTGAGACAATTTATATACGTCCACCTGACCGTTTTTAAGGTGGCGTCAGTGTACCCCAAGATAAATTATTTCAGGATGAGACTTCCTGTTTAATATCAGGATTTTGTCCTCCCGTGATAAACTATTTGAGGATGTCGTCATCTTGCCTGTAATATGTCGTCATCCCGAGATAAAATATGTCAGCATCTCAGCAAGTCGAATTGGTGTAAATGGAAATGCTGCTGGAAATGGCTGGCAGAGCCACTACTTGGACCTCACATATTTCTACTGTTTATTAACGACATCTGCAAAGCCGTAGAAGGAGGAGGTATCATTATTTGCAGATGATAGCTTAATTTACATGAACACAGCATCCACTGCGGATGAAGAGCCCGGCTGATCTAAGTATCTCGAAAACATAATCCTGGTGTGATATCGTATACTATATGTTCGGTAGTCCTCTTGAGGAAGTCAATGATTTTACTATTTCTGGGAGTAAACATCCAACATCTTAAATGGGAGAAGCAAACAAATCATGCGGTTACAAAAGCATTAAGGGCTCTTAATTTCATCAAGCCTAGTTTCCACATGTGTTCTAAATCCATCAAAGAGAGGATCTAATTCACACTTGTGCTGCTTGGAATCCATACAGAGTGAAGGACATATCTCTTAAGAAGGGTTAAAGGAGATCTGCAAGAGTTGTTTGTGGAAACTACTCAACGAACAAATGGGATACCCTTTAAACGAGGCGTGAACACCACCACATGACAACTCTGTTTAAAATCACTCGTCAAATTATCACAATAGATTCTAGTCACATTTTGAAGCCAAAAAACAACGGATCCAGGAAAAGTAACGGCAAACAATAACTCTGTCAAAAATTTCAAGTTCAGATTTGGACGTTTGATATCTCATCTTAAAGAGGAAAGGTGTATCTTTCAAACCATACCGGTAGCTATATTATCTATGTCGGTTTATTCTACTTGTTGCAGCCCGTGATATTTTGTTTGTGTTTTTTCAGACACAGTGTAGGCCTATACAAGAATTTCACATAAGAATTTCTATTTAGCCTTTCATGAAATGTTACTCACTCTTTCTCCGGTTGAAAGATCACTCGTTAGGAAAAGGCATTTTACAACTTATACTTTAATTGTTCGTTAATAACGTACTAGAATCAGGATGGCTTCATTTTTGTGCATTATAAAAGCTAAATATAGGGGGGGGGGAATTGCCATATTTGGAACACTACTGCGCCAAACAGCATAAAATTACCAAAAGTTTTCTCACCATATGAAAAAACCCACGTTGTTTTATAGCCAAAAGGAGTGCCCTGGCAATTTTTTTTTTAGGTGGGGGGGGGGGGGGGGGGTAAAAATTTGGTAAAAATTGCAATTTTTAAAGTTAAACATTTCAGCTGTTTTTAAAGGTCTAAAAACAATGCAAGAAGGTATTTCAAATGTCTTTTTATTTTTTTTGCAGGAAGGGTAAGGACAATGCTTTGCAGTTAAATCATTACTTTATAGGTGATATTATTTTGCTGTTTGGTTGAATGGCCTTTTAAAAATCCCGCCAAAATCAGTTTCCGCAGCACCCAAAATAGCCCAAAATGGCCCAAAATAACTTACTCTCAAAGTACTTTCATCCCACATATAAAAAAGGTATACAAAATATGTTTTTACCGTGGACACTTATAATGAAGTATTTATAACGAACTGACTCTTAAACATTGAAATACGGTTAATTGATATAATCATCATTATTTGTAAATTTCTAGTGGAACTCGTCGATATTCAAACACAAGGTAGTATATTCGGTGTCCTTTTTCAACTCCGCCCTTAATTTTTTGATTGTCATTAAAGTTTCCAAACTCTCTCCATACCCCCCCCCCCCCCCCTTCCCATCCCACTAAAAATACACGATAGACTGTATCCAATTAGCCTTTTAGAGGTATGGCGGACACAATAGGAGGGCGCTATTTGATTTGGGTATAAAACATTTTGAAACCACAAATTCCAGTGAAAGTCAGAATCAGATATTGTTTTGAGTTAAAGTACAATCCATAGTACAATCCATAGATCATGCCTAATCTTCAACTTTGAAATTTCCTGCGGTTTAACAAAAGGTATACCCAAATAAAATAGCGCCCTCTCCTATTGTGTCCGCCATACCTCAAAAAGGCTAATGCTTGGTGTTTGCGTGCCCGCATGGCGCATGCATTAATGATGTATGGTCTGTCCGGGTTGACCGCCAATTCATTGTTATTCGGTGCATTTTTAGAACAAGCGTCTGTGCAGCGCTAAGAATTCAAATGCAGGGTCAGTTGCATTTTTTTCAAACATGCATAATTCAAAACTCTTACAATGAATTAAGACCATACAGGGAACACCGGTTAGTTCAGTTTCATAATTTCTCAGCACCTGACACCGATCACATCCTACAATGTTGAGGTTCCTGCTTGTGTTGTTTCTCGTCAGCGAGGCGCAGAGTAACTGGGATGTTACGGACAACGACCCATCCCGAGCAGACATGGTAAATATTCTGTTTGTGGTCATTTTGTAAAATGTTCAGCTATGTACACAGAATTGTCCCTGAGGGACTATAAGATCAATGTTACATTTTAAACCCTAACAACCCTAACCCGACAACCCTGACAACTCCGACAACGACCTTAACCATTAACCCTATAAACCCTATAAACCCTGATCCCCACAAGCCTTTACCACAACCCCTAACCCCTAACCCTTAACCCTTAACCCTTAACCCTTAACCCTTAACCCTTAACCCTTAACCCTTAACCCTTAACCCTTAACCCTTAACCCTTAACCCTTAACCCTTAACCCTTAACCCTTAACCCTTATCCGTTATCCGGGCTGGGGGGGGGGGGGGGGTGGGCTGGGGGATTGTGGAAGGGGGCTTACAGTGTTTTTTCTTTATAATACTATTATTTTCTGCGTTTGCGAAATTTTCAGGGCCCCCCCCCCCAATCCCCCCTTTGCTACACCACTGTTCGAACCCACATACGGTGAGTCAGACACGGTAACCATTGGACCAAGGTGCTCTTGCATATCCTCCTTATATATCCTTCAAGGACCAGGTTCGATCTTCTATGGGACCATGAAGTGTTTTACAGGGGGTGAGATTTAACAAGAAAAAAACAAATCCTAAAAAATGGTTTTTGCGTGCGTTCCCCTATATTCTAATCCTGAAATCTATCATCAGGAGGTATTGTGTTTCACGAGAAATACAAAAGAAGTTATTACACACTCCTTTTTGACTGCCCGCTTTACGGCAATTTCTACTTTAATAATTTCTGTAAAAATTATGATAAATTTTTTTTTATACAAAATTGTCTTGCTTATTTACATCTAGTTACAAAGAGCGCGGTCTATGGTGTGTCATCTTATACAAAGGACATAAATTATAAAAAACTAAAAATCCTACATGAAAGTTTTGGTGCTGATCACATTAATTCTGGCTGTCTTCACGTCTTGGTCGTATGTGAGTGTATATTTGCCATACATATTTGTAAGGGGCGTTTGCATGTCTCAACGAAACTTGCCCATTGCGGCATTGAATAGAGCCGGAATTTGGTCCCAAATAGCATTCTGAACGTGGTTTGGACTTGAAATCAAGTCGAGAATTGCACGGTTTCATTCGTCTGGGGCCAGCCGGGGTATGTTAGCCTTTTAGAGGTATGGCGGACACAATAGGAGGGCGCTATTTGATTTGGGTGAACCTTTTGTATGGCACAAAAGGTATACCCAAATCAAATAGCACCCTCCTATTGTGTCCGCCAGATCTAAAAGGCTAATGATATAGGTAAGCACTTAAAAAGACCAACCAAAATGACATCGTCACGCCTAATTGTGCCTATTCAATAAAGCCTAATTGTGCCTATTCAGTAAGGCCCAGTGCGCTTTCAGTAATACATGACGATGTCGTTTTGGTGGTTCTGAAACAGTGCCTTCCAATAATATAGCGCATACCGTTTCAGTTGCGGGGACGGTACGTATACATCCTTGATCCCAACAAGCGTTCGCTTCGAATGTCGGAACATACGTACCGCGCTCGTAATGCACTCGACCAAAAAGAAAGTTCCCGCCTTGTACTTTTTTGAATGGCTCAAGAATACTGTAATAATTTTAAACACTTCAAAAAGTCATCAATGCAGAAAAGGGTTCTGCTTCTATTGATGGCCCACGTCATTTATGGCCCACGACGTTTGCTTAAGGGGAGACAAAAAAAAGAGATTTCCCGAATTGGGTGCAGAAATAAAGGTGGCACTTTTATGATGTAGACTCTTTATTGCATTTAAACTGTGTGTAAAAACGCTTTCATTAATGTCAACACTAAACATGGTTTATCAAAACTGCTGCTGAAATCATGAGGTGTTACACACTAATCAATAAAGTAAACGATAATTTTATTTGAAAAAAATGCCACTTTTATTTTTGCACCTAATTCGACAAATCTCATTATTTCTCCCCTAAAACAAACGTCGTGTGCCATAAATGATGCATCATTAGAAGTAGAACCTTTTTCTGCATTTATGACTTTTGAGGTGTTTCATGACTTTTTGAGGATTACAATATTCTTGAGTTATTAAAAAAGGACAAGGCGGAAACTTCTTTTGTTTTTGCCGAGTGTATGAATGACGGACAAAACTCGACTGTCTAACGACTTGTTTTCAAGTCTACGCGTGGTCCTTTGCATGCTAGCCCATAGGTCAATAATCAGTTATTAGTTCTTTGATAAAAACATTGTAACAAACATTCTTTTTCATCCAAATATATATTTATTTTATTCAGCACTTTTTTCTAATTGGTGGACATCTGAAATGCTTCCCCCACTCTAAAAAAGGGGGGGGGGGGGGCATGGCCCCTCCGTCCCCTACCTATCGACGCCCTTGGCTACAATCAGTGTAATGTTAGACGGAATGCACAAACTTGTCAGCTTGGAAAGTTTAATTAACTGAGTGCCTAAAAAAAATCTTTATTTGTATTTTTACCAACCTTATGATATGTTGTGTTCTGTCGTTGGTAGCCTTCATAATTTTAATTATTTTTGCAACAGGAGTTTGACTATGTCAATATGACATGCAACGACGCTGGAACCACGTGTCAGCACTGCTTCATTGTAAGCCTCTTTGGACGGAATTTCGTGGGTAGGTACGGTATTATCAAATAAAATAAATCGTGTGTTTGAAACAACAACAAGAACAACAACCAAGACAACAAACAAATAAACAAACACCCCAACAACAAAATTGAATTTCATACATAAAAGACTAAGCATAGCAACCATCAGCAGATTGACAGCTTCCGAAAGGTTGCCAACATTTAAAAAGAAACTTTCAATTGATTGAACTTTTTACTTTGATCTCAAATCCCAATTATAAAGGGAAAGCACATTTCTTGGCTTGGGTCATAATTGTGACTTTACTTTAACTAATCTGTAAGTAAAAAAATAAGAAATTTCTTAAAATACAGATACGCAGAGTATATAGGGCCAGGGCTACAAACACATGTCGGTTGGTTTAGCCATATGCGGTCCATTAGGTTTTCAGTCATCGGTACGTGCAGCATAGCCCGATGCAATATTCTGATGCTACTATCCCAGAACTCTCAGATGGGTCGGGGAATGTGTGCCATTATCCTCCCCCTCCCACCCCCAGAATTTCCAATAAAAAGAATGCTGCCCCTTTAAAAATGAAAAAAAAAACAA